>CM077292.1:47784528-48252028 GCA_039654925.1 Anguilla pacifica
CAGCACCCGATTCAGGAGCAATTCACACTGTTTTCTGCTGCCCGCACTTGGCAGCCTACACACAATGTGAAAACACCATTGGCTAAAGTGGCCATTACTCTTGAAGAGACAGCCAATAGGGTCCACTGCGAAGTAGATCATTTCCTCTCTGGGGTTTGGCTGCCAAAGATAGCAGTTTAAGAGCCGTCCCTGCGTGAAATTCAATGTACTTTTTTTTTTTTTTTCCATTTTCAACACCGCATGCCAAATTATTTATTTATGGTTTCATTTGTGCAGATCAGCCGATAAAACTATTTTTCATTTTCAATTAGATTTTCTTGTCTTTGGCTTTACTTCAAAAGACTGTGTTACATCTATAACAGCTCTCGACGCGACCACCTCTGAGCTGCTCTCAACTCCATCCGACAGCGCTGGCGACTGTCACAGCCAGGACGAGCAAGACGGCGGCTCAAGCGCTTACAAATAATGACATGCTGCACCCCCCCACTTCCTGTGTGAAACGCCGCTAATGAATGTTTGCATGGGATACGGATGGGGGGGGGGGGGGTGGTCGGTGCGTGGTATGGGAAAGCCTGAATTTCCACTTCAGGCTCTGAAAGCACTATACCACCCCCCCCCAACCCCCCGCCCCCCCCCCCAACTCCCACCCTCTTACAGCCCTTTACTGGAAGAGTGTGTGGCAAACAGGGAAGTGTGCATTGTGCTTAGGGGAGGGGCTCAAAGTAGCATTCCACTACACTGCTCCACAGACACACACGACCATCAGGAGCTTCAAAAGCTCAAATGCAATTTAAGAATTACAGGTTTGGCAATGTTAGAATACCTGAAGGACACTGCATACCCTCCGTACTTTAAGATGCTAGAAAAGCATACAAATCAGTATGTGTGTCTGTGTGTGTGTACAGTATGTGTGTGTGTGTGTGTGTGTGTGTGTGTACGAACACAAACTATGTGCTCAGTGCTGTACACACGTACAGAATCTTTACACACGCATAAAATAACCATTAGCATTAGCATCAGCAAGGAAACCATGGCCGTCTCTCTCAGGCTAGTCTATTGTCCTACAAACACTCACAACGCCTCTTACACAGATCAAGAGAAGATTAACACACCCTGGCACAGCTCTCTGGCTATTTTCAGCCATAGAAACAGGGAAACGGACTCTTGCACGTCAGGGAGAGAAACACGCAACGACTTCGAGACAGTTTCCTCATTTCTTTTTCCACGACAGGCGCGAGACAAACCAGTAGCGCACTTTTTTTTCGTTTTTTTTTTTGTCGCTCGTTTTAAAACAAGGCCGTACGTCCTGCGGAGGCAAACACGGGTCAGAGAAACCCGACGCTACCCCCCCGAGGCTGCGTTCAGACAAAGCCGCGGTGTTTACCGGGGGCGTGGACGTTGGCGGGCGGTGTAGCGGGGCTACGCGCGAGGCCTGTCCAAACACAAAGCACAAAGGCGCCGTGGACTGTAAGCCGAGGAGCGCGAGTAATGATTAACGTTAGCTCCCTCCTTAGCGCCGGCTCCCTCTCCTCCTTTCCCTACCGCCTTCACCTGCTTCCACAGGGCAGGGCACGGCGAGCATGAAGTAAGCTCAGGTACGAAAGAAGGGGAACTCCCAAACCCTGTGACACGGTGAGTCTTGGCTGCTAGCGTTAAGAATCAGGGAGTGTCTCACATTTCAGGATACCTGCCGGAATACGTCAGATCAGTAAATTGCTCACAGATCAGGTGATCTGCCATTGACAGAGAAAGAGAGAGAGAGTGAGAAAGAGAGAGAGAGAGAGAGAGAGAAAGACAGAGAGTGTATGTACCATAGAGGTATGTACAAAAATTAACATCAGAATTAACATCAGTTGATAATCCATTTGATTCTCTGTAAATAATTCACCATAATCCACTAAAGCTGACTAGTGATTGTGTAAGTGAGAGGATTTACACCAGGAGTGACCTTGCAGAATGCAGCAAGCACACAATAAGAGAGAGAGAGAGTGTGTGCCCGGTGTATGTACACAAATAGGAATCAACATCAGTTGATAATCCATTTGATTCTCTGCAAATAATTCACCATAATCCCTTGAAGATGACTCCAGTGATTGCGTAAGTGAGAGGATTTACACCAGTAGCGACGCTGCAGAATGCAAGAAGCACTCAAGAACACACACGAGTCTGATTCCCTGCAGGGATAAAAGGCCAGTTTATATAACCCATCCCCGACATATCAGCACTTAAGTCACACAACAACAAATACGGATCCGCTCGCCCAAATCCACCATCCCACCGCCATTCCACAATGAAGTTGCCCACTTCCACCACTAGATGGTGTAGTATAATCTATTTTAGAGAATTAAGTCTAATGGTAAAACCGCCTTTACAAAGGGAAAAACTACATGAAAATGGCTAGATCTATGATTTCACACCCATTTACACACAAAAATAGGGAAATTAAAAATGAATAACAAATAATATATAATGGATAATACTTAATAATAAAGAAAATAGTACAAAATAAGTCAGACCTATTGGAAATTCAAGATAATAAATAATGTTTTGTACAGAAATATTTGTTCCCCATTATAATATAATAAGATCGAATGTCTGTTTCCACTGCAACCTTTCCCAACACAGTGTGGACCAGCTTTCGCGCCGAGAGCTCGTGTGCCAGTTTTCACCACAGTCACGTGACCTCCCCACCTTCGCACATGCTCAGTTAGGCCCGCCCCGGTGCAGGCCTGTGACCTCACAGTCAGGCGCTCGCGTAGGAGGTTCAGGGCAGGGTCAGCGGACTCTCTCCCACTGAGCGCCGGGACAAAGAACTGAAGGAGACACGCTGTGCCGCCAGCATCGATGGCAGTTTAAACCGCGCCCGAGGTCAGGCTACGCTAAAATGAAGGAAAAGCCGAGGAACGCAACCAGCGGGAGGTCCGGAGCGTCTATAAATCTGCATAGCGTGGCCTGAGGACTCGATGAGTGTTCAGTACAGCCGACTGAGCACCCCGTTCACGGTCTCATTTTAAAATGCAGACAATTCAGCGGGGGATCATTCACGGCACCGTCTTGCAGAGCGGGGGACCCTCCAGCCTTGTGTGGGTCCCCCCCTGTGCGGCTGGGGCTTTGACTCCCACTGTGGCAGTTTGTCTGTCGGAATCCCATCGCCAGCTGTTGCCCCCTCTGCTTTCCCACCGTCTGAATAAAGTTAAATCAATACGAAAAGGTTCGGCTTTCCACTCTCCTTTAGAAAATAACACGGATCGTTTAAAGGTTATTACCTCAGAAGTCACTTAATTGAAAATCAAGTAATATAGTGTTCTTTTCCATTAGGTTCATTCCATAAAAGCAAGGAGTCTGAGTCACAGTGCAGAAATATAATTTCCCTCCTTGAGACTGCCAGTCTGACATCACGTTAACCTCATCATCTCAAACAAGTCAGTGATGAACAGCCACATGATTTCTAACTCCCAGAAGCACCTCTTTCCGCCCCATTCTCAGGGGGGAGTCTTGAGAGAATGTACAGGAGGCTGTTATGAATCAATTAATTAGCTTGTACAGGTGCCTATTCTGAATCATTAAATTAACTCAGGCTCATTTAATTAACTTTATCTTTAATTAATTCAGCTTTCAATGAAAGTATTTAGATTCCTCAAAACTTTCAGTTGAAACTAGTGAAATTCTAAAATTGACTTTAGCCTGCTTGTAGTACCCAGAATGTTTTAAATGATTTAAGACATCATAAAGGGACATCCCAGTTCCAGTTTTCAGTGAGGTAAACCTCCAACAACCCTTTGCCTCTGATGTCCTTTACACTCTCTCTCTCTCTCTCTCTCTCTCTCTCTCTCTCACACACATAAATAATCTTGGGAAAATAAAGAACACAAAGGCGGCTGTGTTTACATTCTTTGTGGAAGCGATGGTCATTGCGCTCATTCTCTCTTTGAGAAACGACTTGCGAGCGCCACGGACGGACAACGGGTAAAGCACCGAGCGGCTAAACAGCGGGCGGCAGTTGAGCGCCGTGGGATGACATCATCATCAATCAGGCTCGGCCCTCCTCCAGAGGAGATGACTTCAGTGAAAAGCGGGGGTCTTAATTAACCGCCTAATTGCGGAAAGGGGAGGAGCCGGGGCGGTGAGCGAGCGGAAGTCGCATTAGAAACGACTCAGAGGAACAGGAGTAAGAGACCCGCCGGCCCCTTCGTTAGCCTGCGCGCGGCTAACGCCTTTAGCAGAACACCACCACAGTGCCTGCGCTCTCCCCACAAATCTTTGGCCTTTGCGCGCTGGTTTCCTGTTTCCCGTTGCCGCTTCCACTTCCACAGACTCCTGACTCTACGCGCGGTAACCCACGTTCAAACCCTCCGGTGCCGCCACTCTCCTGGAGGACATTAGCAGAAGAGAAACAGCGCAGCCCTACAGCGAGGGAAGGCCCAGAGGAGCGGTAGAGCCAGCGGTGGTTTTTGGGGACGGGGGCGTTCTGGGACTCACCCCCGGCAGCAGCCCCTCGTGGGGCGTCGGGGACACGGCCTCGCCGTCCGGCCCGCGGGCGCACAGCTGGGGCGACATGGTGGGCGACTCGTCTATGAAGGGCATGGTCTCCGAGCCGTCCTGGGACTTGCGGTCCTCGGCGGCGTCTCCATCGTAGCCGTCCGTGTTGTAGTTGAAGTCTGCGGGGAGGGAGAGAAGGCGGGGTTAAGGCCATTTAGGGGCGGGACTCACAGAGGTGAGTGACACACAGACGCCCTGCTCTGAAGCCGCACTGACTGACACACACTGTGCCGCGCAACACAACACAGCGCACCCAGCAGGGAACTTGTGTTTAAATAGAGAGCCAAGTGACTCAGACGCTGCCTGTGGGACCACAAGGCACACCCTGTCTTTGACTACATGCAGCACACAAACCTGCCCTGCTGATGTAGAGCAGAAGTGCCATTGCCCGAGGCTCACAGTGTGGGGTATAAACGCTAGGGAACTGCGCCTGTTGCCTAAAGTTTGCAGGTTCGATTGGCAAAAGTTGAAATGAAAACGCAAATGCGGTTCAAGTTGCTCTGGATAAGAGTACCTGCTAAATGCCTGTAATCCAATGTATGGCAGTTAGTCCTCTGTGACTGTCAGAGCTGTACATAAATGCACTGCATAAATATATAAACACATAGTAATAGCTTTACGGGTCCAGTATTTCTGATTGACAATGAAATACCAGCCAGTCAAAACATTTCCCAGCTGACAAACAATGGATTCACAACAGTTGATCTGCAACGAAAATTACAACAAACTACTTTTTTTGCTGCCGTAAAACTCAAAACCAAATTTCTTTAACGGCACAGAAGAAATACAGCAACAATGAAACATTGATACAACAACCTTCAGATCTGTCTTTGAGTGGCTAAATAAATACAATGGTGTCAACACTATCCATTTTCCCCTCTTAGGTGACAGACGTAAATGAATAACTGTCTGACGGTGCGCTCGCGCGGGCGGTAACCGTGGATTTCAAGGCCGTGTCCAACAGAACGCCGCGCGCCACGCAAGATGCTAAACAATTAAGCGGTTTTTCTCCTGCGGTAAAGGAAACCTTGAGGTAATTCAGTGGAGATGGATGAAGGTGAGCAATGGCAGGGTCTTATCTCCGTCTGGAAATCGTATCATACGAATTATAAAAGCCTTGGAATAGGCCACAAAGGAGCTGGATGTAGCCGACTGTCATCGCGTCCTGTCGGTGCTTATTACCACAAGGGCTAATAATGAAATGAGACAATATGTCGCGCCCTCCCCCTGACAATGCGACTCGTCTGAACAGCAGTGACATCCGCGCTGTTCCCAGTGCACGTTGTCCCTGGTAAAAACTGCTCTCTCCGCAAGAGGAGGCCACGTGAAACATAAAACACAAAGCTACATTTGCGCAAACCATTGCTCTTAATTTCTAGATCGCAGTGTATTCGGTAGACAAAAAAACATCATTTATTCTGTTCGCATTTATAGCTTGCATTTCATACCCTGCCATAAATCTGTCGTTTCAGCGTTCATTTTATTGAACGTTTATCCAATATTTTAGAGTTATGGGAGTGCCTAATTCAGGTAGTAAAGAAGCCTTCCTGACGCACGATATCGAGGCATTTTATAAACACGGCTGCCCGCCAGTGAAAATGTCTGGATACGTTATCATCACCGGCCATTTATTCACCTGTTTTACTAGCAATCTGGAAATATAGCCACCTACTAATTCAAAACCCTAGAGTTAACATGAAGACGGCGGCAATTCCGAGGCGCTTGTGATTCAGTCTGCGAAAAACCGTTATGCTCACCGAGGTTACCTCGCGTTAGTCATGGAAATGACAGAGGACGGAGCATAACCTCCACGCATTTCACATTTCCGATGATAAAGGTCTAAACCCACGTCTACTTCTGACATACCGACATACTGTGAGCGGCCGCATTAGATTTCTCTCCGCTAAAGTTTAACACGAATTTGTTTCCAGACAAATACCTTATTACATATCCCCCAAATCCGCAGAAGTGTAACATGCCAATTCAAGAATGCTTTCAGGTACAGAAACGGCAGAACTGCTGAGCAGATGAAGTGTTCTTCTGGCACAAAGGAACCCCTTTTCAGCGTCAGACGGGAGCCGTGAATGAAAACCACAGAAAAGATTCAAGGCTACAATTTGATACAACAGGTTATTGCCTATTTAACTATTCCACACGTGTAACCGTGATTTACTTTAAAACACGTCCTTCCCTTGATTACAGTAGTAAATAATAAAAAAAAATAATAATGAAAAACATAAATATTTGGTCGGCCCCAGCGATGGCTAGCGCAAGGCCTGATGGACTGGACTGCACTTTGATGATGCGGACGTCTGGGGAGAATCGGTGAGGCTTGTGTGGCTTGCTTGTTTAATTTCCCCTTACACTCCAGGCCAGTTCTCCCACGGGACAGACCACATAAATCCTGCACCGTTCGGGGCGGGGCAAGGTTTTCCTACGCTACGGCCCGGTCATCATCACCAGCCCTGAGGGGGCGCGCTCGCATCGGCAGCGATACAGAGGGGGGCCGTGACAAACCTCCGGTAGCCTGAAAATGAATTTAGGGTCGCCGAGGAGAAATAACACAAAATAGGGTCTGTGCCCAGTACAGTCTCTGCCTAAGACACACTGGAGACTGTGCCTTCTATAGCAGGCAACGAGCACCACCCAGGCTGACTGCCCACTCAACCTCAGTTGTGCGTGAATATAGCAGAGGGCAGTGCAGTGCTGTCCAAAGACCAGCCAGTCACTCAGGCATAGGGAGGTACTGTAAGGAGAATAGATATCAGCCATAGAGTAGGAGCAGCTCTCTGTTCCTCCCTCACCTGTATTACACTCTGAGGCTCGTCCACTGGGATGATTTCACTGTCTGTGCTCTACTGCGCTCTGTTACACATACAGTATACGGAATGGTACATTTTGACACCAGAGTGCCCTTTTAAGAAGATATATGGAAGACTGAAAAATAATTGGACGGTGACCTCTCAGCTCCATGCCTCATATTAATAGTGCATCCAAGGAGAGTGCACTTTGTGCGACCCCATCCAACACGATATGGCTGAAATGTAGGCCGCTTCGATTCAGCCTCAGAGCGCCTGGAGCCCTCTGAAATTGACCATCAAACGCTCCACATTTGCACCACACACACTTTATAGACCGGGGCAGGGCACTGCACTATCAAATCCAGCTGGCTCTGTCCTTACAGCAAACCAAACCCACTCCTACATATAGGGTGGTACTGTACTGAAGTGCGTTGACTAACTATCATTGAAGGAAAAAAAAAAGCTAATAAATGTGTCTGAGGGAGACAGAGAGAGAGAGAGAGAGAGAGAGAGGCAGAGAGGTGCACAGAGAGAGAGAAGGGGAGAGGCAGAGAGAGCAGAGAGAGAAAGAGTTAGACCAAGAACGAGGCAGAGAGAAATTCAGAGAGACAGAGAGAGAGAGAGGCAGGCTCTGGTTCTGACATCACTCTACCGAGTACTTTTGTGAGTTAAAAAAACAAAAACACATCAAGGGCCACAGCCAAGAGAGGAAAGCATTAGTATGATAATGGCTTCGCTCCAAAGTTGCAGGAGAAAATCCTTCATTGGCTTCCAGGAAGAGGATGCCATTATTATGACACACCACAATTATAATTACATACCATATTATGCCACAAACCCTAAGTACTCTTGCCTTGCAGACCACACACCTGAAATAAACCAGGACATCGGGAGTCTGTGATCGCAATGGTCAGCTAACGTGACCACAATTTACAGAACGACGGTCAAACAGACATATCCCAGAAGAAACAGGTGCAACCTTACATGACGCGCGCGGTTTGTGATAGAGGATTAAGGCCAGAGGCGCACAAGCTGAACGGCAGAGGGAAAGAATCGAGAGCCTGTTTGGTAATGACGAACTGAAACCAATAAACAGGATGGGCCGTAAAAAGGTTTTGCATTTGCCCTTCAGACGCCGGGTCAGACAGCACAGCTTTGCATGCGGGATTGAAACAGACAGCACATCTAATCAAATCAGCGGTGACGAGCGGTCACAGCACCACAGGCCGGCGGGCTAGTCGGCGAGCACGGCCGGCTATTGCTAATTTACACTCTCACAAAGGGGAGAGAAATAAGGAAACGCATCAGGGGACATCAGGCAACTTGCTCTTCTCCAATTTAGCCATCTTTCTATTCTATTGGCAGAAAGTACTGTACTCTGTGTTCTATCCCACTCTCTCTCTCTCTCTGTCTATTAAATCAGTAATGCTATGTTACTCACCAGATTGACGCTTGCTCACTGCCACCACATGCTAGAAACCTCGCATGAACTCAAACTGCGTGTGTGTGTGTGTGTGTGTTTGAGTGTGTGTGTGTGTGTGCGTGTGTGCATGTGAGTGTGTATTTGACTGTGTGTGTGTGTATGTGTGTGTTGCATGTGAGTGTTTATGTGTGTATTTGTGTATGTGTGTGTGTGTGTGGGTGGGTGTGTGCATGTGAGTGTGTATGTGTGTGTGTACTTGAGTGTGTGTGTGTGTGTTTGTGTGTGTGTATGTCTGCATGTGTTTGAGAGTGTGTGTGTGTGCATGTGTGTGTGTGGGTGTGTGCAGGTGAGTGTGTACTTGAGTGTGTGTGTGTGTATGTGTATGAGTGATTGTGAGGGGAGGGGATGATGCCATGCTCATAGATGATAGAGGGGCAGCGAGTTGGAAACATCTGGCCTTTTCCCAGGGCGGGAGCTTTAAATCATGGCTCAGACATGCTATTGCTTTTTTCTGTTGTTTTTATTTTTTTTCTGCCAGCCATAAATGGAGAAAACAGCCCTTCAGGTTCCCTGAGTTTTCAGCTTCAATGGGCAGGAAAGGGCACGATAAACCAGCCCCAAGAGCACCTCACTCCATGTTCACTGTGCAGTCGAAGTCATCATTTTTTATGCTTATATGCTTACACATAAACAACCTGAGGAAACAAATATTATGGTATTAAGCTAATTTTATTCCATTAACATTTTTAATTAGATTTTAGAAAGCAACAAAGTGCCTATACTGCCACTACAGGATTGAGTATTGCTCATTCAGAGATGATGTTTCCTGTGTAGGTACAGCAACACGGCATTTCCTTTTCCAATGCTCACCCCAATTTTCTCCCCAATGCCCAGTCGTATACAGTCAGGCTCATGCTGAGAGTAAACAAGCACACACTCTCCTTCAATGAACGTGATGTCGCCAGCTGCATAATTTCACCCCGCAGGCCACAATCAAAGCTTACACAGACATGAGTCAGAGGAATACAGATTGCAAATGCCCGATTGACCAGCAGGGGTCACTAGAGAGGAATTATATTAATATGCGGATCCCGGCCAATTTAACCCTCCCTACCCCTGGGGGGCTGGCGTGCCCATACCTGCCCAAGCACACTACGTCTTCAGCCACAAGATCTTCCCTCTGTGCCTGTGAATTTCATTTAACACAGGAAACAATATCATACGAATTTCATCATGCTCAATTCTGCATTCTGTTCATTAAGTACGTTACAATCGTGAATACTGGTGCGACGCAGAAGAGGAGGCGAAAGAGGAAATGAGCCTAAAGGCTACAAATATGCAAACACAGGGATGACAGAACTGAAAAACAATGAGGTCACTGAAGTACAACCAATGTGCTGTACGTCAACGCTGGATTGCCTTGCGATTTGTCCCCTAAATTATAAATGCGTTGAATAAATGAGGAGCTGAACCAAGTATTAGGCCTGTAGTCTTTTGTCAGCCCTTAATCTATTCATAAAGTAAAAAAAATAGTTAACACTTCAACAGATCTAGCAATACAAAGCTAAGGGCAAGCTGCAAGACTGAATCTGATTTAAATCTGCAGTGTAATGTGGGGCAAGGGGCCAATGCCCACTGTTAATGACATGCTACCTGAGTCAACACAAGTCACCACTGCACACACTCCTTATGATACACTATCTGAGTCAGCACTGCACACACTCCTTATGATACACTACCTGAGTCAGCACTGCACACACTCCTTATGATACACTACCTGAGTCAGCACTGCACACACTCCTTATGATACACTACCTGAGTCAGCACTGCACACACTCCTTATGATACACTACCTGAGTCAGCACTGGACACTGCACACACTCCTTATGATACACTACCTGAGTCAGCACTGCACACTGCACACACTCCTTATGATACATTACCTGAGTCAGCACTGGACACTGCACACACTCCTTATGATACCCTGCCTGAGTCAGCACTGCACACTGCACACACTCCTTATGATACATTACCTGAGTCAGCACTGGACACACTCCTTATGATACACTACCTGAGTCAGCACTGCACACACTCCTTATGATACACTACCTGAGTCAGCACTGCACACTGCACACACTCCTTATGATACATTACCTGAGTCAGCACTGCACACACTCCTTATGATACACTACCTGAGCCAGCACTGCACACTGCACACACTCCTTATGATACCCTGCCTGAGTCAGCACTGCACACACTCCTTATGATACACTACCTGAGTCAGCACTGCACACTGCACACACTCCTTATGATACACTACCTGAGTCAGCACTGCACACTGCACACACTCCTTATGATACCCTGCCTGAGTCAGCACTGCACACACTCCTTATGATACACTACCTGAGTCAGCACTGCACACTGCACACACTCCTTATGATACACTACCTGAGTCAGCACTGCACACACTTCTTATGATACACTACCTGAGTCAGCACTGCACACACTCCATATGATACACTATCTGAGTCAGCACTGCACACTGCACACACTCCTTATGATACACTACCTGAGTCAGCACTGCACACACTCCTTATGATACACTACCTGAGTCAGCACTGCACACACTCCTTATGATACACTACCTGAGTCAGCACTGCACACACTCCTTATGATACACTACCTGAGTCAGCACTGCACACACTCCATATGATACACTATCTGAGTCAGCACTGCACACTGCACACACTCCTTATGATACACTACCTGAGTCAGCACTGCACACTGCACACACTCCTTATGATACACTACCTGAGTCAGCACTGCACACACTCCATATGATACACTATCTGAGTCAGCACTGCACACACTCCTTATGATACACTACCTGAGTCAGCACTGCACACACTCCTTATGATACACTACCTGAGTCAGCACTGCACACACTCCTTATGATACACTACCTGAGTCAGCACTGCACACACTCCTTATGATACACTACCTGAGTCAGCACTGCACACACTCCTTATGATACACTACCTGAGTCAGCACTGCACACACTCCTTATGATACACTACCTGAGTCAGCACTGGACACTGCACACACTCCTTATGATACACTACCTGAGTCAGCACTGCACACTGCACACACTCCTTATGATACACTACCTGAGTCAGCACTGCACATACTCCTTATGATACACTACCTGAGTCAGCACTGCACACACTCCTTATGATACCCTGCCTGAGTCAGCACTGCACACTGCACACACTCCTTATGATACACTACCTGAGTCAGCACTGCACACACTCCTTATGATGCACTATACCTGAGTCAGCACTGCACACACTCCTTATGATGCACTACCTGAGTCAGCACTGCACACACTCCTTATGATACACTACCTGAGTCAGCACTGCACACACTCCTTATGATACACTACCTGAGTCAGCACTGCACACTGCACACACTCCTTATGATACACTACCTGAGTCAGCACTGCACACACTCCTTATGATGCACTACCTGAGTCAGCACTGCACACACTCCTTATGATACACTACCTGAGTCAGCACTGCACACACTCCTTATGATACACTACCTGAGTCAGCACTGCACACACTCCTTATGATACACTACCTGAGTCAGCACTGCACACACTCCTTATGATACACTACCTGAGTCAGCACTGCACACACTCCTTATGATACACTACCTGAGTCAGCACTGCACACACTCCTTATGATACACTACCTGAGTCAGCACTGCACACACTCCTTATGATACACTACCTGAGTCAGCACTGCACACACTCCTTATGATACACTACCTGAGTCAGCACTGCACACACTCCTTATGATACACTACCTGAGTCAGCACTGCACATACTCCTTATGATACACTACCTGAGTCAGCACTGCACATACTCCTTATGATACACTACCTGAGTCAGCACTGGACACACTCCTTATGATGCACTACCTGAGTCAGCACTGCACACACTCCTTATGATACACTACCTGAGTCAGCACTGCGCACACTCCTTATGATACACTACCTGAGTCAGCACTGCACACACTCCTTATGATGCACTACCTGAGTCAGCACTGCGCACACTCCTTATGATACACTACCTGAGTCCGCACTGCACACTGCACACACTCCTTATGATACACTACCTGAGTCAGCACTGCACACTGCACACACTCCTTATGATGCACTACCTGAGTCAGCACTGCGCACACTCCTTATGATACACTACCTGAGTCCGCACTGCACACTGCACACACTCCTTATGATACACTACCTGAGTCAGCACTGCACACTGCACACACTCCTTATGATACCCTGCCTGAGTCCGCACAAGTCGCTACCCAGCTAAGCTACCCAGACAAATTCCAGCACTTCAGTTCACTGTCCCCTCCATTCTCTTCAAGCTAAAAATACCCTGGTCCTAACCACTGTCCCTATGGATTACACAAACAACCATGTCGGCAGCAATCCAGTAACGTAAACTGACATGTCCTTGATTGTCAACAGAAAGAAATCAATATTTCAATACAGGCTGTCATTTTATTATTGTTTGCGCGGGAAGCTGGAAGCCGACCGTTACCCTGCGAATATAGACGCGTCGGTTTCAAGCAACGAGAGCTCATGCAGAGCGAAATAACGTATGGCATTAATAAGTTAAAATTTTCCACAAACCTATAGAAAAGTGGATTAGATCGCTGCAGTTTTAACATTTTGGAAGCGGATTTAGCCTATAATGGCACATAATGTTATACATCATGCCATCAATTCATTAATTCAATATAGGGAAATATCACAATAAAGGCTACATTATATATAAATGTGTATGTGTACATAATGCATATATATACAGACTCACATGCATACATGCAAGAGCACAGACACTCATGCAAACGCGCACAGACACACACACGCATGTACATGATAACACAAACACACAGATACAAACATAATCCCCAGCCTTACCAGGAGGTGAAATGTACGAGCGAATGACACACACAGCCTCAAAAAAGAAACTCATGTTTTCACAGACTGGAAACTATCCCACAGAAAACGAAATGTGCATTCAGTTCATGGACAGGGCATTTAACGCGACCAAACAGGCATTTGCAAGCAGCGGGAAAAGCATCGCTACAAGGACGCCGGTGAGGTGTGATCAGTGGGGTCTATTTCCAATGGTTTCAGCCAAATTAATTCAAATTCCTTCCTGTTCGAGGTAAGTCAGCTGTCTCTGGATAAACAGGCCCAGTCTTTGTGTGCTGTGACATCATGTGTGTTCAGTTCCTCTTACCGCTGTTGAACATTGACTCCCGTGCATCAGTGCAGCACAGCGCAGTCCAGTCCAGGGCTGTTTCGATTACCACAGATGGGCGCGTCCTAATTAAGGGACACCACTCGGCTGCTGGTAAACACGCCCCAGATTGAGGGGAAATTATGATAAACTGAGGAAGAGAAAGCGGAGGCGAAAGCAGAGATAAATCTTGCAGGCCACAGACTGCTCAAAAATCTGTGAGCAGAAAGCTAGACGGTACTTACGCTAGTTAAACAGTAGCGTACTCTGTGATCATTTAAAACATGTTGCCTGTATCATACCCTCATTCCCTACTCTCAGTGATAATATATACCACCTGCAGTGTAGCGTGCTCCTACCCTTTATGAGAAAGCAGTCAAAGTCATGTCTCTCCAACGTGAGATACTGCACATCATCTTCGTCAGACCTCTCTGTGGTGTAATAACTATTGAGGAACTGGGAGCGCGAGAGACCAGATCTCCTGCAGGACCACTTAGGCTCAAACTCCATTTTGCGTTTGGGGGAAAAAAAGGCAAGCGCCGTCTGTTATCTGCGGGGATCGCACTGGCTCTGAGCCACTGCGTAATGAGGAAACGAGAGGTTTCCCAGTCCCGCTCGAGGTAAAAGGCCAGGGCCGTGCGCGTGCCAACACGACAACTCAAGACGTCTCCTCGGTTACCAATGAACGCAATAAATAAACGCAACTGAACGACTGAAAACCCCTCCCATCCTTGAGCCATCGATGTGCCATCGGTCCACCACTTTTTGAACATAACGGACCGTGCATATTTAAACAGGGAAGCGGCTAATTTTAATTAGCGATGTGTAAAGACGACGGAAGCAAAACTGCAATAGTAGTATTTAAACGCGGTGATGGACGTCGGGGGAAATTCGCGTGCAGCCGTGAGCGACATCAGAAGGGGTGAGGACCGATTTAGCAAGAAGACCCTCGCGCCGCGCGTGACGGACGCAGGGACGCGCTCCATACTCCCACCGTAGCCACGCGCATCGAAGTGTCTCGCGTTGTGAAACCTCCCTCCCGCCAGATGTACTGGAAATCTTGTATTGCCGCGGCGACCGATACTAAGCGGGTTCGCCCAGTCGTTTAGGCCGTGTTCGCATCTTGTCCGCCCGGTTTAATCAATCGAGGATCCTGTATCGCACGAGTCCATCAGGCGCGAGTACATTTCCTGCCGCTCGATACCCAGCTTGATCTGAGAATATCCTCTAAATCTCGAGACCATCGCACGGTGCACTTAAAGAGTCTTGTACTCCTAAACTCCCACTCCACTGGACACACTCCAGTGAGGGAAAATGATGGATTTTTGCTCCGTGTAGAAAATCTTTTGGCCTCGGCTGTGTGTGGACCGTAGCTGCCAGCGTTCAACGGAAGGTGTAAATCACACTCCACTTACTCAACATCGAAAGACTCCACTACATAAAGTCTGAGTTCATTTACAAGATATGTAATCCAACTCAGTTCTGATATAAAGCTTAATATTTCCAGTACATTAATATCCCCCCTCCCCCCAAGACAGATATGTTATTTATATGGCAATAACATATAAATAATACTGCCTCGGAAAAGTGCTATCCAGAGACTTAAAAAGATTGCCATCACTTAAGGTGATCAAAGTAACAGGCTACATCCAGTTTGGGTCTGGCACAAAAAACCAGTTCCAATTCAATTCCTATCTTGAAACACAGAGAAATAAGCAGCTCTGTAAGGAGTGGCCAAACGACATCCCTCGAACCGTGAAAGAGTGTTGGCCGAAAGAAGGAGTCATGCGACCAGGGTTGTGTAACCAAGGGGGGGGGGGGGGGGGGCAGGTTCTCATCTGTAAACAGCCTCTGCTCCTCACACTGTCAGCCCCCATCATTCACCACCCCGCTTTTCCCTGCCTCCCTGTGATGCAAGGAGCTTGTTTCCATAGCGAGGGCACAACTGCCATGACAACTGGCAATAACCCATGTTGCAGGCTGTGTGTGCGTCCTGAAAGCGGGACTTCTTCGGATCTGACAAAAAAAAAGCAAAAAAAAACGCGAACGCGTAAAACCTCAGAAACCGGGACCCGGCACCGCGTCCCTAATCCCGCCGCGCCCCCGGCAACGCCACGGCAGCCGCCGTACCGCCGCCCCGGCCCAGCTCACAAACCCGATCCGCAGGAGCCGGGCGAACAGAGCGCGGAAATCCCGCGGAACACACCGCCCGCTCGCGATGACGGTGGAGATTTCCGCTCGCTTAACTCCTCGCCGCTGAGCCTGAAAACATCTCGGCCGCAGCGAGAGGCTCACAACGGGCTTCAAAAAAACCTTTCTGTTCCCCTCGAGTTTGAAAAATGGAGACCTGATTTAATCACTTGTGGGCGATAAATGGCACATTAAGCTCCTCTCTCTTTCTCTCTCTCTCTCTCTGTCCCTTTCTCTCTCTGTCTCTCTCCCCCTCTCTCTCTCACTCATTCTCTCTCTCTGTCTCCCTCTCTCTCATTTCCCCTTCTCTCTCTTTCTGTCTCTCTCTCTCTCTCTCTCTCTCTCTCTCTCTCTCTCTCTCTCTCTTTCTCTCTCTCTCTCTCTCCCTCCCTCTCTCTCTCTCTCTCTCTGGCGCAGTCACTCTGCCAAGGCTAGCTTATCAATATCCTTAATGGCGTCATCTGTCGCCTCCCTGCGCAGGCCTCGGCCCGCTCGTGAATCCAGGGCGGTCCCCCGCCCCACAGCTGCTAGCAGCAGCCAGAAATTAAGAGCGTCGTTAAAAAACTCAAAACGTTTTGCCAACGTGATTTGGGTTAATTAGCAGGCCGTCAGGTTGTGAAGTGGGGGGGGGGGTGTCCTCCCTTCCAGATAGGGAATGTGCGTTTGCCCTGCTCCCCTACCACGTACAACTCACTAACTACTACCTACTACCACCAAACTGGGGGGGTCGTAACATAGACTCATAGCTGTCCAGAGAGCCCCTCTCCCCAAAGTGAGATACGCCCTTCACAGAGAGACCCGGCCGCCCAGCGTGAGGAGAGTCCTCGCATGCACCTGCCAATCAGCACCGTGAGGACCACTGGCCCAGTGTGTGACTGCAGCACCCGACCGACCTCTGTCCCTGCGGCTCATTTTCAAACGCTAACCGCCTTCTTCCAGACATCTTAGCATTAATTTCAAATGAGACGGAGGCCTGTGCGGTCAGCGACTCTCGCAGGTTTTAAACATTAATGGCGCGTTAGAACAAAAAGCACCTGGTGGGCCTCGGGCCTCGCGTCTGCTACTGTGATCGCTCGCCAAAGGGAGGGAGGATGTCTGCTCTGACTCCGCCCCTCTTCAGTGCCGGTGGGCGGAAGCAGAGCATCGACTGGGCGCGACCGTGTCCTTTTGCCTGCTCCGAGCTAAAATTCATCCTGCGTTCGATACCCCCGCAGCAGGGCAGAGGAAGGGGGAAAAGAGCTCTCTTTTAGCGGGTGTTAGCGCATTAGCCGCACGTCCCCGAGCGAGGCCGGAGCGCTGACACAACGTCGACAGGCGTCCGAATCGGCCAATAGGAGCAGGCAGGAAGGGGGGGGCGGGAGCGGTAGAGCGCGCTCGCACATCCAAGGGGCCTTCAAAAGGCACTTAAAAAACGGATCTGCAAGAGGAGGAGTCCCAGAGAAAACCTTTACGGGGACTCACCGAACATCGCACTTACATTTCAGCCATTTTACAGACGCTCATGTCAGGATTGACCTTAAACAGCTTTCGTTTAAACATGGTACACATTTATACAGCTGGACACAAACTTAAGCACCTTGCACTAGGGCCCTATGGCAGTGCCCTATCTGGGGAGTAAGTCTGCAACCTAAGGGATACAAGTCCAGTTCCCTAACCATTATAATAAACTGCCACATCATCTCCACATTCTGAACAGCCTTTAACATTGCATGTGATTGCTATGACATTGAACACTTCCATAGTTTTCCATTTCTATGCAATTCATTTTTTGCGTAAAGATTGAATCAGATGAAAACATCAAATAACTGGTAACTGGGAGGCTAAGCTGTGTACAAATGCAAATGGTAAATGGACTGCATTTATATAGCGCTTTTATCCAAAGCGCTTTACAATTTATGCCTCTCATTCACCAGAGCAGTTAGGGGTTAGGTGTCTTGCTCAGGGACACTTCGACACGCCCAGGGTTGGGATTGAACTGGCAACCCTCCGACTGCCAGACAACCGCTTGTACCTTCTGAGCTATGTTGCCCCCAAAAAGACCCACAGGCCTGAGAAACACCAGCACGTACACCAGCCTCTCCTAACATCTCCACTGTCTAAAACACAGAGGGCCGCTGACCTCTGCCCTCCGCTGGGGCGGGTGGCCCGTTCTGACCCACCAATCCGGCGCCAGCGCAGAGCAAACGGCCCGGAAAGTTCTCCGGTTCCTTCATCGGGTTCGGAGACGGCTCTGCCTTTCATGGGCTGCTGCTGCCTGACAGGTTGATGCATTGCCCGCATATGGAGAGGGAGAACATGAAATGCGGCATTCTCATCAATTATGCTGCCCTGTCGCTCTACAGCACCGGATCTGGCTAAGAAAAATGCACTGCAGCCTCACAGTGCAGTTATTCCACTGTATAGAGGTGTGAGAGTTTTCCTTCCTGAACTCAAACACTACAACTCAGGTAATATGCTACGCTAAAACCTCAGTGACTTCTAACCCTGAAATCAGACCGCGGGAACAACTTCAAACTACCTGTGTTTCTCCAGAGGGAGTGAGGAACCTGGGTGTAGCTCTACAGAAGTGTAGCCTACTTGGAAGGATTTGGATGTCTGCTGAAGGACTGAACACCTTGAAGAATTCTTTTGATATTAAATACACTATTCACCGTAAGAAAGTGCTGAATTAATTTTGAAGTCTTTGGCACAGCCTCACTTTAACCAGCATGACAGCAGTGATCAAACTAACCTTGGATCACCACAGCAGCGGCTCCACACAAAGGAAGCATGAACAACAACGCACGTCTGTGATTGGCTCAGCAGGTCGTGCTACGCTGACGCTGTGTGCCCGCAGACGCGGAGACAGCTCAGCGAGAGAAAAAAACCATAGAAACCTTGCTAAATATAACTAAAAACACAAAATGGAAGCCATTCGCGTCCCATATTACGTACCGAACAGCAATTTCAATTGATTAGCGGCCTCCTCCTGGAGAAGGAACAAGATGTACTCTCTCTCCCGGATCTCTCTGGGTGATGACTAGGCTACGACAAAGCGCTGAAAAGCATTACGTCTCGGATTTAAAGACAGAGCACACTGCGACAGCCCCAAACAGAGGCCTCGGTGATTATTCTGCAAAGCCCTTTTACAGCTAGACACAGCAAACACAGGCGAATCTGCCCACACTGCAATCTGCCACTGTTTCATAACACCAATATGTCGCTGGCTGAAAGGCCCTTCTAACAGCCTCTCCTGCCCGGTTTTTTCGACTTTTATTGTTGAGAAAAACGCGTGGCCAAACATGAACTTTCACCATCAAATTAATTTCTCCTAATACCTGGCCCCCCCCATCCGACACAAATCCCCATATTAATGGGATACTCGACGATTATCCAGACCGCGATGTTTCCAGAACGGCTGACTTTATCAGTTCAGAGGACCACAATGCAAAGGGGGAATAAGCCACTCCCCTGTGTGTGGGTTATACAGTGCTTATGTTTCAGAGCTGGGTAGCATGGCCAAAGCGCTCTACATGAGATTATTGAAGCTCTGTGGATCACCCCAGAGAAGCATGTGCAGCCGCGTATTAATTCCCATCCAATCACCAACCAGCACTGATGCCACTTCTGGAGGATCAGGAGCAGTGAGAGAGTAAAAGAGCTCTACAGCCATACTGCAGTGCTGTACCAGTGCCTGAGAGACTATATGCACATATACACACACACACACGCACAAGCACGTACGTACACACACACACACACACACACACACACGCACATACACACACACAAACGCACGCAAATACACACACGCACATGCACATACACACACACACGCATACCCACACACACACACACTCACACGTGCGCGCGCACACACACACACACACACACACACACACACACACACAGGTTACACATGCACTAAGGAAACAGACAAACAGGAAGCGGCCGTTGCCCTCAGGGAGAGCTCTGTCACCACCAGCATGTGAAAGGCAGCCCTGTCTGGTTCACAGGAGCACCCCCATTAATAGACACTCCTCAGTCGCACGCAGCCCTTGTGATCTGCGGTCTGAACGAGGCGAGGGCTTCTCTTCAGGTGCGAGCGCGATTGATTTTTCCTCGGTTCGCCGAAATAATCAAAGGGCGGCAGATTAAGACCATCGCCGGCGAGTGATCCCCTCCTCTCCCTGCTGACCCGGGCTGAGGCACACCCTTCGGCTATGCTGTCTCTGTCAGGTTCCCCCTCCGGCTCCCCGTTTCATACGGCCCTTTGATGGGGGTGATTTTCAGCCCTGAGAGAGGCCCCTTTCACCCCCCTTTAGAGTGGGAGGGGGGCCTGTCTGTTTTTCAGATGTCTCCACCCAATCCCCCCCCAGAGGAAGGTGTTTTCCGCAGAGAGCGTTCACTCTTTTAAGTTGTGAGATCACAAGTATGCAATTAGAATGTTCTGAACCGAACATTCTAATGCTGATGTCACAATCACTACTGGTAAATGAAAGCAATGGAGCTGTGGAACACTGACTTGGAATTTTTAAAAAAAACATTCCAAAAAAGTACTCTTCAAAGGGTTAAATGTGATGGGATCTAATCCCCCCGGTACAGACCCACACAGGCATTATACACAGCATCCAGGGCTATGCTATCAGTATGTCCTTATGGGACAACAGAGATAAGCTGGAAATAAATCTCTGTGAAAAGATTACTGCCACAGCAATATGCCGAGCACACATAGGTAAAGACAGACTAATCACAATGCCAAGAGAACCAACGCTGTACTGGGGTCAGCCTCTACAAGCTTATGCATCTGCCTTATTCTCTAGCTTGAAGTATTGTGACTGTACTGGGGTCAGTCTCCAGACTCACAGCATACTTTATCATGGTTGTCCTGGAGTCTTTACCAGCTCTAATATAGTGTATCACACTGCAGTGACGTCAGCCACCACTTGATTTCATATTCAAGATCAATGTGTTTTATTGACATGACAAAATTTTCACTTGTATGAAAGCATGGCAAGGAACATGTAAAACATCAGATAACTCAACACACTCTCTGGTGTCAGTGCCCACATATCCCCACTGCACACTGTGACTGTACTGGAGTCAGTGCCCACCTATCTACACTGGGACTGCGGCACCTCCCCCACGTCCTAAAGGTGTGAGACAACCGACCCGCTCTCCGCACCATCTACACCCCAGCCCAAACACAGCAGGGAGTGCGCCTCTCCACGCACGCAGGACTCCCAGAAACCCTCACACGATCACGCAATGGAAGAGAGAGCCAAGAGTGGGATAAACAGACGGATTCTAACGAACCTCCCCCATAAACACACACAGCACTGACAGAGTGTAATCACAACTGACACCATCTGCACAGAGCTCAGCTCTCTCCCTGTGGCCCTGTTACAGCAGTGTGCTGCAGGGATTTACAAATGGGAGAGAGGTTCAACTCCCCGGTGGAAAACCGAGTCTCTCCACCGTGCAAGATACACCTGCTATTCAGCACAATATCCAGCCGCACTAATTACTTGACACGTACTGTATAAACAATGTAAGTCTGTACTTATTATTATTATTATTATTATTATTATTATTATTATTATCAGTCATCAATACTCTATAAAGGCAGTCCAAAACAAGTTGAACTGAATTACCCAAAGATCAATCCCATTCTGCAGAGATCAATATATACAATAAAATAAAATAAAACCTCACACACACACACACACACGCACACAAACACTTTTGCGTCCGCAAACCGTTCCCAGAGAAAAGCCAGGGGATGAATGTCAATACACGTCCCTGCCTGAGCATTAAATTGGAGTTTTTCTGCGCTATAACACATAATGAGGCACTGATGCACGGTAGACCGATCGGCCCGGCAACCGTTCTTTGAAAATCCAAATTCTTTTTAAATCCAAATTCTTCGTAAATCCAGAGATTTCTCTGCTGCAGGAGATCTTCAGAAGGCGTGGCCTAACTGCCTGTGACAAGGACGTGTTCCTGAATGGCCATGAAGAACGCTGCCCTTTATTTTCCTCCTTATCACACCTGTTACGTCAGCGGGGTTGCAGTTTGGAAAAATGAAGAGTCATGCTCATCCCTGGCCCCCCGCCAATTTTGACTGATGTTTGACGCGCAACAAGTTCTAACCTTAGAGACCTTTCCGTTTGAAATAAATCACTGTAAACTGTGTGGTGTTATTGCCTCTTCCAGAAACACGCAGGGGCAGTGATTCCAAGGCCCGGTCCACCCCAGCCTGGGCCTGTACTCCCCTCCATAGGCCTACGTAGTACCAGATCCCAACCTCCTCCCTGCGTCCTCCTGAGAGGACAGAACAGATGTGTGGACCAGGAGGTGAGGGCAGGATCCAGAGCCTTCCACACCATCAGCCCCTGGACCAACACTACCAAAAACACTGCACAACCAACACTGCTCAACACTGCCTAACACTGCCCAATAACGCTCAGCGCTGCCCAACACTGCCCAATACTTCCAAACACCGCCTAACGTCTAACACTGTCCAAAATTATAGAACACTGCGAGACTGGCAGCACTATAAAGCACAACTAACACTGCCTAACACCGCCCAGTGAAAAATTCACCCACACTCTTTCCCTCTGCCTCTCTAAATTTCTGCCTCCTTCTCACCAGCGCCACCCCACCTCATAGTCCCTTCCCCCCTTTTTACTCGTTTTGCCAGCAAATCCAGAAGGCGGGGACTAGAGGAACAAGACGATTAAAATCGCTTCCTGATTCGTGAAGCTGCCCCAGCTGCTCTGGCATCGACCGAATTCACAACCCAGTGAACAGCTTCCTTCACTGAAGAATCATCACTGAGCGTACGGAGGAGATACACATGATACACATTATATACATTATACACGGTATACACATTATACCTGGTATACATATTATACACGTTATATCCGGTATACACATTATACACGTTATACACGGTATACACATTATACACGTTATACACGATACCCAAAGGCACAGTTACGGAGTTCTCGCAGCCTACTCTGGGTTCTGTGAGATGATTCAATGTGAATGTCTTTTTTTCCGCTATGGCCTGTGAGATTAAACGAACGCGCACAGATCAAACGGAGAAGATATTTATAGAGCGGTCCGAGGGAAGAAAAAGAACGTCGGAGACACGTGCGTTTGGGTGGAATAAATGTGAAATCACAATCGGAGATGAAAACGCTTTGGACTTTGACTGCTCCTTACATAAAGAAGTCCACAACGAACTAACAATCATCAAATATAAACCAGGAATGGGCAGTCACAATCCTACACAGACGCACACTCACATGTATGCACACGTGCACACACACACACACACACACACACACACACACACACACACACACACACACAAAAGCCAGAATTAATTTCAAAATATATGATCAACATGGCCAAAATTTAGACTCGCACTGCGTCTTCATCATGATGGTCATAGGTGGAAACGTTGAACATTCTGCAGCGTACTTCAAACTAGCATCTTACGCTGCACTGTAATTCCATCCTGCAGTGGCATCCCCAGTTTGGATGTGCCCGCATTAGCATTCTTTCTTTTGCTAGCGTAATAGCGCCACACTTTCACTTGCAAAAGTTACGTTGAGTTCTGACCTGGATTTACCTCCAGAAAGCGCTCTCTGAACAGTGTGACATTAACGGCTGGTGCTTTGTCAACTCCGACCTTCCGGGAGGTTTGAGTTTGCAGGCGTCGTTCCTCGGTCAAAGACCCGCATTCAAAAGCAGGCCTCTTAATGGATTTCGGGAGAGCGCCGATCTTTGTTCCGCGGCTTTATTTCCGAGCCGTCCCCTCCCGCCTCGTTTTTTGTCGCGAGGACAAAGGCGCCGTCCACTTCAGAGGCCGCTTAGCGATGCTAACGCATTCCCATCTGACCCCCGTTTGAATTTAAAAGAGGTTTTTCCCGTCCTTTAAAAAAAAATAAAAAATTTTTAAATCGCTTTCCTCCGCCCCCAGACGGCCGTCCTGAAGCCTCGGAGTCTCCAGCACTAATGAACGACGGCTCCCCGGACGCCAGCCGTCGTCGGAGAAATTACACTGAACGCGCACGCGAGGGGCCGCAGGGAGTACTTTTATTTTAACGTGGGGGACGGCCCGCATCCGGAACTGAACCCCCGTCGAAACTCACGAGAGACCGTAAGGGCGCACGAGCCCCCGATAATTAAAATGACATTTGTGCGGTTCGTACGTGCGGTTTTTAGTTCCCCAACGTTTCGGCTTGACCTCACGGACGGTAGCGGATGGATGAAATGAGTCAGGCCGCTAAACAGCCCATGTACGCTCTATGGCTAACAGTGGCGGCATTATGGCTGCACTTGAGGGGAAAAACCCAGGAAATGACATCACTGCTGCTATCCTGAAAAGCCCAGAAACCGCACCCTGACCGTTCGGCGCAACCCAAACCGCTTCGCGCTCACAACCGGGAAACTCCGCACGCAACAAACCCCTTTGCGTGCGTCACACGGCTGAAGTAATTCCAGAAAACCTGACCCTCGCAGAACTCCAGAACATGAAGAAAGAACATTTAATCAATTCAAAACTCGTGTCGAATCGCGATTCAGAGCGGTGGAAAAACAGCGCGCTCTAAAAACTGAATCTCGGTGAAACACAGAACGCTGACGCACGTCCGCTCAGGTCGCGTCTGCCGTTTTTGTTTCTCCTGCGGTGAATTTTATTAATCTGAGCCGAGCGTGGCGATCACAGGCGGCGGCTGCCCGAGGAAGGACCCCGTGGAAGCCGGAACAGAAAAAGGAGGCCGACGGTTTTTATGAATCCGGAGGGGACAAAACGGGGGGGGGGGGGGGGGGGGGGGGATTGCGGGGCACCTTTCATCAGATGAAACGCCTCGCGCCTGCTGAGGGAGATAAGCGCACGTTTGCCGAAATGCCACAAGCGCACGGTAGCCCCCCCCCCATCCCCCCTCCGCCTCCACGGTTGCCATGGCGCCCCTTCCATACATTCTTATTAACTGGCTTCGTTTTGGACCTGACGCGTGACTGTGCGGTGATTCTTGCATTGGAGTAAGGGAGATTACCCCCTCCCCCCTCCACCCTCCACCCTCCACCCCCCCTGGAGAACACAGAGCCGTCTTTTTCCCTTATCACTCAGCCAGCGGTTGCTACATCTGCATCGCCTTGCACTGGCTTCCCCATCCAAACAAAATCTAACGGCCGTGAATGTTTGTTTTTAGCAGGCCTGGGCAAGCCAGCGCACACCCACGCAGAGATACGGTTTGTACCGGTTTACGTGCACCGCTGCCTCCGCTATAGCCAGTAGTATTGACTGAAACGCTGCGGGCGGGGGGACAGAATAGGCCGTTACACCTCTGCCCCAGATGCAAATGTGCTTTCCGTGGGAACCTGGACATCACGAAGCGCAGCCTCAGCTGGGACTGCGTTTAGTGGTGCTCATCACTGTTTATTTCCAGATCAGGCACTGGGGAAAGGAATCGATAGAGCATTAAAGATAAAGAAGGGCCTGCAGTCGTCTGTGGTACCCAGGGATGCATGCGCCACTGGAGTATAAGGAAACTGGGCTTGTGAGGTTGCAGGTTCGATTCCCAGGTCCAAAAGGTACACTGCTGTAGTACCTTTGAGTGTGGTACTTAACCTGAATTTCATCAGTGAATATCCATCTGTATGTAAAAGAATGCAAGTGCGTAAGTTTCTGCAACTGATTTGGTGTGGAATTTGATGCTCCGCCCCTTCTCAGGTCACACTGCTCTGTCCTACATGCAGTTCTCCTAAGGCGCTGACCCCCTGTGGTCACCCGTGGAAGCGCACACTGCTGACGCGGGGCCGCCTGCTTGGCCCGAGGCGCCTAAGCTCTGATGCATGGCTTCATAAAGGCCGATGGCCTTCGCGAGGCTCCGCCACCAACCCGCGTATCGCTAATCACTTTAATAAGGCCGCACTGGAAACATTCTCCAGCGCTAATCCGTCTCACAGGGACAAAGGGAGCGCAGACACGCTCACAGCTCCGGGGGGTTTCGCTGGTATTATGATAAACAGACTGGGGTTTGAGCTGAACATTGCCCTTTTGTTGCATTAGTCTCCTGCAGGGAGTTCATAAAAAGCCAATGCGGCACCAAACGGAACAAACGGAAACTACAAACCATTTAGATTTGTAGTCCAGAGTGTGAATGCATGCAATTGAATCTATTTCTATAAAAACTATGAAACCATATTTACCTGAAAGGAAAGGCCAATATGCTGCTCACAGAAAAGAGGACAGCACTGAGACCTGCCAGTTTCCCTGCATTCTGTATTCATCTCCCACGCAGTCTCTGCGGCAACACCCAATCAGGGCCTGAGAGCGCGGCAGATTGTCAGCACCAAGAAACGTGATGGGCCCCGTCAATCACAGCTTCCTGTTGAACCCGCTGGCTGCGTCTTTTCCCAGAATAATGAGGACCAGGATCCATTTGCTATCCCTGCGGAGGGAAGCCGTTCCTCATGTCCATTACGGCTGTCGGTCATCCATCACCAGGCCGAACACTTCTTCACCTTGGGAGGGAAAAAGGGTGCGGCTCCCTGATGGAATGAGCTGTCATTAACAGAGACTCCTCTCTACTACAGAGCCTCATTTGAACCATAGAGACACCTTTCTACCATAGAGACTCCTCTCTACCAGAGTCCTCTCTACCACAGATTCCTCTCTACTATAGAGACTCCTCTCTACCAGAGTCCTCTCTACCACAGAGATTCCTCTCTACTATAGAGACTCCTCTCTACCACAAGAGCCCTCTTTACCACAGAGACTCCTCTCTACTGCAGAGTCCTTCCTACCATAAAGACTTCTCTCTACCAGAGATTCCTCTCTACCATAGAGACTCCTCTCTACCATAGAGACTCCTCTCTACATAGTCTCAAGTGGGAAAAGTGCATTCCTTGGTGAACGTGTGAATGAGGGCCATTCCAACACGTCTTGGGATAAGTCAGATGATGGGAATGAGCGTCCGTACCTCTGTCCAGAATGTGAGGCGGCCATTTCCCTCATCACCCAGCGCTTTCTATGACTGTATTTCCTCCATTTCCAATGAAATCTATCAGCCGTGGAGTTTTTCTTTTGAAGAGGGATTAGCCGGCACACTCCCACACCCAGATAGTTTGCACGCACAAACGGCTCCACTGCAATACTACTGACTCACTCACTGTGGATGGGGACCAAATCAACTGTTACACTACTGTCACCTATGTCAGTGTTTTTTTGCGGCAGTCTACAAGAAATGGAAAAAAAAACCAAGAAAACCTAAGTTTAAAAAAACATTCCTAAGTATGTGTATGAGGATCTGTCGTCGGTAGACTGATGGTGCAAATGAATGCGTGTATCCCTGACCAAACACAGAGAGTCTCATGTTCAAGGCAACACACACACACACACACACACACACACACACACACACACACACAAGCACAAGCACTCTGAAGGGGTACACACTGGACCCATTTAGACTTGTTTTACAGGACCCCGAAATGGGAATTGGGCACCTCAGGTGATATCGATCCCTTTCAAATGCTTTTCTGTGCAGTTCTGATTATTACATGAATATGATGTGTACACTTATGAGACTGTATTTGTTATATGCTTTCTCTCTCTAGTGCTGACACTAAACAGAGGGTGCTGTTTAGCGGCCTAAGGATAGGTGCTATTCTAGATATGACTATCCTAAGATTGCTAAGACTCGGCCATCATAGATAGACAACAGCCTCCAGGTCTATGTCCCTCAGTGAGGTACGATTTCAGGAGTTAAGGTGGGATGCTAGCATCAGCACGTCCAGAAGACACGCCTTCTACAGGAAGTGATTCATATAAGGAGTTCCTGGAAACAACATTTCTGAATACCTGCACCCATGTAGATGTTTGTATTAAATCCAGATATTACCTCAGCTGCCGGTGACTGTCTATTCCTTGGAATTTCCCACAAAATAACCCTACTGGTCCACCAGCGACACGTCACAGAGCAGCTCGCCTCTTGTTTGTTCTTAATCATTTGTTCTTGTTTCTAGCCACTCATTGTCCTTATTGGACTGTACGCTGAGGCTGATAACTCCACTTCCCTCTGGGGATTAATGAAGCACTCTTATCGTACTGTACTGTAAACTGTACTGTATGACTGGAGCGACGCGCTAACACGCACGTGCGCTATTGATGCTGCGCTCCCTGCGAAAGGTCAAGCCGCACTCGCAGACCGGTGAATAAAACATGCGCTATTTGCATTCGTCTAATTGGGAAAACACGGTGCGCCAGCACAGGATGTTTCCAGGCGAGAGGCCGACCTTTTAAGCGGAGCTCATTGGCGCTTCAGCGTTACCGCCGGCAACCGCAGGTGACGTCTATTTTTTTCCCCCATCCCGGAGCACAGGTGCGAGCGTGTCTCGCGTGCCTGGCGAGCGGAGCCGCGAATTATTCTCGAGCGGCGAGGCTCAGCGCGCCGGAGCAAAACGCACAGCTGATTTCTGACGGTGTCATGAGACGTGCGGCTGGGTTCTTCGTTAGCGCGCCCGGTTTATTTGGTAATGCGTAACCCCTGCTGCGCGCTGGCTGCTGCTTTCGGCTCCCGGCCTCAATCTCCCAGAGACACCGAGGACCGCAAACCTGATGTGTAAATGAGCATGCCCCCCCTCCCCAACCTGCCCCCGCCCCCTCCACTCCCTCCACTACTCTGCATATTTAATGACTCTGGGCTCTCCTGCAGGAGGTAAACAGAGGAGGGAGCTCATTGGCTCAGCCGGGATGGGGGTGGAGTGCGGCGTGTGGCTTTGCACGCAGTGGGTATCTCTGAGGAGCAGGCCGCCCAGACAAACACCCAACACACAGAGGACAAAGGGCCACAGAGACATACACACACAAAAAAACATACCAAATACACACACAACAAAATATACCACATACACACACTCACCAAAATACACTACATACACGCACACTTGCCAAAATATACAACACTCATGAAAACATAACACGCAAATACATACAAATTCACCAAAATATACCATATATAGATGCCAAATTATATCAAGAAAATATACTCACTTAAAATGTACCACACACACACAGTTGACAGTTTTAGGAATTCATCCTAACATGCGGACCTAAGTGCTGAGTCTATGCTCTGCCCATTGTATCACACACTGCACCGTACTGCACTGTGAAAACTGATATTAAATAATATACGTTTGTGACACACAGAGAGCAGCCACTGGTACTCTGGCAGGAGCTGGATAGACACATCACAAGCCAATCACAATGATAAGCTTCAGAAAACACTAAGCATACATGCTAACATGTTAACACCAAGGTAATGATTAGCTGTAACAACCTGTTTACTTAACACACCACTCCTGTGGCCTGTGTTGTATTTTGAGCACTAAAACAAAGAT
This sequence comes from Anguilla pacifica, assembly GCA_039654925.1. NCBI lineage: Eukaryota > Metazoa > Chordata > Actinopteri > Anguilliformes > Anguillidae > Anguilla > Anguilla pacifica. The sequence continues at coordinate 47,814,203 of CM077292.1, forward strand.
AACACAATTAATTGTGCTTTGGGGTGGGGGGTGGTGGTGATGTAGGCTATACAGATTACAGGTATTGATTAAATCTTTTGGGATTCATCATTTCATGAATTGGTCATTCAGGACCTGGTGGACACAATACGCTTGACCGAGTGCAAGCATTAGTCAGAGGTGATTGGGCACATTGGTAAAAATCAATACACACTAAACACACTAATATATGACCCTATAAATGTGAGTGTAAATGTAGCATGGAGTATAGCGTGCACAGCATGGATTCAATATATAGGTGTATAATGAATGTAAACAAACTCAAGACATAACTGCTTATGTGCCATATTTAAACACATATTTAAAAACAAAAAAATGAATCTACTGAATTTATATTGCATAAAATCTTGATTTAATCTGTGTTAAGTTGATACAAAGCACCATAGTACAGTAAACTTGTTTTTTAGCCTAGGAATCTGAGTTTAGTGTGAACTGGTTCCCTTCGTGAGTTACTACTCAATTTCAGCTTTCTGCTAGTGCATTTTCTTCAATTATTCACCAGGCCCCACAAAAAACAGGAATTCATTAATTCCACGGGAAAAACAAACGACTGATTCCGCCATCTGCCGTGCTCGGGGGCCGCGTCGCTCCTCTTCATCAAACGCTACGGCGCTCCGCGGCGTGCTCTCTGGGTCGCGAGAGGGCCACGCCCACGTTCCCCCTGACAGAGCCCCGCCTGCCCGCCTGCCCCGCCCGTCAGCCGCCCCAGTCACGGCCCGCTTCCCTTCGCCCGGCGCGGATGGAGACAGCTGTCGCCCCGCCCCGCCCCGCGCCACCCCGCGCCACCCGCCGTGTCCCCAGGGCCAGCCGCTGCAGGACCCGGACGCGCCGTGACAGCTGGGAAACCATGGAGACGGCCGACCCCACAGCCCCGCCTTCTCCCCCTGAGACTGGCTCACAGGCAGGGTCTCAACACCCTCCCACCCACCCCCCCATGAAGAGCAGCATCATGGGGCGTTCCAAAACACCCTGCTGAGGAAGTGCACTAAACACTAACTGGCAGGAAGGAATCCTGTAAGATCAGTTGTGCTCAGTGCTCTCATGCCCATTTCAATGAGGCAGGGCCAACATTTTTTCCAAGCAGCACATGTGAGCTAAATTGAAAAATTTAGGAGCACACTAATGCATCCAAATTGGTAGATGTGCTCTCTCTCTCTCTCTCATTGGGACGGCTAGGGCGAGCACAGGAAGTGCTCTGCCACACAATGATGTTCATTTCTTTGCACGGGCTAAACCCATATTGTGCGAATAACTGATCCAGCTTGGACCGAGCGCTACAGCGGAATACTAGCGATAGCGCTTCAGCACGTACAGCGCGAGAAACGGGCGATAAATGACCCTCTTTCTCCGGGAAGCGCAGATAAATATCGCCCTCTCGGTCTCCCGAGGGATCGCGGCCTCTCGTCCGATTCTCCGCGGAAATAAGCGGGCCGCCATTTACGTAACCGGCGACCCGCTCAAGGCCGCGCACGCAGTTCCCAAAACCCAGCGGCAGCTCGTAAAACGGAAATAAACAAACAAAACGAAAAGAGAGAGAGAGAGAGACCCAGGCTCGCGTCCGCACGCGCCGCGCAGCCCGGGCTCGGATCATCGCGTTACGCAACGCCGGCCTCCGTTCGCACCCGAGCGCGGCCGCGTTCACGCGCGAGCGAGCGAGCTTCTTTTTACTCCGAACGAGGAAAAAAAAAAAAACCGAGGTTGCTGCCTCTCGGTTTCTATAGCGACAAAAAGAGAGATTCTTAAGATAAGAGGAACCGGCGCGCCTCGATGGCCAGCCACTTTGCTCAGGCGAAGCTTTAGTGGAAACAGTCAAGCCGGCGATGTTTCGGTTCAAGTTCATAAATGCCAAAGTTCTTCTCTTGCCATTTTGCCTTGCAATTTGCATCTTGAATACCAGCTGGACTCTCGCCCGCGTTATGTAATGAAAGCACATTTATCAAGTGCTCTTGCATCCCAGCTCAAACACCTAGCAACGCTGGGTACGGTCTAGAAGCGCGAGAGCTTTGTTTCCACCGAACCGTTTCAGCCCTACGCGTGCAGCTATAACACAACCCAACGTGAGAGTCCGCATTTCAACTGACGTAATCTCACCTCCCGCTGAACTGCAGATCTAAAAAAAAAAAAAAAAAACACCATCACCCCGGGCAACACGCACACCTCATATATGAAATATTAACCAGGTATACAGCTGTAATACAACCTTGTGTAAATACAGCCTTCTGGGTGCAAGTCCGGTTCCCCATCTGCTGCACCGCACGGCCGCTCTCTCATGGACGCTGAAGGCGTCTCGAAACCTGCAGCCGTCAGTGTTCTTTCTCCAGATGTGGCGATTAGGCTACATTAGCGCAGCTGGGAAGGACGCGCAGAAAGTCCTACGCTCCAAGCAAGTGTGCCCGTCCCAGCAGAGTTAAGGCAGCAGTGTAATTACACAACGACTTCGAAAAACGCATTTGAAAAACACTGGGTAAGGGATAAGAGGGTGCTGACGGTAGCTGATTGCGGTGATGCACATTAACCGGTTTAGCTGTAATGGCTCTGGGGGTGGAAATTTGGCCCCCCTGACCCCCGCCGGCGAGCCCGGCCCAGGAGAGGGGCTCTGTGGTCAGCCGCTATCGATGTGTTTGGTAACAGAGCCAGGACAGCCCGCGGCGGCGTCATCGATCGTTGGGTACTGGCAGAGAGGGCCAGTATCCCCCCCACCCCCCCGCGCGCACGCATGCAAGCGACCTAGGCCTACCAGGCACGCTCAGAGCATTCCTCCAGGTGCCGTGGCAATGCCAGATCGCTGCACATGAAAGGTCTGAGCGCTCCAGAACTCCCCCCCCCCCCCCCCCACCTTCTGAAACCTTTCCATCGCAACTCTTGGTTTGAGACAGCAAGCATAGTTCACCACAAGCAAAAAGAGCTGGCAAGAGCAGGGTCCTGAAAAAAGTCCTGAAAAAAGCCCTGGAGGACTTAACAACGAAACCCGCTTGCAAAACCACAGAGGAAGAACACCGGTATTGATCGTGAGGGGGGTCTGAACCGAACATAGTCCAAGCAATTCCTTTTTTCTCCGGACGGGGAGGGAAGAGACGGTCCATTCTCTTCAGGCGACAGCATGCGGCTCGAACCACAGGCCGGTCATTAGCGAGACTGCTGACCTTGCAGGTCCTGCCGCACGGTTCTCAACTCTCTGGCCCTCGTCCGGGATGCTTCCTCCGGTAACCCGCTCCCTCCTAATGGCCACGGCTGCCTCTTCCTGTGGCAGCGTTCAAGGAACACCAGCCACTTGGTCCGTACAAAATGCTGAGAAATTGCCTATACTGAGAACACACAAGATCAACAGCACAGATCTTTATTTCTTTGGCACCTGTGGTCTTATTTGGGGCCCTCTTGCATAAGGGCATATTCATCCGTGCTCATCGAAATCTGTACCCAGCCCAGTAATTAGAGCTGTACAGATCAGCACTGCAGCAGAGTGATAAGTGGACATGATCCAGCCCTTCATGAATCATGGCACCAATTTGTGAAAAGATAAACATGGAGGCAGGATAGTAAACATTAACCAATGGGGTCCCCTAAGCGTGGAGCCATGAACCGTAGGCCTCTTGGTTCCTAGGGCCCCTGCCCCGCCCAAGCAGGATCAGCTCTCTCATCTGATGCTCACTCCTGCAAGGTCCCCCCCTCCCCGGGCGTCTGCTGCTTTTGAGTCGGGTGACAGAAGGGAGCGGAGGAGGTGCCGCTTTCTCGCGAAAATATCGGCTCCGGGTAGGAAAAAAAGAAAGCGCTCGCTGGTCTGGTGACTAACGCGTCTGGACCATCTGCCCGCTGAGATCCTCTCGCAGAAGCGCGTCTGTCCAAGGAGCGCCTCCTCATCTTTTCACCGAACATTCGGGGCCCCAAGTTTCACACTTTGTGCAATTGCGAAGGACCCAAACCGAAAAGGCAAACACCGGCTGAAGGGGTAGAACATACACACGAGCCATCTGAGCAAACGAAGACGCCTCAGGCCCTGCGAACGGCAATAATCAGGCCGGCGCAGTCAGAACAAGTCCTTCAGAAAGCCCTCCGCTGAAAAATTAGCATTTCTTTACCTAATTAGCTTGTTTGACAGTCAGGTTAGCGAGACAAAGCATGAACAACAATCGCGTTCAGAGAGAAACCCTTCGGAGTCACAGCGGCGTGACAAAGCGGGAAAAGCCCAGAGAGATGACTGCAGCGGCCGGAGGAGTCGCGCAGGGACGGCATCTCCCCTAACGTAATGAAGTCGGGCGATGGCGGCCGCAGCTCGTGCGATCGTAGCTCTCGTTTCCTGGCGCTCGGGGGTATCTGGGGAGCTCGGGCGGCGCGGAGGGGATGCAGACTGTCAGAAAGGGTTCGTCTTGAGCTCTGAATCTGACAGCGCACAAGCACCAGGGAGGTCCTGCAAGTGAACCGCCCCGTGGCTTGCATGACCGAGGGGGCGTGTGTGTGTGTGTGTGTGTGTGCGTGTGTGTGCGTGCGTGTGCGTGCGTGTGCATGTGTGTGTGTGTGCGTGCGTGTGTCTGTGTGCGTGTGCATGTGTGTGTGTGTGCATGCGTGTGCATGTATGTGTGTGTGTGTGTGTGTGTGCGTTTAGGCAGTTGTTTGGGAGGCCTGCATCAAGGAGTAGAAATTATTTCAAAACCATCCATGTTTTCAAATTTGTTCATCTGCTGATATTAACAAGCTTAGCTTATTAATTTGAAGTACATACGCATAATTGCACTCTGCAATTATTTCATTCTTTTAACCGACACCCCATCGACCACATGAGCCAATGGGATTGCACTGCCGAGCGTGCAGGGGCCAACTGCCTTCAGCTCCTTGATTACGTAAGCACGGCGCCCGTATTCTGAGTTATGAAACATGTGATCACGCAGCGCAGTGAAGTGCTCCGTGAATCGCAGCTCAGAAGCCACTTCCTGCACCATTAGCCGTACTTAGAAAGCGCGTAAATGGCAACAATTAGCAAACATAAAACTGTTCAACGGCTCTCTATTTACACACCGGGGAATAGCACGCAGCTTAAAAGAGTAGCAGCAGCAATCCCGAAACTCGTTTCCCAGAGAACGTACGCATCTGCTCGTTTCGCTTGTTGTAAAATAGGCGAGTTCTCACACAAAAACAGGTTTGTCAAGCTTGGCAAGAAAGAAAAAAATTCAGTCAGATTGGTCACTGCAGTTCCTGCACTTTGCATCAGCCCAAAATAATCAATTCTCATTAGCAAAGATGGATTGGCTGTACTGTTTGCCTGTAATATAAATTAGTTATGAAAGTATGAGAACACCGGTGCACCGCAGTGCAGAAGATTATGGATTATATGGTCTGTTTGTACATGTCCGTGTGAACTGTGGTTTTTATCTTTATCATTAATATCATTAATAATATAGAGCAAGTCACTGATTGCATGGCACCTGCTACACTCTTCCAATGTGACAAATTTATGAATTATTAGTTCAAATTTATTATACGCTGATGTACTATGTAATTTAAGCTTTTGTAAAATAACAAAATCAAACGATGTCATGAATATATTTAAAGTAATGATATTTTATCATAGCATCCTGGTTAGGCCTTAATAAATAAAATTTTACCTGACGTAGAAAACTATCGAGCCCTTGCAATAATGGTTTTAACCATATGCTGCAATATATTTAAAACTGAAACACCTTGAATCCCAAGATCCTTTGCAGTGCTTCAGTACTCTAAAAGGTGTCCCAATAGGTGTTGATTACTGGATTAGCTGGCCCATGCATTTCTTGTCATAAATCACACTGCAATGTTGCACCTACAGTCCACACAGTGCACTTTCTAAAGGCCATTCCCGGGCACACCTCACACGTATGGACGACAAGGCACGTGTCCGTTGCACACATCCGGTTCATACGCATCGCATGCACCTAAATTTTTCATCGCATTCTTGAATTTTTAATACTGTGCTTCTACCGTTTCCAAAATTGTGCTTGAATACATTAACACCACACTTCTCACATTGCACTGTACACTAAGCTCATAAATACACTGAGCGCAGGCAGCGTTTCTTAAAGAACCCTTCATTAGAGGGCTCAGCGGCACAAACACAGGAGCAAAGTTCCCAGATTAAGTCGTCAGGAGGCCACAAAACACAAGCCCCTCTCGGCCGGTTTCCCGAATAATCCGGTTTCTGTGAAAAGTACGGTTGGGGCGCACGCGCATACCCACTCTCCCCCCCCTCAGCCGATCGCCCCCTCTCCCCAGACCGTGGCACCACGGTTCAACGTCGTACAATCCCACCGTACGTGCAAAACGGCGACCGCAGAACAAGCCGTTACGTAAAGCTAATCCTGTTCCCTGAGAGGAGGGCAGAGCCGGGAGAGCCTCGCGCTCCAGGAACAGATTACTCTCCTCACTGATCTGCCTGACTGCTCCCCGAGACTGCAGGGGTTCAGTGTGTGTGTGTGTGTGTGTGTGTGTGTGTGTGTGTATATGTGTATGTGTGTGTGTATGAGTGCTTGCGTGTGTGTGTGTGTGTGTGTGTGTGTATGAGTGCTTGCGTGTGTGTGTGTGTGTGTGTGTATGTGTGTGGTGTGTGTGGGTGTGTATGTGTGTATATGTTGTGGGTGTGTGTGTGTGTGTGTATGTGTGCATGTGTGAGTATGTGGTTGTGTATGTGGTTTGTGTGGGTATATGTTGTGTGTGTGTGTGTGTGTGTGTGTGTGTATGAGTGTAGTGTGTGTGTACGGGTATTTGAGTGTGCGGGTGTATATGTAGTGTGTGTGGGCATGTGAGTGTACCTGCATGTGTGTGCGCCTGTGTGAATGTGAGTGTGTGTGTGTATGTGTTTGTGTGTGTGGAAATGTGTTTGTGTGTGAGACAATGTGTGTGTGTGTGTGTGCGTGTGTGTGTGTGTTTGAGAGGGGGTTGCACTGGGTCTGATTCCTTCCCCTCCCCCCTCTAACCCTACCCCCCCATTTCTCTGATGTTATGTCAGCTCCACACGCTCTGCACCCCCCCCCCCCACCCCACCCCCAAAACAAAGACGGGGGCACATTATTATTCTAAGTGTTTTTCCTTTTATATTTTAATTCATCTTCTCGGACTGACGCTCTGCAGCTCCAAAGCAGTTTACATAACCACACCGCAAAGCCCTGTGAAATGTCGTGTAAACAAGCCGTTTCAAGCACCTCCTTAATCTCACCCACCGAAGCAGCACAGCCAGAAAAGCACACGCCGTACATTACATACATAATTTATATTACATTCCATTATTATTACTAATGATCACTGCCATATAGAAGAAGCTTTTGTCCAGGACAAAACGCAAAGCACCGGGACATAAATTACAATAAGGTAATAAAGGAAATATAGCATAACATTAAACAGCCAAAACTGGAGAAAATACTGATACTGTCTCCCGGTGTACCACCAAGAGTAAAATTCTACATTCACAATTAGAAACATGCTTATCACCCACCCGACCATAACGCTTGCATTCGTGAGCTATGCTCTTGACCAAAGATGAACCGCACACCTTATTCATAAATAAGCTTCACCATGCAGGGGAGGGTACTACACACTTTCTATGACAAACAGACCATCTCCTGCTATCTCAGAGGTGCCTTCTGTGAATGCCTGGACGGAAGAGTAGGTTTTTTTGGGAATGTTTTTTTCAGAATTCCGAGTCAGTGTTCTAGAACTCCATTGCTTTCATTGACCAGTAGTGACTGTTACATCAGCAACAGAAGGTTTAAAGAACATTCTAATCGCATATTTGTGATGTCACACATTAAAGGGTTAATGAAGGCAGGTGCTGGCAGTGTGCTGAGCTGCAGGGAGACACAGAGGGATGCTGGGGGAAGAGAACATTGCTTCTGCTCCGACAAAACAACAAGACACGCAGCGGGAGTGGCAAACAAGCACCAGCGTGTGTGTGTGAGAGTGCATTGTGTGTGTGTGAAAGAGGCAGAGTAGTGTATGTGAGTGTGTGTGCAAGCGTGTGAGTGTATAGTGTGTGTGTGTACAGTGTGTGTATACTGTGTGCACAGTGTGTGTGTGTATAGAGTGTGTGAGCCGAGAGCAGGCACTCACTGCCGTACAGTGTGTGTATAGTGTGTGTGAATGTGTATAGTGTGTATATAGTATGTGTATGTAAGCAGAGAGCAGGTACTCACTGCTGTACAGAGTGTGTGTATAGTGTGTGTGAGTGTGTATAGTGTATAGTGTGAGTAGTGTATGTGTATTGTGTGTAGTGTGCATAGTGTATGTAAGCAGAGCAGGTACTCACTGCTGTACAGAGTGTGTGTATAGTGTGTGTAGTGTATGTGTATAGTGTATATAGTGTATGTAAGCAGAGAGCAGGTACTCACTGCTGTACAGAGTGTGTGTAGTGTATGTGTAGGTGTATAGTGAGTGTAGTGTATGTGTATAGTGTATATAGTGTGTGTGCCTGGTGAGCAGGTACTCACTGCTGTACAGAGTGTGTGTATAGTGTGTGCAGTGTATGTGTATAGTGTATATAGTGTGTGTGCCTGGTGAGCAGGTACTCACTGCTGTACAGAGTGTGTGTATAGTGTGTGCAGTGTATGTGTATAGTGTATATAGTGTGTGTGCCTGGTGAGCAGGTACTCACTGCTGTACAGAGTGTGTGTATAGTGTGTGCAGTGTATGTGTATAGTGTATATAGTGTGTGTGCCTGGTGAGCAGGTACTCACTGCTGTACAGAGTGTGTGTATAGTGTGTGCAGTGTATGTGTATAGTGTATATAGTGTGTGTGCCTGGTGAGCAGGTACTCACTGTTGTACAGAGTGTGTGTATAGTGTGTGCAGTGTATGTGTATAGTGTATATAGTGTGTGTGCCTGGTGAGCAGGTACTCACTGCTGTACAGAGTGTGTGTATAGTGTGTGCAGTGTATGTGTATAGTGTATATAGTGTGTGTGCCTGGTGAGCAGGTACTCACTGCTGTACAGAGTGTGTGTATAGTGTGTGTAGTGTATGTGTATAGTGTATATAGTGTGTGTATAGGTACTCACTGCTGTACAGAGTGTGTGTATAGTGTGTGCAGTGTATGTGTATAGTGTATATAGTGTGTGTATAGGTACTCACTGCGGTACAGAGTGTGTGTATAGTGTGTGCAGTGTATGTGTATAGTGTATATAGTGTGTGTGCAGGTACTCACTGCTGTACAGAGTGTGTGTATAGTGTGTGTAGTGTATGTGTATAGTGTATATAGTGTGTGTATAGGTACTCACTGCTGTACAGAGTGTGTGTATAGTGTGTGCAGTGTATGTGTATAGTGTATATAGTGTGTGTATAGGTACTCACTGCTGTACAGAGTGTGTGTAGTGTATGTGTATAGTGTATATAGTGTGTATAGGTACTCACTGCTGTACAGAGTGTGTGTAGTGTATGTGTATAGTGTATATAGTGTGTGTATAGGTACTCACTGCTGTACAGAGTGTGTGTATAGTGTGTGCAGTGTATGTGTATAGTGTATATAGTGTGTGTGCAGGTACTCACTGCTGTACAGAGTGTGTGTAGTGTATGTGTATAGTGTATATAGTGTGTGTATAGGTACTCACTGCTGTACAGAGTGTGTGTATAGTGTGTGCAGTGTATGTGTATAGTGTATATAGTGTGTGTATAGGTACTCACTGCTGTACAGAGTGTGTGTATAGTGTGTGTAGTGTATGTGTATAGTGTATATAGTGTGTGTATAGGTACTCACTGCTGTACAGAGTGTGTGTATAGTGTGTGTAGTGTGTGTGTATAGTGTATATAGTGTGTGTATAGGTACTCACTGCTGTACAGAGTGTCTATCCAGGAGAGTCTGGGCAGGCCTCGGGTGCTCAGGTGCTCCATTCCCCCGATCCGGCGGCAGCTGCTTTCCCAAACGCTTCCCTCCTTTATTATCCTGTCCTTTCCTCCTTTTCCTCCCTTTCCTTCCTGCTCTTTTCTTCTCCTTTCAGGGCTGAGAGGCGGCGCTCATCTCAGAGCGGCGGAGGAGCGGAGCGAAGCGGACCGGCGGAGCGCGAGGGCGAATCCGCGCGAACTCAAAAGACCCCCCCCCGCTTCCGAGCAGCCTCTCACAGACGGACCCACGGCACAATGAGCCAGCCAGCCAGAGGCAGCAGCCCAGCACAGCCAACCGTCGCTAAGGCAGGGAAGGCTCTCTCTGTCGCTCCCTCTCCCTCTCCCTCGCTGCCTCTCTCGCTCTCCAAACCTGCCTCCTCCCTCTCTCTCTCTCTCTCTCTCTCTCTCGTTCTCTACCTCTCCTCGGCGTTGCTATAAAAATGATTTTCCCCAAGGCTTGTTGCTGCCTTCTCAGTCGCCTCGCGAAGAAAAAAACAAAAGGCGCAGAAAGCAGAAGAATCAGAGGATGGCTCGCAGAGCTGGCTGCTGATCTGTGTTTGGCAGCCTCTCTCTCTCTCTCTCTCTCCCTCTCTCGCTCTCACGCTCTCTCTCTCTCTCTCTCTCTCCCTCACGCACTCCCCCTCGCTCTCTCTCTCTCTTGCTCTCTCTCCCCCCATACACACTCCCTCTCTCGCTCTCCCACTCTCTCTCTCCCCACACACTCCCCCTCTCTCTCTCGCTCTCCCACACACACTCTCTCTCTCCACACACTCCCCCTCACTCTCTCTACCTCTCTTCTCTCCCACACACACTCCCTCTCTCTTTCTCTCTCTCCCCCCACACACTCTCTCCTACTCACTGACTCCCCCTCAATCTCTCTCTCCCTCTCTCTTTCTCTCTCCCTCCCTCTCTCTCTCTCTCTCTCTCTCTCCCCCTCCCTCTCTCTCTTGATCTCTCTCTCTCTCCGAGGCTGCATTAGTGCTTCTCTCCAGAGGGGCATCGCTCTGCTTTAACAGGCTGAGCCTCCCAGCTAATGTGTTCCTCTGTCTCCACAAACGCACACAGCCGCTCCGCTTGCTCTCCGCAGCGCGAGGGGTCTGCAGGGCCCAGCTGAGACCGCTCCGTCTGCGGACGCTAACCACGCGCTAGGCAGCCGCTAACAGGAGCCGGCGCTCCCCCGTGCCATCGACATCACGCGCTCTTACAGACGCGTTCGGAGAGAGGAGAGGAGGGAGAAGGAGGAGAGGAGAGGAGGAGAGGAGGAGAGTGGAGAGGAGAGGATGGGAGGAGAGAGGAGAGGAGGAGACAGGAGAGGAGAGGAGGGGAGAGGAGAGGAGGAGACAGGAGAGGAGAGGAAGGGAGGGGAAGGGAGAGGAGATGAGGGAAGGCGAAGCCAGGAGAGAGAGGAGGAAGTGTGTCAGAACACAAACAAAGGGAGTGAGTTCATGTCTCGTGGTGTGAGCCAACACAGGCCAGGAGCCAGGGAGAGGAGGCCAGCGCGAGAGGAGAGGAGCGAGGGAGAGGAGTAACAACACTCGGGGGGTGGACAGCTGACAAGTGGGGGGGGGGGGAGGAGAGAATGCTGGGGGAGGGAGACAGGAGGAGGAGTGGTGTGGGTTCTGACAGATGGGGTGCCGGTCTGTCTTCTCCCAGCCCAGGAGTCAGGGGGTAATGAGCCGCGTCCACTCACTGTTGCCCCCCCCTTCCCCCCACACCCCCCTCTCTGGGACACCTGCTGGAGGGAGCGGCCATAGATGCAGAATTGCTATACTGGCCAACAGTTCCTTTCAAATCGTTCCAATCGATCTGGTCTGAAAGGGCGTCCTAAATCAGCGCCCCCTTTTAAGGTCTGACCAGACGCGGTCCGATTCGATGCGACCGCGCGTTGCCGTGCGACCACTGTGCCGTTGCTTTAAAAGAGCAGAGCCGTTCTATCTGCTCTATTTTCTACAGAACAGAACAGCGTGGGCGTGCCTGTCCGCAGGCCCCGCCCTAATGACCCAGCATTCAGGAAGTGGACGGAGGAAAACACCCAACCTTTCCATTCAGGAGAAAACACTTCCTCTCACGGTCAAACCTGCGTTGACCTCTTCAGTTTCAGCGAATGCCTCTGTGCTAAGCTTCCTGAGAGGGCAGGGCTCTACATTAGCACGTGCTCCTAAGTTAAAAGATTTAGCAGAACACTAATGCATCCCAATTATTATCCCATTCATATATTATTTTTCCCAGTTTGCACCCATTCATTTTCTGGAGCAACTCCTCCTAAAATGGGAGAACTGTTGAGCCCTGGAGGGGTGTGTCTTCACAGCATTGTGCTTTAGGCTTTGGTATCGAGCGGTTGCGTCTTCGGACTGCAGGTCAGAGGTCGTAGGTCACAGGCCAGGAGCAGGGCAGGGGAAAGCCCTAGAAGGCTCGACGGACCAAACGCCCCGTCACCACTCTCCACTACCCGCAGATAGCGCGCGTCACCCGTCCCGCTCACAGATAAGACAGGGAGCCCGTGCGACAGCCGAAAAACACCTGCAGTTTCCCCAGAGCGGGACAGCGTGACAGCAGCCTGGCAGAGGGCGGGTGGAGGAGGGAGAAATGAAATCAAACAGGGACACAGACGCGGGCGGTAAATCTCACGGGCCCGATCGATGAGCTTCTCACAGACGCCGAGAAACACAACACCGTGACTGACAGCACGAACAGCCCTCGCTCAGACACGGGACGCCCCGTCCCGCCACTGGCCACAGCTTCGCTGAATTTACAGCCCAGGGCCCCCCCCCCCAAACAGCAGTACATTAACGGCGCATTGTTAGCGCCAACAAAAGGTATCGGCGCTAACCGTTATGTGGCTCCCTAAAAAAATAAATGAATACAAACTTATGTCTCAACATAAGGAGCGTAATGCGCGACGCAGGTCGAAACCGGATAATTTCATTAGCGTCTATTCCTGGTTCGGTTTCCGTGGCGCGGTTCGTTGTGCGGACCCGAAAGATGTTTCAGTTAGGGTTCGGCTTCTGCTCTTCTGGCTGAGCCGTGTGACAGGAGAGCGCAGGAGCGCGACTTTGAGATCGGCGCTAACGCACCGAGCCGTCGCCCGGATAAACACGCCAATTAGGAGCGGACGTGACTCTGAAAGCCACACTCCGCACTGCGTGCTACGAACCCCACCCCACCCCAGCCACACCCCCAGCCACACCCCTTCCCTCAGCTCTGTGTTTAATGGGAGCTGGGGGGGGGGGGGGGGGGGGGGGGATAACTGAAGCAGAACAACTTCAATTAGGACACAAAAGCGTATGAGGGTCTCCCCCTCCCCCCCTTACTCCCCCGGCCCCCCCAGCATGCAGTGGGTGTGCAGCTCGCCGCTTTGTCTGCCAACAAAGAACCCGCTCCCTGCCTCGGCCGAAGGGCCAGGCCAGGGGCCGCCACGGAAACCCGCGGAACCCCGCGGAAAACGCCAATCTTCCCCACGCTCCACCGCCTGACTTGGAAGATTTGCGTGCGGGGGCTGAGGGGTTGGGAGAGGGGGGGTTACGGGGGGAAATACGGGGGGAGGTGCGATCGCCGTCGGACGGGGGAAACGGATTTTGGGCTGCCGCTCGCGCGGGCGCGTGTGCACGTGCTCAGACGGGAGGAGACACAAAGGGCCAATGGCATCGGCTCGCAGTGGCGCTTCATCAGAAATGCATCTGCAGAAGAGTTCAGACGTCGCTTTGTGTGAAATGTGGGACAGGACCGGGTCCTTAGCCGCCAGACTGCATCTCAGCCCCGCCCCCTCAACCCTTCCCCCCAGACACCCAGCACCCTGCCCGCGGGCACAGCTTAACAAAGAAAGCGTACACATGCACACGCATACGGGCACACACACATACATATGGACACACACGCACGCATTCACATGCGCACACACATATGGACACATACATACAGGCGCACACACACACACGTACGTACACTCGCGCGCACACAAACACACACACACACACATACATACGCACACTAATGTGCATATGTACACACACATGCACAAACGCGCATACATACGCACGCGTGCACACACACTCATAAGTACGCACAAGCATGCGCACACACGTGCACTTATATATATATATATATATACGTGTATATATATATATATATATATATATATATATATATATATACACACCCGCAAACATGCAGACGCACAATGCAAGCACGCACATATACAACCACATACACACACGCACACACGCACACAAACCCACGGCCATGAAAAATTAATTCAGTGTCACAGTGTGAAATGAAAGGGCGTCAGCGTCCGCGAGCCGACCCACAGCCGGCGGAGTCCGCACAGAGGCGCGAGACGGCAGGAAGCTGAAGAGCGCCGCGGAAACGCCTCCGACTCTCCGCCGCACAGACGTCCGAGCGTCTTCAAAAGGGCTGCGGAAAACACCAGGCCGCCGCGGGCGCGGAGAGAGGCGGCACGCCACGGTAATGAGGCCCTTCGCCGTGCGCCATGTCAAAGAAGGCCCCCTCAGCGCCCCTCAGCGCCACGAAACGTGTCCCCAGTTAATCTGCTCTCAGGACAATGCAATGACGTGCATTCAGAAAACACCAGAGCCCACTTTTTTTTTTTTTTTTTTTTTACCATTTAATGTGTGAGGTCACAAATATGTGATTAGAATGTTCTTAACTGAACATTCTATTGCTGATGTCACAATCACCGTTGGTAATTGAAAGCAATGGAGTTCTAGAACACTGTCGAAAAAAAACAAAAAACCCACTCTTCAAAGATGAAAACAGTATCATGTGGCCTGTCTGTCTGTGAGGGGTGGCCCCTGGGGACAGCTGTGTGCTGATTGGACGGCTGAGGCTGGGAGGGTGATGCCTGGCCCCCGTGGGGCCCTTTCCTTCACCGCCCTAAATCAGCTGGACCGCTCAAGGGCCCAACCTGCTTCTCTGTCCTCCGATTCGGTCTTATTTTATTTTCTCCTCGTAAAATAAGTAAATTAAAGAAACATCATTTAATGGAACAAAGCAAGACAGAGCCGCGTGAGGGAGTGTGGAAAGAGGGCGGGGCTCAGCCGAGGTCAGAGGCCGGAGGTGGCGGGGCCGAGCTCAGGGGAGCGATCGGGTTCCCCCAGTCCAGTCTGAGGGGTTCTGTTACACTGCCACCATCTGTCACCCCCCCCCCCCCCACAAAGAGTCACCGGTCACTCACCCACTAATGTGTCCTCCAGTGTCTGTTCCTACACCATAGAGTGCTCTGTGTGAGAGCACAGGGACACAAAGCACAGTGACAGAGTACAGCAACTCAGAGCACAGGTGCATTCTGGGGAGGACAGAGTGGTTCCTCTGCCACAAGGCTGACTGCTCTGCCCCGTTCCACTGCTCACTAACAGACTGCAGCCGACAGACAGACAACAAACCTCCTGACCCTCAGCAAGCACTGGCACAAAGCAGCAGCAGCAGCCTGTACATGCACTACAGACTCTACCACACTGCCACACTGCTTCATGAGGAAAACTGTCCCATCACAAGGAGGATGCTCATTATGTCCGCGCTGAGTATGGGCACTCCCACTCTCTGCAGTGATGTGGAGCATGAAGATTCATCACAACGAGTTCCAGCTGCAGTTAGCGACCGAGCGCTAATGAGCCTCTCGCCCGCCTCATATCTCCCAGATCTGGCTGACAAACTGCGGCCGAATAACAAAAATTAGTCAGGCTCAATCATTTAAAGCTGCGTTCGGTTCGTTAGTCGCAGAAGCTCTGCGAAAAGTCCCCCGTTAACTGTCCCCACCCCCCCTCCTGCGTTCCCCAAGACGTCTGGAAAACGGCTAGGCCAGAACCGGTAACGTGAACCGACGCTTAACCATCTGACGGCTCGGCGTTCGACGGCTCTTTAGCCGGATTTGCATTAGCGAGCCGATTCGCTTAGCGCTCCTCCTGGTGGAAATCCGAACACAAATATTTTCCGTGGTGCCAAACGACGTCGGCAAGAGCAATACACTGAGCCACGGCGAGCAGGGTCACGAGCAGACAGACCTGCACGCTGGATAAGAGCGTCTGCCAAATGACTGTAACGTAATGTTAAAGCTGACTGCCTGCGCATGGCTCAGGATGGATTATGCACTACAGGCACAGTACCGCAGACCCAGAGGCAGGCAGAGGCTTACCCCCGTGACCGCTGCTCAGCTAGCCCCTTAAAAGCCCCATGTTCCTGCATAATTAACCACAGGAAACGCAGCTGTGTCACTTAGCCCCAGCTCCTGAGAGGTAAGGGGAGTGATGCGTAAAAACAGGAGCGGTCCAATGACAGCGGTCCGCTCTGCCCGGCTCCTCCCCCTTACCCCGCTCCCCCCTCCTAACGCCAGACGTCAGGTCTCATGAGCGGAGTCTCTCCCTGAAGGGTTGCTCATCTCTTCCAGTGCCCCCCCCCCCCCCCCCCCAAACCTGTCTCTTCTCTTCATACTCTTTCTCGCCCTTTTTCCTTCAGCTACTGGTGACAGTCTCCGTGGGGCCTTTTTGTGCCACAGCGCCCCCTTCTGGCACCGAAGTGTCCACCTGACTGTGGCCACCCTACTCTGGCAGGACTGCCACCCGAGCAAAGGGATCACAGAGCTTCTCCAGCCTAGCTCCCCAGTGGTGGAACGAACTTCCCTCTCCGAACCTCTCCCTCACTACCCATCTTCCGCCGTGGTCTGAAGACTCATCTCTTCAGACTATACTTGGACTAACTACCACCATTCTGCATATTTCATTCTAAATCAACCCCCCCCCCCCCCCTTTCATGACACTCGTTACATGTTCCCCCATCCCAGCACTTTTTGGTCATTTGTATTTGTCCTAATACTGTAGCTTGTTCTTCTGCCTAGTTGGCTCTGCAGAGGTTAGGTCAGAATAGTGTTCACTGTGTTCTTGGCTAGAAACAGCTGTACAAAATAAGTATTGTATCTTACTGAACCTGTGTTTTGTAGTTGTCCATGACCACTTTCTGTATGTCGCTTTGGATAAAAGCATCTGCCAAATAAATGTAATGTAATGTAATGATGGTGTCCTCTCCCCTGAGGCCAGTCCACTACCCACACAGCCCCGTTCACCCATCATACAGCCTCGCCCAATCCCCACACAGTCCTGCCCACTCCCCACACAACCCTGCCCATTCCACTCACCACACAACCCCGCCCATTCCACTCACCACACAACCCCGCCCATTCCACTCACCGCACAGTCCAGCCCATTACCCACACAGTCCTGCCCACTCCCCACACAACCCCGCCCATTCCACTCACAACACAACCCCGCCCATTCCACTCACCACACAGTCCAGCCCATTACCCACACAGTCCTGCCCACTCCCAGCACAGCCCCGCCCACAGCAGAAGATGCACAGGACGTGCGGTCGCGTGGTCTCCTGCGCCGCGGCTCTTCAGCTACACACAGGAAGCACAGACCACTGACTGTGACTCACAGGGTACTCTGAACAGAGCCCCTGGCACCCAAATGTACTCTTTAACGACTCGGCCAGGGCACGGGGGCATTCCTTCCCTGCCACACAGACCCTGTGCCCAGCGTACAAACAAGCCCACATAACACAATAACACTCGCTGGATCAATGCCATAATGAATGCTAGCGCTAAATCGCTCCTGCCATCAGCAACGCTGCTGATAAATAATACTGTGTGGAAGTGGACTGCAGTTAGCAGAGGGAGGGACAGGAAATAGAGCTCCAGGGCCGTAGGTCAGGGCTTCCTGCGGTCGCCAACGGCCGCGCCAGCCTGAGTCACAGGGCCGCGGCAGACTGGCGCCGTACCATGGCAACGGCGTACCCCGGCAACAGCGCGCACACCGTCATCACCGTTTTATCACTCCTTCCTTCATTCACGCCCTTCATTTCCCTCTCCAGAACACGGCCCTATTTGTGAAAGTTAAACATGGACGGTTATTCGGAATTACTAAAATAATATTATTATTATTATTATTATTATTATTATTATTATTATTATTAATAGTAATAAAAAGCGAGGTTTCCGAGCCCGGACAGAGTGCTCACAGCTGACGGCAGGGCTCTACACTAACATTCTAACAGAGCACATGCGCTCCCAAGCTGAAGAATTTAGGAGTGCGCTACTGCATCCCAATTAGTAGACGTGCTCCCAAGTTATTTTTCCAGTTCTCAGGGGCGAACGCTCGTAAAATGGGAGCGCTGCGGAGCCCTGGCTGGCGGGGGGCCGGGTTTGGGGGGACGTCCGCGAGTGAGGGGCGACTCCCCCGGCGGCGGTAATGAAAGCCGGCGGATCGAGCCCTCGCCCCGGCGCAGCCAGGCGGAAGAATCAAAGTGACGGACGTTAGCGCCGGTTCTCCCTCTCGGCCTCGCTCCCCCGGCCCGCTGCTCCGTCCGCTGACGCGTCGCGAAACACCCAGACGTCGCCCCGTCTGAAGGGATATGCAGCGCTGTTATTATTATTATCATTACAAATATCATTATTATTATTATTGTTACCTGTGACCTCTTATGTGGGGCGGTGCTCATATCAGGAGCATAAGTAACCACTGTGGCCCAGAAAGGACACCAGTCACCCCCCTCCCCCATTCCATCACCCAATTTAGCAGGTTGGAAGAACCTCAGTCAGACAGCCGACACAGTGCTTTGTCTGTAGTACAGCCACCCATTGAACCACCTCCCCACACACACACACACACACACACACACACACGCTCGCTCACAAAGGCTCACACACGCTCGCTCACACAGGCCCACACGCACACACATGCATGTACACACTCATGCGCACACACTCACACAAACACACACAAACACACACTTGGCAGTTAACCACGCTGACTGTCTCTAATGGAGGACCAGCTGAGGTGAACTGGCCCTCAGGACCATCCCCAGACCGTAGCATAGCAACAAAGGATCAGGGGTTCTGGGAAGGGCAAGACACGCCCTTTCATTCTCAGCTCATGTGCAGCCTAGCCTGGAGCCGTGTGTGCGTGTGTCTGTGTCTGTGTGTGTGTGTGTGTGGGTGTGTGTGTGTGCGTGTGACCCTGTGTGCTGTGTGTGTGCGTGTGACCCTGTGTGCTGTGTGTGCGCACATGGGAGCATGTGTGTGTGTGTGTGTGTGTGTGAGCCTGTGTGTGTGCACATGTGAGCGTGTGTGTGTGTGTGAGCCTGTGTGTGTGCACATGTGTGCGTGTGCGTGTCTGTGTGTGTGTGTGTGTGTGTGTGCGTGTGACCCTGTGTGCTGTGTGTGTGCACATAGGAGCGTGTGTGTGTGTGTGTTTGTGTGTGTGCGTGTGACCCTGTGTGCTGTGTGTGCACATGGGAGCATGTGTGTGTGTGTGTATGTGAGCCTGTGTGTGTGCACATGTGAGCGTGTGTGGGTGTGTGTGTATGTTTGTGAGCGTGTGCGCATGTCAGCTTTTGTGTGTGTGTGTGTGTGTGTGTGTGTGTGTGTGTATGTGCGTGGGCATGTGAGAGCCTCTGTGTGTGCGTGTCTGACTGTGTCCCTGTGCATTAAGCGCTAGGTGAATTCACTCTGATCTATTGAGGTCAGCCTACATGAAATGTGCTAAGATTGGGGTGAGGGGCATGGTTAGCGCCTACTCACAGCAGCACTCACACACACACACACACACACACACACACACACACACACACACATACTCTCACACACATACACACAAACACACACACACACACACACACACAAACACACATATACACACACACAAACACACAGACAGGTACGCGCAAACACACACAAACACACTACATGCGCGCACACACACACACACACTCTCACACACACTCACACACATACACACCACGCTCTACACACACATCACCATTCAGACAGAGAGGCTCTTCCTGTAAAGTGAGGTGCTACCCACAGCACTGCCCCTGACTCATGACATATTCATGCCATTTGTTCCTCGCTGGTGTTTGTTTCCATCCACAGAGTGATATTTGCTCTATTCAAGCATGAATCCCAGTATTAAACTCACATAAAACCATACACACCACAAATGTTCCGTTTACGTCTATAAACGCATGAATATTTTATAGCGCATTTATAAATATTTTCACAGCAATATCCCCACATCTCATATGTATGCTTGCAGATTCACAGAGCAGTGTATTAATCACGTGCAGCATATTACAGTGCCACAGCAACATTAAAAAGGAGACAAATGGGTCCATATCGATATTCCCTCAATGAGAATATTCACACACAAGCTACTTTATGGAAATATAAATCATACAGTGTCCTCAGACACGGTCTTCACCCTCTCCGATCTCGGCCCATTTGTCAACCTGGACTGCAGATTCTACCCAAGGTATTCTGATACTGCACCTGTACACATGCTATTATTACTCCTCTGAATGAACGGTTCAACAGACTGAACAGACTGACACTATACTGCCATCTACTGGTCAACAACCACCAGCACAAAATTATCAATATTTATAATGGAGCGGTACTTCAGAAAACACCGAATGAGGCAGCTACCCCAACATATCCATCAGGGCCTGCGAGACACTTTAAAAGTGCTGACCAATAAACGCTCCCCATTTCATCTTTTGGAACGTCTTTAAGCCCAATAATTACTGGAACACTTACACTAAATTATGTTTTGTCGTACTAAAAAGGGAACATACTCACAAGTTACACCATCACTTGAAACCCACTGTGGACCCTTACGCACTTCAAAACACACGCAAAGGCATAACTGCACCAAGACACAGACACGTCCTACAGCAAGGAGTCAGAGCATGGCTGCCTGTACAGAGACAGCCCCTATTTCCGGAAATACAGCATCAACTCAGGGCTCTGTGTTTGGCTGAGAGACACTTTTTCCCTTCACTTTCCCATTTCAAACGAGCTTTCAACGCAAACTGCGACGAAGGGGGAAACGCTCAACTGAGGTCGATTCACAGCACGCGTCCTCGAAAAACCCCCTAATGGTGGACACGGCTCTCTGAGAAACGATCATTAGCCTGCTCATGATCACCTTTTAAGTACGTACATCAACTGCGATTAGGGTTTTGAAATTGATTCTTTTTTTTCCCGGAAACAGTCAGTGGCCACCAGAGATTATGTTCAGCTTGATGCGGAAAAGACACTGAGCGACCTTGACGGGGCAGAGTTGCACATCATGACCGGCACGTCCAAACCAAACCTGCGTTTCGTCGGATTTTATACAACGCTCAAAGAGCCCCTGAATTCACCGACATGGAGCCCAGCTTGTTTTAACGGCACAGCCCTTTGGTGCTTATCAGAGAATTCTCTTAGCAGCTCACACAAACCCACGAGCTTGTGTGATTAAGCACAAGTACTGAGAAACATTTGATTTTCAGCACTTTTAGTCATAAAGCCAGATATAAAAAGGTAAAAGAAGAACAAACACGCGACTCACAACTCATTACAGACGGAGGGCACTTTCATATACAATCCTCGGGCTGTCAATTTGACGTGCTTTTAAAAAAGGGACATGTCAAGTGAAATTACTTTCGAGGTGTCAAATTACCTGTCAAAACAGTTTTTTTTATGTCCCTCCAACTGTTTTTTTCTTTTGGAGCCAATTTGGTTTTCACTCAGAAAAAACTATTTCTGAGTCGCAGGACTACCGATTTTTGAACCGCTGAAGCCTTGAAAGGTCCCCTGTGATCGATGACATCTGATCCCACTAGGACAGCCACTGAATGGATGGCTCACGGGACACTTTAGTTGGGGGGGGGGGTATTTGCGGCTCTCCCACCTCCTCTGCACACGTACATGTGTAGCGCGGTGACTTACGGCGTCCGTGACTCAGACTTGCCCCCCCCCCCACCCCCCACCCCCGGCTGTGACATCACGAGCAGAACACACATTGCGCCGATGAATGGGCTCCATTCAGCAGACAGCTGCTGCCGTGGCGATGACACACGGCCGTTAGGCACAGCTCTGCTCACGCTTGCGGCCACGCCCACAAAGCAGCGACTCGTCTGTGAAAGGGTTACACGGGCTGGAATGCGCCGAGCTCACAGCCTCTTCTCTTCCACTTCAGAACTTTCAGTTCCGTGTCTGGCTCCTCTTACAAAAGTCAGGCCGATCTAACTCACACATGAAAAGTCCTCCCGTTGGTTTGCTGGCACCGTTATATCAGACAATGCAAAAAGCATGTGCCCGTTTCAAACTTTCAAAAATGACACCCCACCCCCCCACCCCCACCCCCACCGCCCATGAGCATTGCTGCTGCTGAAAATGTATTTTATGTATTTTAGCTGCTGTTTACTGTCTGTTTTACACTGTGTTGCCAGAATGCCGAAGGCTAATTTCCATTTCACGTAAATGTAATGGACAATAAAGTATTCTTATCTTATCTTATCTTGCTGTGTAGTCAGATCCACCGGAGAAAATAAAACCCGAATGTACGGTTTCTTGCAGCGGCAATAACACATTCTATCCACAAGAGGTCATTGTGTTCACAATCTGAAAGAAGGACCCCGCTCAAAGTGCACTAAAACAACAAGCCCATCCACTCACAAACGTGGAACCTGCGAATTACCATGTGTCCTTTTGAAGTTTGCAAATGTCTCTCCAAGGACTATAAAGCAAGCCCAACAGTTGTTTAATCGGTAACCTACTTCTTGCAGTAAAAAAAAAAATCGCAGCACAGCTGCATTTTGAAAATCTAAGTTCCTTATTTTTATGTAATGCATAGGACGAGGGACTTGGTGAACTCGTAAATGTCAAGAGAATGCGGGGCAAGGGTGCAATCACGCCGTTTCCTGCTGACGCAGAGGTGCTGATTCTTCTGCTGAATGCGAGTCGCGCCGTCGCGCCGACACAGAAGTGGGTCGAGCAGTGTGTTTCCTTCCGACTGAAAATACAAACTTTTGTTGTGGCCTGGCCATCATAGAGCACGAGCTTCAGTCATTATAGTGATGCCGTCGAGCAGTAGGCTACGGGCTATTTTATACGGTCTTTTGAGGGTCTTCTGACGTTGTAAGAAAGAAAACAATCTTGCTTTCCAAATAATAGTTAAAATATGAGGCAGTTATCATGAGCTGTAACTGAAATTAAGGTGATGGACGTGCGGATGCGTGCGTGGTTTCCACGAGACCGCACTCTCGCATTTATAGAATACGGGGTCTTGCCGCAGCGCAGAGACATGCGTGTGTGTGTGTCTGTGTGTGCGGAGGGGGGGTCAGCATAGACAGAAAGTAGGATGCGGTGTTGAACAACAGGCCCGAGTGTCAGTTCAAGCTCACTGAACTAAAGAGGATTCTGAAAATGATATCCGGTTGAAAGGGATGCCAAAAATGAACGACTTGTTAACTGAAACTGCCTTTTGACCACCACAGTGGCTAACATTTAAACCATCTACACTATTTTTGTCTAGCCCCTTGCACCATGGCACACATTACAGCTAAAACTCCTATCAATACACAATCATTTATCTGACTGTGTTAACAACAGCAAACATGCAGGCGACTATAAATAAAAACGCGGATTTGAACAGCGACGCATGCCTGAATGGCAGTCTCAGGTGCAGCGGATTTCCAGTTTATAAGATCATTGCATCTTTGCTGTCAAGATTTAGCCTGGATCTCAAATGCCAGATCACAGTCTAACCTTACAGGGCAGTCAACCCACCCAGGAGCTCTCACAACATCGTCATAAACTACATCAATGCTCCCGTCATCATAATCATCCCCCATGGAGAACTTCTCTGAGATTACGCATCGTCCATCAGATCCCTAACCTCCTCCCATTGCTGTATCTGTCTCCAAGTTTGTATAGTAGAGATCTGAGATGCTTTTATTTTTTGGGTAGCTTCTCAAAATAGCACAACAGAAAAACATTTTCCTGACGATTCGGAATCGGTGACGCTAAATCTTAATTCCCCAGGGCACTAACTGTGGCCGTGTATTAGCGCACGTAGACAGGGAGCCCAAACCTAAACTTTACGTTTTATCCGTTAGTGATAAGGACGGTTTTATTTGAGCAAGGCATTTGGGGAGCATCTGTTTGGTGTCGTAACACTGGGCTAAATTTGCTTTTTTTAAAAACACAGACCCAGAAAGGCCATAATGTGCTTACCACCCTACTGTACAGGAAACACAGGAATTCTGAAGGCATTAAAATATAAACACCAGCTCCAGCTATTCATCTTCATAGCTGTACAATGTACACTACCGGTCAAAGGTCTTAGTGCACTTTACTCGTGTTTTTGTACCCTGTTCTAGTGAAATTTAAGCAGCTTAACTTCTGTAAATAACCTCAAAGGTAAGAATAGAATAGCATGAAGTTAAAAGGAATCTTTTACTTTGCAGGATAGGGACTTACATTTTGGAGTTAATAAAAAAAAGCCATATTTGGCTAAACAAATTCTCTCCGTTTTCCAACAAGAGAAGTAAAACAGAGTTGGTCTGAGACAAACTGGACAGAAAGGTTAAGGAGAAGCAACCCACTAGTGCAGTGCATCTGTAGGAACATCGACGCCACCGTTGGTGTGAACTATCAGAACCATATCCTCTCTGATTGCTTCAAAACTGCGGGTGTGCTAAAACTTTTGACCGGTAGTGTTTGTCTCTAAACATCATAAGGGGGGGTTTCAGAGAAAGTCTACCCACATATGTAGCTAGCTTAAAACAAATACATTCATTTTAAAATGGCCTGAAAGTCATTCAAAAATAAGCAATTAAGCAGGAAGGGCTGAGGGAGACCTAGGTGCCTTACAACGCCCAACTTGCACAGACCACAGAACTGCCCAGAACATCCTGCTCTTCACTGCGGTTTCCATGACAACCAGAGGCTTGCAGCCAACCACTATTCACTGTGGTTCTCTGGTTTCAGGTCAGAGAGAGACAGGAGGGTTTAGGCGGAGAGTGGGGAGAGGGGGTGTCTCAAAACTTAACCAACACAATGAAGCACTGTTTCTGCCCCATGTCTACTGTACCAACTGCGCAGGAATTTCGGGTCATCCACTGTCACTTCCTGTAGGCTTACAACGGTTAGAAAAGACCACTCGCAATCACCAAAGGAGGTGAGGAAAAAAGAAAAAATGACTCGTTGGACTTGGAGAGATTTGTTGTGTTGATTCCCAAAGCGGGTGGGGCCAATTACCATTTCGCAGGAATAGCCCTTGTTGTAACGGCATGAAACGATTAAGAATTAAAACGAAGGCAACCGTGTTCTGTTACAGCCCCGTTGTTCCTATTAAACAGAGCAGATATCGTATTGCATCATTACAGTGTCCTTGCCAGGGAGGCCGTGCGTGAAAAGACACTACGCCATTGGTCAAAAATTAAGCAAAGTGACAGCTATGAGCTGGCTGAATGGAAACCATATTCTCTTCACTTATGAAGTCACCAAAAAAGATGCCTACGTTACAGACTGTTGGATCTCTGGCCAAGATTCAAACCAACCACAATGCGCTTTTTAGTTACCTTAAGGACCGCATTACGGCTTTAAGCAAGCACTTCATTTTTCGTTTTAAAAATAATTAAATTTCAGCTACCACAACCTTCGCATGTCCTTATACCAAAGTAACATACAGAATAGCCTACACCTCGGCTCACTAAATATTTTATTTCAAAATGACGAGGATCTAATCACTCTTTTTTGCCATTGGTTTTCTCAAAGGTGCATTGCCGCGCCATTTCGAAAGACGTTCATAGCGTGTAATGGAAGGGAAGCGAGTGTTGTTCGCTTGAAGCTGCACTGCAGAATACGTTACGATGGCATCTGTGACAGCTGCGGACGACGCAGCTGATGCGGCTATCTGTTGAACATTCACAGGCCGGCGCGCGCTCTTTGGTCTCGCACAGCTCTCCCATTAGCCACCTGGTGAGGATGAAACGCGCTCATAACTGGCTACTACCGCATCACGCCATGGCTCCAGTACCGAGCGACAACTGTCAACTCAAACTATGCGTGTAAAAGGTGAATGTGCTGAACCGCAGTAGCGTGGAACCGCAGTAGCGTGGATTAGTTTACACCATTTTGTTTGATTGTTTTTATTGCAGCTTTTGGCTTTAAGTCTTTTTGCTGTTAGCCCTATTAACTTCCTCAATGCCGACGTCGCAACGCCTGCTTAAATCTGGATACCGAAGGACGAAGACGCACTATGGTTAAATTGAATACAGACTTTCCGTTCTGTAAAAAGACACTTATAAATTGGGCTGTCAATAATGTGTCAGAAATTTCCAAGAATTTGTTTTTAAAAACCATTGGTGGCAATGAGAGGAAATACAGAAATGCAGTCCCAGAAACCTTAAGAAGCGTTAGAGTGAACAATTTGCAAAAGAACATAAAATAAGAAATAAGCAAAAAGTTAAGGTCTAGAAGTAGTTGAAACCTTTCACAAATTAAGCTCTGTGGATGTTTGTGAGTAACTGGGGGGGGGGGGGGTTATATTTGGAGAGAGAATTTCCTGTTGAATTGCACTTTGAAGCCATGTGAAGATGCAAGGTCTGTTTTATCAGATTGAGCTGCAGCCTTTTCATTTCATTTTTGGGTGAACTGCCCCTTTAAGCACAATCCTTACAGAATCAGAGACTTATTTAAATTCAGCCTTTTCAGGGAGCTGACAGGCA
The DNA here is from genome assembly GCA_039654925.1 of Anguilla pacifica. Taxonomy (NCBI): domain Eukaryota; kingdom Metazoa; phylum Chordata; class Actinopteri; order Anguilliformes; family Anguillidae; genus Anguilla; species Anguilla pacifica. The sequence continues at coordinate 47,840,637 of CM077292.1, forward strand.
TCTGATGAGGTCTGGGTGAGTTCCAGGTGCTTTGAGCAGTGAGTGGAGCCAGTGAACAATAGCAGGGGGGCTTGACGACGGCCTGACCCCCAACCTCTACCCAGCCAATCTGCTGGAGTTCTCAGTAACGAAAGTGCGCTTCTGGTAAGACTGCCAATAGAATTCCCTGGGGAGCGCCTTTAGTCCCAGGTGTGTGTGTGTGTGTGTGTGTGTGTGTGAGTGTGCGTGTTAATGTAGGGGTGTGTGTGTGTGTGTGTGTGAGTGAGTGTGTGTGCATGTGCGTGTGTGTGTGTAGGTGTGTGTGTGTGTGTGTGTGTGTGTGTGTGCGCGTGTATGTGTGCACGTGTAGGCGTGTTTGTGTGTGTGTGCGCGTGTATGTGTAGGTGTGTGTGCCTGTTTGAAACAGGTAACAGGGCCCATAGTGGGCCACGTCAACCCCTGAGCAGCCACTATAACTGCTCTCCGATAAGCAGGGGAAAACGGGCTAGACCAGTGGTCACATGACTGCCCAGGTATGCTAGTATTCTGTTCAGCCTGAGAAGAGAGAGCTGCAAAAACGAGCACCGCATTCTTCACAGAGCCACAAGACGGAAAGCGTAAGAAGGCTTCTCCGGCAAATCAGAAGGGCGTGTTCCAGCGCACGGCGAGCCCAGCAGCAGGGCACGGCAGCGGGATTCCGGGGCCTGTGTCACGGAGCAGGACTGCTGCACTGAGTAAAACCCGGAACGGCTCTTTTCAATTCAGTCCGTGTTCCAGATCTGGGAGGGTTCCAGGCTTTACTCTGTGCAGTTATCCAACCGGCGCCGTAATCCTACAGACCCCTGGTCGCGTTCAGACGGCATCGACGCGGAGCTGCGTAAACGCAGCGGTTCGGTCGTAGGAGGCTGTCTGAGGAAAGGCTCGCGCGGGAGCTCGCCGCTACTCCAAGTCCCGCCCTTCCTTTCAGTCAGCCGCCAACGTCTGGCAGACGAGGAGCGCCAAAGGCGAGCGTTACGTCAGAATTCACTCCAGCACACTCACCCGAGAAAAGTACAGACTACAGCTCACTCACCCAAGAAAAGTACAGAATACAGCTCACTTACCCAAGAAAAGTACAGACTACAGCTCACTCACCAGAGAAAAGTACAGACTACAGCTCACTCACTCTTAGCGTTAGTCCTCCACCTACACACCACCACCACCCCCCCACTCCCCACTCATTCATTCAACCGAGTCACCACAGACCACCTGGCACACGCACAGACAGACTACAACATGTGCCGGAACATGTGCACCCCTCCCATGAGACAGCAGAAGGTCCCTATTGGCTGCAGAGATTGTTATTTTAAAACTTTCCACAGGTGCGTTTTTTTTTATTCTGAGCCCCACAAAAAGTCAGCGCACAGCCCTGCAGACCGCAGTCACAACGTATGACAGCCCAGGTAATTCATTTCAGTTTAATGAAGATCAGCCACCCGGGAGGACTCTGGTCCTGACCTCCGAGAAGCGAGCCTGACACAGCAGAACAGCAGAGCCGGCCGATCTCAAAGGTTAAGTCGAGACCACGAGGAGCCCACTTAAAGGTGAGAGATGGTCCGTGTTGCGCGTTTTGCTGCGTGCAGATCACACACTGCACCGCCGGCAGGTCGCATTAACCTGCTGAGGCACGTCGGCTGCACGCCGATCTGGTTCACACTTAGTGCAGACGCGAGCGTACAAGCTGCAGGATGCACAAGTGCTGCAAGTCTCTGTCGCAACACTTCCTGTCTCAGGGCACTCTGCACAGACAATGCTGCAGGTCTTCCACAACAATGGCTAATTGTTCCTTGGTTTCCACACGCTGTCTTAGACTGCGATGGACTGGCAACCTGTCCTGGGTGTACTCCTGCCTCTCGCCCAATGCACGCAGGGACAGAGTCCAGTAACCTGTCGCGACCCTGACCACGAATAGGCGGCTGTAGATAATGGATGGATGGATGGATGGATGGAAATGGTCTTAGTGTCTTCTATACCACCTGGGCTGCTGCCATTTACTTCTTTTCCCAGAATTCCCACTTCTGCACAGTTCCCCACCTCGCTGACCTTTCTGCCCTGTTGCCTGGTGACTCCTAGTGGGATCAGAATCCATCAGCCTCACAGATAAACCCAAATACCCGCCTCCTTTCCTCTCCCCCAAAATCATATGTGCTCTGCAACCCCAGTGTAGAAACACAACTCATCAAATGCAGCTGCTTTGCTGCGTATTTGACAGGGTCCCTTGTGAACATTCAGGCGATGGGTTACTCAGCTGAGCGTCATTAGGCATAGGTTTCCACGGCAACACATTTCAGAACTTTATTCAATAAACCAGGTAACTTGAAATGAGTAATCACAGACTGGCACAGTGGACTTTTTCACAATATGGGAAACCACGCAAGTACGTAGGTTTGGGGGAAGACAGGAAGACATGTCACCTGCAATATTTTAATATTAATAACTGCTACTCTGCTTATGAGACCTGACATTTGACTATACAACTACGTGGTCCAGTAGTGCGTCCCCCTCGAAGTTGAAATGGAATCTCCGTCTACGTGGGACACAGTTCACGTTCCCCACAGAAAGTTCATCCTGACAGCAAAAACATGCAGTGCAGAGGCAATGCAAATACGTTCTCTCTGCCCAAAGTCATGACCACACACACATTTTATTGTGTGTGTGGTCAAGAAGTGTTAATTCAGCTCCAACAGTGTTAATTCGACCCTTGACAGATAATATTTGGTCCCACTCTGACGAGATCCAGGCACAGCAAACGAAACGTCCAATGGGAAGCGAGATTGCAGCTCCTGCTCAGGAAATCTGCAGAAAATGTCAACCGGCGGCCTTTGAGAAGCGGGCCAAGCCCACAGATAAAATCCGGTCAGCGTGGCCCGACTCGGGCTGCGCGCGACGCCATTCTGGCTCGGCAAGACCAAAAAATCCCCCCAAAAAACAGTCTGTCTCCGAAAAACAAGCGCGGCCGCAATGGAGTTTCCCAGCTGGGTAGAGGGAGATGGGAGCTGGAGGGTGGCTGGGCAGTGGGAGCTGGGAGCTGGAGGGTGGCTGGGCAGTGGGAGCTGGGAGCTGGGAGCTGGAGGGTGGCTGGGCAGAGGGAGCTGGGAGCTGGAGGGTGGTTGGGCAGAGGGAGCTGGGAGCTGGAGGGTGGCTGGGCAGAGGGAGCTGGGAGCTGGAGGGTGGTTGGGCAGAGGGAGCTGGGAGCTGGAGGGCGGCTGGGCAGAGGGAGCTGGGAGCTGGAGGGTGGCTGGGCAGAGGGAGCTGGGAGCTGGAGGGTGGCTGGGCAGAGGGAGCTGGGAGCTGGGAGCTGGAGGGCGGCTGGGCAGAGGGAGCTGGGAGCTGGAGGGCGGCTGGGCAGAGGGAGCTGGGAGCTGGAGGGTGGCTGGACAGAGGGAGCTGGGAGCTGGAGGGCAGCTGGGGAGAGGGAGCTGGGAGCTGGAGGGCGGCTGGGCAGAGGGAGCTGGGAGCTGGAGGGTGGCTGGGCAGAGGGAGCTGGGAGCTGGAGGGCGGCTGGGCAGTGGGAGCTGGGAGCTGGGAGCTGGAGGGTGGCTGGGCAGAGGGAGCTGGGAGCTGGAGGGCGGCTGGGCAGAGGGAGCTGGGAGCTGGAGGGTGGCTGGGCAGAGGGAGCTGGGAGCTGGAGGGTGGCTGGGCAGAGGGAGCTGGGAGCTGGGAGCTGGAGGGCGGCTGGGCAGAGGGAGCTGGGAGCTGGAGGGCGGCTGGGCAGAGGGAGCTGGGAGCTGGAGGGTGGCTGGACAGAGGGAGCTGGGAGCTGGAGGGCAGCTGGGGAGAGGGAGCTGGGAGCTGGAGGGCGGCTGGGCAGAGGGAGCTGGGAGCTGGAGGGTGGCTGGGCAGAGGGAGCTGGGAGCTGGAGGGCGGCTGGGCAGAGGGAGCTGGGAGCTGGAGGGTGGCTGGGCAGAGGGGGGCTGGGAGCTGGAGGGCGGCTGGGCAGAGGGAGCTGGGAGCTGGAGGGCGGCTGGACAGAGGGAGCTGGGAGCTGGAGGGCAGCTGGGCAGAGGGAGCTGGGAGCTGGAGGGCGGCTGGGCAGAGGGAGCTGGGAGCTGGAGGGTGGCTGGGCAGAGGGAGCTGGGAGCTGGAGGGCGGCTGGGCAGAGGGAGCTGGGAGCTGGAGGGTGGCTGGGCAGAGGGGGGCTGGGAGCTGGAGGGCGGCTGGGCAGAGGGAGCTGGGAGCTGGAGGGCAGCTGGGCAGAGGGAGCTGGGAGCTGGAGGGCGGCTGGGCAGAGGGAGCTGGGAGCTGGAGGGCGGCTGGGCAGAGGGAGCTGGGAGCTGGAGGGTGGTTGGGCAGAGGGAGCTGGGAGCTGGAGGGCGGCTGGGCAGAGGGAGCTGGGAGCTGGAGGGCGACTGGGCAGAGGGAGCTGGGAGCTGGAGGGTGGCTGGGCGGGCCCGGGCAGGCACAGCATATCTGAGCTGCGCAGGCCTCCGCACGCACATCTGGCAGCAGGAATCCAAGGAAAACGAGACGCAAAGCGGCTCCCCGGTCTGGGACTCTGATGATGTCACCCAATCACAGGAGTCTCTTACACACACAGTAGCCTACACGGCTAGCGTGCCGCAGCGGCGCATAGTCATGGAACTGCAGGTGAATGAGTGAACTAACATTTCATCGCCTTTTCAGAAATTTGTTTTCCACATATTCGTATATGACCATTACTGACAGAAGCAACACATTAGAAAACCATTATACATATATGACTTACATATAGGACCAAAAAGGGTAACCAGCAAAATGCATGAATATTAAAAAGAAATGTATGTTAAATAAAGAAGTCATTCTCTCATGTCTTTTATTGGCATTCTCTCATATATTGCATATATTGTCCAGAAAATATGGTGACACTTTCAATAGAAATATAGGCCCACACAAACTAATACTGTACAAACACAATACAAATATATATTGCACAATTAGATATAGAAGATGAATCATGCAGTATATTTGTAATTGTACAACAATTGCGCAATAATGGCACAATTATATTAGCCTATACTTGGTAATATGGTGAAATGTATCCATATGACAATGTTTTTTATGTTGGAATTGAGGTCATATATGCGGCACATCTTGAGAGATTACTTAACTTCTTTTACTATAAATTCACCCGTTTCAAGTGAAGCTATTTGCATAGTGATCAAATGTGGGAGAAGTCCGCCAGATGCCAGATGCCCACGTACTTCCTGTTTCCTGGTCTAGCTCTGTCACATTGAAGATCCTGCAGGTGTTCGCCACCGATGCGTCAGGTTTTTAATTCGTTCAGGATTTCCCTGCTTACCGCCACACGCACCGCTGAGCGGCACTGAGGAACAAACGTGCCGCGCGAACCACTCAACCGAGAGTTCGTCTCAATCGAATGTGCGTAGCGCGTGTGCTGAGGCGTACAGTGAGCAACTTTCCCTCCAACTGACGCAAACACGCCAGCGAAAACAGCAAAAAAAAGAGATGCCACACTGGTTGGTTAAAAGAGGAAGTTGATTAAGCACAAGCCTATAAGCAATTAAGGCTCAGCGGCATGCCCATTCACAGAGAAGTGAGACTTTTTTGGCTCAGCACTTTAAGGCTATGATGATCTTAAATAAATATCTGTTTGATTTCTGCATTCATGCTACAATGCACCAAAGTGTGCCGGTTCCCATCAGATGCCAATGAACAATGCCTAATCAATGCCAAAGGAATTGGCAGTAAGAAATCAGGCATTAAAATTAACCCTTCAAAGGGCATGTTTTCTGGAGTATTTTTTTTCTTTTGTCTAAATTTCTTAGTCAGTGTTCTAGAACTCCATTGCTTTCAATCACCAGTAGTGATTGTGACATCATCATTAGAATGTTCAGAACATTCTGATCACATATTAAAGGGCTAACTAATGCCCCGGCAACAAGGGTCAGTGGTCCAGGGTGGGTCGTGTCCCTTTAAACCCCCTCGCCAACTCACAGAATGCATCTCTAGCATCACAGCTCGGCATCCTGGGTAGCTGGCAGGCTCTGTGTGGCGCTGCCAGCGCGCGGGCAGAGGGAAAAGACAGGATTAAACGCAGAGATGGCACGGGGCGACGTGTCCTAGCAGGCCATATGCTGAGGGATCGAAACCCCGCTGCGCTGGCGAATTAAAAACGCTGACCTCTCCAGAGCAAATCCTGTCCTTCGGGGCCCTTCCCAAACAGAGCCCCCCCCGGCAGATGTTCCCTTCATGCTGTAACAAACGCTGTGATAAGATTTATCCCCCGTGATCTGAGGTAAGAAAGGCTGCAGCAATGACATGCACACAGGATGGGCGGGGGGGGGGGGGTTGGGCTTGGGAGATCTTATCTCAGTTCATCAGTCTGAAATTTAAACAAGGAAATGGAAATCGAATCAAACACACCCTGTTCAAGCAACGCCGCGCGTAAAGTGCGATGACGTGTTAAAACACACGGTACAATTTCACAAGATTTAACAGGAAAACGGGCTGCCGTTGACAGAAAGCCGTAAAAGAGGCCAAATTTAGGGTCAGTCGACCGCTGTGCTGCCAGTCCTTTCTCAGCGTAACATTCAGGCCCAATGCCAAACCAGCAAGCAGCTCTAGGCTCATTCGGCTGCTCCTTCGGTCTTCCGCAAAGAATATTCTGCCCTGTCACTGCCTCGAGGGATGGAGCATACTTCACCCACAATTAGCAGCTATGGTCACGTTCCCAACTGACTTTCCTGCACTCGAAATCCAATTTTAAGCTCTTTGTTTTGATTCAAAAATTAACAGGCTGAACAAAAAGTTCATTGATAACAAATCATTAGCGTTGAGATGTTTTATGGCTTCATATGACAGAAATGGCTAAATTTAGACTAGGCTGCGAATTAAGATGAGACTGAAGATCCAAGCATACAGCTACACAGGAAACAAGGCATAGGCCATTTCTCAAACCCACTCAGACGTCCTCACAAAGCAAAGTTTTCAGCGTTTACATCGACTCTTGCCAATGTCGTTGAGTTCAAAAGGGGCATAATTTACTCTGCCTGAGTTGATTTGGACCCCAGGCCTTTTCCGCACAGAAAACAGTGGCCGACATTACTAAGTCAACGCATGACCGAAATTATTGAGTAACTTGAGTTCCCACTCCTTGGCAGCACACAATGGCTCCAGGGACTAGAAGATACCATCAGGGTTTTACAGTCTCAATACACTGCAAACACTGGAGAAGAGCAGAACAGAACAGAACAGAACAGAACATTATAGAATAGAATAGAATAGAACAGAACAGAACAGTTAACCAGGGGGAACTTCAGGCCTCGCCTTACACTTTCTCAGTCTGATGAAACCGGTTGGGGACCAGTGAACGTTGATCTGCCATCTCATTAAGAAACTCCCACCATAACCAAATTCTTCCCGGCGAGCGTACAAAGATGCCCCTGTGACGTCACAGCAGGACTCGCAGAATGAGTAATGGGCACCCCTCCCTTCTCAATTCAAACTGTTTCCCGGCGGCCATTTTATCAACATAACAGGCAAACTCCAATAAAAAGGTGGAGCTCTGTATCCAACAGACAGATTACTTTGCAGTTGCTCGAAAACAGTGTGCAAAGAATCATTTGCCTTTTTATAATGCGTTATCTTCCTTTACCTTTGCTGTAATTTTCAGGGACGATGTCTGAGGAAACATATGTCTCCATTTTTATGAGGACTATCGACTCACTGATCCTAGTGTATCATTACATTTAAAAGTAACACAAAATACAAAAATTAAGTTGTACATAAACATGCAATTAAAAAGTCAATTAATTAATGTAACCATGGTAACAGGAACATTTACAATACTGCAGACGAATAAGCCAGTGGTGTTACAGCTACTAAATGAAGAGTAACACAATGCTCATACGGTATAGTGGAAATTAAGATATTCCCATTCAAGACGTCCTGCTGTTTCACCAAACAGTGCCACAGTCCACATCTACGTCAGGGTGAAGAGACTTCCTCAAATGTCACGTGAACCGCAGAGGGCTGTTAAAACTTACTGATACAGGCATGTGAACGAGTCACATAAATGTGCAGCAGACATATGTTTCCATGGCTTGCTTCCTTTTTCAGTCACAGCAGGTGACGGTAGTGTTAACGGTTGTGGGGGACTGACTGAGTCAAGTCAGGATACACACAATTAAACCTTCCCATATGATAGCTGGAGTTTCACAACACAATGTGCGCAATTGTCTGTTTGCCTGATGTGGTGGATATAGCCTACGTGATGACCAGGTGAAGTTTCATGGCTTTGTAACGAAACAGTACTTCCTAATCAACGGTCTAACTCGCAGTCATGTCTCCCTTGTCGACAGAACAAAAGAGACAATGTGCTTGATTATGCTTGCAGATAAAAATATCACAAGACTGGTGCCCTGCACCTCCTTGAAAAATGGGTGCAATAATTATTAATAAAAAATCCGTAAATGCAGGCTTTTCTCTAAAAAAAAGTGTGTTTGTCGTCGTTTAGTCATGCGAGATTAATGAATCCATGAAAAGTTCACGTTATAAAACAGTTAACTGCATTAGTGTTTCTGAAATAAACAGCCCATTGTCAGCTAAATTCATAGGCTACATTGGAATCTGACGGAAGTAAACCAGCAAGTTCCCGCATACATTCCTCTGTCAGATGTGCTGGCTTCAGTTCAACCTTCCAAGTGTCAGTTATAAATAGATTTCACAACCCTGGAGCCAATTAACTTTTACAAATGCTAAAAAATGTCTACCGGTTATTTAAATTATAAAAGCCGCCCACCCACAAGTGTGACCAGATGTTTTAGGCTACTGCAACTCTGCAAAAGGCCGATCTCTTACGATAACTAGCTACTGATTATCATGACACTGATATATTTTGCCTGGTACTAGCTAAATAATTAAATGCTGTAAAAAACATTAACCGAACGACTACATTCCTTTGACAGACTGAAACAAAGCATGAAAGCGATTGTGGTGATTTATGCAAAAATCTGAAGAGGAAGTCGAGGGCAGACAGACTGGCAGTCGCGTCTATTTCTTACCGGCTGAAGATGAATCTTCGTGGTCCGAACTCAGATATCCGTCACTTCTTCTGTCCGAAGTACTGCAATCCGAACCGCGGGATGTCCTGTATGCCACGCGCAGGCCTGCCGGCGACAGTCTCCCGTCATCACTGGAGTCCAAGTCTCTGCTGTGGCGAAACGGACGGAGCGCGTCCCGGTGAGGATTCCAGACGCTCTCCCTCAAATTCACCTTGGGAGTCACCAGGTTACCCCTCACAAAATTATCATTGAGTTCCATGTCTTCGTATTCGTGGTCGCTCGGCTCATTGTCACAGGCGACATTAGTTTTCTCCTTTGAGCTGACACAGTTCCCGTCCGGCTGGGTGGTACCAGACGTGGCTACATCGCCTATCTTAAAGGTGGGCTTTTTGCGCGGGGCCACCGGGAGAGGTTTACCTGGTTGATTGTTTCTGGCCGAGTCTCGCGACTTGGCGCTTAACACATCTCCGTGATCCTCGCTACCTTTACCAGCCAATGCACTCATTTTTGTCCTGATGGGCACATTAATGCCCTCTCCGTCGATCGGTTGGCTCGTCTGCGTCACTTTTTTACCCCTCTCCGACTTCGCAAAAACAGAATCAACATGCAACTTTTCATCTTTGCTTTTGTCACATTTCTCCCTGTCGGAACTCTTCTGTCGAGCAATTGTCGTCTGAAGGTATATCACCTTAAATTTTTCCTCCGATAATGCTTGCTGAAGCCTTTTGAGGTTTGTCTTACATCTTTCGAGCTCCATTTCGATGTCTTCAACTGACTTGAGGTTCATTTTTGGAACCTCTCCGTCGGGAAATTCATTCCTCCAATGTTTTGCAAATTCGTCCTGCTCCCACATTTTGAGAAGCACAGTTATTCAAGATAGATAACGTTACACTCACTGCCTTGTCGCTGTAGCCTACGTTTTATTTTCACTCCTTTGCAGGACCGTAAGCTGTGATCCGTAAGCAGATCTGGTGTTTGTCTAAAGAAATCCCGACGCAATGCTCATTTTTATCTCACTTTCAAGCAAATGCAAAACCATGAGCTTTCAGCTCTCACACAAGACAGCAGTTCAACAGCGCAAAAAAAACTTTTGGCTTCCGGTTTTCTGAAACTTGGTGACGTCATGTCACCAAAACCCAATTACAAAACACGAGTCTTCGCTCAGTGAATTCTTATGAGTGTGCGGACTTGAGTTGAAGATAATGCGATCTGTTTACCTGATTTCAAAGAGTGGTATTATGATTGGGGAATGTGATCCGACAGCAGTGCACCACCTGTTGACATGCATGCATGCTTGCAATTTTTTTCTCAACCTTGTCAGTTATACGTTACGAAATGTTTTCATTGTTATTATGAATATGTATAATTTTATCAATATCAATTTAATAATTGTAGTTCAAAACGTCACCCATACAGCGTAATATGTAATCTTACATATAATATTTATATATTTTCAACAACGATTTGCAATAAATTTTGCGATCTGCAGGTGCTCTAATGGCTCAGGTTTACAATAACTCCAAAGTAATCTGAAATCTTTTAAATATATTTGGCAAAAGGGACACATTTTGCCAAACATGCCCTCTGAGATAAAACAAAAGACAAAAAACATTTAAATAAAAAAAACGGTCAGGACTTCAGACTGTTGCCTGTGCTCATGTCTCCATCATTGCCACTAGCAGCTGGTAGCATCCACCGTCTACCAAGTCATTTGCTATTGCCGAGCTCACCAGTGCGCTCTTGCTTCATAACAATGTATCAAAGAGTTCATTTTGACACACCCAATGTTTTGGCATATCTCTGATCTATTTATTCTGATTTTACAACCTCAAGATCCCTGCTTTACTGGCATTGACACTTCATTGCTCCTCATGCCGACAGACTCCAAATGCAAATGCCACACCTAGAATCAGCTCTAGACCATTTTGTAGCTTTCTTGAGCATGAACTAGTGATGCAATGACATACACCTGGCCAAGAAACAGCACAGCAGCCAATTGTCCAATTAATTTTGGGGCCCTAAAATGGGAGAACTGTGTATAAAAGGGCTGTAAATCCTAATTGCAGTTCCCCCGATATGGATGTAAATATCCCAAAATTAAAATAGACAGTCTGATTTTTAACCCCACATTCATTGTTTCATTTGTAATCCAATGTGCCGGAGTACAGTGCCAAAAGAACAAAAATAGTGTCAATGTCCAAATATTTACAGACTGCATTATGTATATTACTGATGGGTGACAAATTAAAGAAAAAAAACCTGAATAAATGAATGGAGAAACATAACAAATGCAAATGCTTCCACACAGGTATACTGCATTTTACAATTAAACATTTCATATCCTATCATGTGCTGTGGCTTGTGTAAAAATGCTGAGCAGCCCCAGTTGACCTCTATTTTGGATCAAGATAGCAAGAGGAAATGATCTAAGTGACTTTGAAAGAGAGTTCATTATTGGGGCATGGATGGCAGGAGCTTCTGTCACAAAGACTGCTCAACTGGCTGGTGTTGCAATAGGAACAGTGACTAAAGTGATATCTGCATTTAGATCTATGGGGAAGATATCAGTAAATAGGGTCAGAATGCGGTCAAAAGAAGACATTCAATGACCGTGATGCTTGTGCATTAGTGTGATATGTAAGTAAAAAAACAAAGAGCAACTATTCCTCAGGTGAGCTCAGTAATCACAAAGGGTCAGGTCGGCCAAGGAAGAATTCTATGGTTCATGACCAAAGAATCTTCACCATAATGAAGAAAAACCCCAAAACACCTCTCAAGAAACACTCTTCAGAAGGCAGGTGTGAATGTGTTTGTGACTAATGTCTGCAGAAGGCTGCACAAACAGAGGCTATGCTGCAAGATGGAAACTACTGGTGAACTGCAAAAACAGGATGGACATGTTACAGTTAAAGTTTAAAAAGTAGCTAAAAGAGCCTGCAGAGATCTGGAAAAAGGTCTTGCGGACGGACGAGACCAAGATTCACTTGTATCAGAGTGATGGCAAGAGCAAAGTGTAGAGGGCAAAAAAACTGCCCAAGATCCAAAGCACCCCCCCCCCCCCACCACCACCACCACCACCATTCTTGGGGGTGTTATGGCTGCCACAGGTACTGGCTCACTTGTCTCCATTGATGATGCTTCAGGAGAATGACTTTGAAGTGTGCAGAAGCATTTTATTTACTCAAGTTCAAGCAAATGCTTCCAAACTCATTGGACGGCACTTCATCCTACAGCAAGACAATGATCCCAAACATACTGCTAAAGCAACAAAGAAGGTTTTCAAAGGCAAAGAGCAAGTACTCAGAGAAGATACTCAAGACTTCAAGCAGTCATTGCTTGCAAAGGATAATTAACAAAGTACCAAACATGACTACTTCCATTTACATAACATTAATATGTCCCAAACGTTATGGAGCCCTGAAACTGGGGCCATGTATAAAAAGTGCTGTAATTTCTACATGGTGAGACCAAAGTGTATTAAAAAATGTATTTGTCCCAAACATTATGGAGCTCACTGATCACGTGTGTACAGTATGAGTGTGTGTGTGTGTGTGTATATATATATAGTACTGTGCAAAAGTCTTAGGCACATGTAAAAAATTCCATGAAGCGAAGATGCTTTTAAAAATGAATGAAACGTTTCTAAATATTAAAAAAATTACTATACAAAGCAGTAAACAGTTAAAACCTAAATCAATATTTGACCACCCTTCGCCTGTAGAAGCTGCATCAGGTGCACTGTCCTGCGGTTTTATAAGAAAATCAGCTAGTGGGCTGGTCTAGGCATATTGGAGAACCTGCCACAGTTCTTCTGCAGACTTTGGCTGTCTCGCTTACTCCTGTCTCTCCAGGCATTCCCAGACAGCCATGATGGTGTTGAGATCAGGGCTCTGAGGAGGCCATACTATCTGTTGCAGAACTCCTTGTTCTTCTTTTCGCTGAAGATAGTTCTTTGTGACCTTGGCCGTGTGTTTGGAGTCAATGTCCTGCTGCAGTATGAAGCTCTGACCAATCAGATCTCTCCCTGATGGTTTTGCATGGATGAGACTTTGCTTACACTTCTCAACATTGAGGATCTCATTAATTCTGACCAGATCTCCAACTCCATTTGCAGAAATGCAGCTGCAAACCTGCAGGGAACCTCCATCCTGTTTCAGTGTTGGCTGCAGACACTCATCCATGTAGTGCTCTTCAACTCTTCTACAGACAAACTGCCTCCTGTTTAAGCCAAAAATGTCATATTTTGACTCATCAGACCAGAACACTTGCTGCCATTGTTCAGCTACCCAGTCCTTGTGTTTTCACGCGTAGGCAAGTCTCTTGGCTTTGTTTCCACTTTGGAGGAATAGCTTTTTGCCAGCAACTCTTCCATGAAGACCACTTCTGAGAAGATTTCTCAAGACTGAACAGTGGTGTACTTGGGTTCCAGTGGTTTCTGGGAGTACAGAGCCGATATCAATTCTGGACTTCTCCCGATTTCAAAGGGACGTCAGTTTGATGTATCGCTCATGTTCTGCACTCAGTTTCCATGGCTGACCACTGTGTTTATGGTCTTCAACCTTGACTGTTTCTTTGAATTTATGATTTGAAGGTTAAACATCTGTCACACCCTCACCTTTTAGTTTGGTTGTCCTTCGCCCAGTTTGATTCCTTTTTCACCTGTTTCCGTTTCAATGTATTGGGACAGTGGTACAATTGTTGTTGTTTTGGCTCTGTACTCCAACAAATTGGAGCAACAAAAATAAAACAATGAATGTAAAGTTTAAAGCGTAGATTGTCAACTTTACTTTTGTGTATGTGCGTGAGTGCGTGTGTGTGTGTACACATGTAGGTCAAGCATGATTTTTTTTATAAGAAAGGTTCTATTTTCTTTTTGTAGTGGAATATGGGATGGATTTCAAATTGCGTAGTATATATTGTAATTATTATATAAACCTGCAGATTTCATGATGTACACAATATAATAAAATATCTACGGAACCAGACAAATTTCAGCATTCCAACCGTTAAAAAGATAATGTAACTGCAAGGAAACCTAAAACTTGATTAGGTCATTTCAAATTTGATATGCACTGTCGTACTCATCAGAGAATGTGAAAACCACCCAAGGGAGAAAGGGAGGGAGAGGGAGAGAGAGAGAGAGAGAGAGGGAGAGAGAGAGAGAGAGAGAGAGAGACAGAGAGACAGAGAGTGAGAGAGAGACAGAGGGAGAGAGAAATTCCAGTAATTCATTTGCAAGTTTCATTAGTTATAATATTATTATTCAGAGGACCAAGAACAGTATTGCTCATTTGTGAGAGTGATGGATGGTCATGATTTGAGTGCTCTGCTGGAGCTTCTCCCAGAGCCAGAAGATCATCTTACCAAAGGCTTTTAGCTTGGGAAGGGTCAATAGCTTAGAGGATCATATTTGACAAGTCAAAGTCTTATTGGAGAACATAATATTGTCTGGGTGATCTAGAGGTTGTGACCACAACATAACAAAAAATATTTTCTCTTATTTCAAATACCTACAATAAAAAATAACTTTACAACGAGAGTGAGCAGTCCAATAGGAAAGCACAGAGTGTTACAATTGAAAATACAGTGTTACTTGCATTATACCTTTATTGCAGCAATTAGTTGGATCACATCAAACTCATAATTCTTGTATTAGTTTCTCTTCATTTAAAAATGGCTTATTACAACTTCCTTGTGATCTATACAACTGGAGACATGCAGTTCAGCATAATATTTAGAGAACTGGGTTTGCAACTGCAAGGTTATGGTTGCAGGTTCAATTCACAGGTGGGGCACTACCCTTGCACCTTTGAGGAGGTAATTAAGCAAATTTACAGATGTATAAATGCATTATATATATTTTTAAAAATAATTTTAAAAAGTAAAAAATACCTTAAATGTCAATCTCAATATAAATGTATATAAATGTAAATGTAATGTAAAATAATTTGTAGGCTTCAGAGCTGACAAAGTAGCTGGGGGATGAAAAGAAAAAACCTATTAATGGTATAAAATAATGGCATAAAACAAACGAACCAGTCAAAAAAAAAACCATAAACCATAACAGAAGGCATAACACTAAACCTATTCATTATATTGACAGTGATACAAGGGCACCCACTTTGTGCAGCTGCTTTAAAGTTATTTGGATGTGCATGCATACCCTATCCATTAAGTACCAAAAGCAATGACATCACACAAAAGTAAAATGGAAAACCACACTTAAAATGAAAATAACATTGATTAACATTGGTTAAAGAGACCAGAGATAAACCATGAATGTACTACGTAGGCTATTACAAAAGAGCACTCGATTAAAGGTAATTTATGAATTTGCGGATGCAGCGTCCCTCGCTTGATTTGTTATCCTAAAGTGACACCTAGTGGTGGCATAGCTTTGCGCACGTCCACTGGTAGAAGTTCAAATACAGAAAAGCGTCCAAGGCTGATAATTGATTAGCATATATGATCTATCATATCGTCAAATTGGGATTATTTGGGAAATTAATTGGTTTGTGACATTTGACATAAAGAAAGTTAAATCTCGCACATTTGCAAAACTGAATTGACCGAATTTCCTGTTTGTATTCAGCATGGCCATTAAATTTAGAAAATGTGAATTATGATAAACACTTAATAATGTAATATTATCATGTACCATAAACAAATCATATGATTCTCTTGATGAGAGTGCTACTGTAACTACGCTGGACAATGGGATGACTGTCCAGTTAGCCCTTTAAATATTCAGACTGGGAATGTACATCTCTGCTATACCAATACTGTACTGATCAAACTGAAATAAATGGTATAATTGGTCCTTTGTATTCCCTGTAGGCCTTAAAGGTCCCCCTCATTTAACTTCCGTTAAATCAATGCCATTAGCCACTGCAGAATGCTTCACAGTTTAGTTTATTGACATTAGAATATTACAGGTATTCCGCAACTGACATATTTAAAAATATCACATGGGAAACAGAAATGGCATCCTTTACAATAAAACTTAGCGAACACAAATTATGAGTCTGGCCATCTTTCGTCTAATTCTGCTAATAAAAAACAATTTCTATCATAAATGAAAGGTCAAGAAAAGTGTGCTCTGCAATAATTCCAACTAAACTGCAGGACACTGAAGCGCTGTAGATGGAAGACATGGTAGATGACAGCGCTCCCTGCAGGCCGAATCAAAACGCGGACCCACTGATAGAAAATGATGCGGCTAATACTCCTGGATCACTTTGACACGGAAGACACTGACTGTTTGTGCTCCCATGCTAAATATGATTAAGTCAAGCAATTCAAGTAGATTTGTAATGGCATATTTTAATAAATCCAATTTCATGCTAATAAATACAGTAATCAGAAATACTTTGATAACTACTTAGATTTACTATATCAGCAAGGCAATTACATGTATTGTTCATAAATTAGAGAATAATTAGTTTTGATTTTAAACAATGCAACAAATATCCACAACATATTAAATAAAACATTACATATTACATTACATATATACTAAAAATGGAATGTGTCATACATAAGGAAGACTCTCAGAAAATAACACAAAGAACAAAATCAGTCATCCAACACAAATGACCAGAGAACTTTAACTATTTAATAAATAATTTCAGAATTACTTGAATGAAAGCTGAAACACCAGTTTAGACATGAAAACAATTGCACTGCACAACTTGCTTACATAAATAGATATGCATAATTAAAAATGCAACGCAAATGCTCAGATTATGTGTAGAAACCTACTTTTGTGTGTTACAAATATAAATTTGTAATGTACAAAAAACTGAAAAGTAAGTTCACCAAGAATAATGTTCTCATAAAAATATACACATTCAAATTTAGACTTTACTGTACCCTCTTCTACAAGATCATTTTATGATTAAGTTTACTGAACGTAAGAAATGGTAGTGTTGCAGACTACACACAATTTAGCCCTTTTCAAAAAAATATGACCAATTCTGTAAAAACAGTGACTATTTACCCTCACACACATACTGTTGCATTTGGCTTTTTATGTGAATGTTTAGCCATCTGTATATCAGTCTGACTGTCAACAAGTTCAACGAGAGGTAATGTTTGAATCACAGAAGTGAGGGTGCATTCAAACCCTGTAAAACAGTAGGTAGAATAAAATACTGCATTTGGCACACTCATACAACAGGAAGTTTAAGGCTTAAAGGCTGTACTTTTTTCTTTGTTGCAAACTTCCAGACAGTACTGCAGTTTAGTGGAAATTACTCCGCTAAAACTGCCAACAACCTTTATCCCTAACAAAACATGGCAATAATTTTATAAGGCAAGCCATAGCAATAGAGTCCAGATTCATCAGTGTTTGGAGGAGGTACAGACATAAGGATAAGGTGGTATTAGAGTTAATATTTAAACTTCAATGTAAGGAATACCACACGATTTCCTGAGTCTTCTTAAATATTCTTGTACACTAAACTGAGCTGAAAAAAAGTAGAGCCTAGTATCTCACAGATTCTTGCTGGGACATTCAGGTTATATACAGTTACTTAGTTTGGAGAAAATATTTTGCTAATGAATAGGCATTTTCAATCACAATTACAGTTCTGACCTTAAATGTAACCACAAGATTTTCACAAAACATTTCTAAAATGGCTAATATTTTTTTGTTGTAATTTATTGCATAAAATATTGCATAGTTATACGTTATGGCAAAATATCAATAAAAATGTCAAAAACTTAAATCTTCATAAATTTCAGGAACATTTCACATTTAAAATCAGCTGCCAAAGCTGCGTCTAATCACAACAAAAATGCGCAGATTATTTCACCACCGAACCACCTGTAATTACGCTCGTCAGTGGATCTACATTTCGGAGGCTTTGATACCATTCGCTGTTAATGTTTCTCTCCTGGTCATAGTAAAAGCCTGGTGCTTCTCATAGTAGGCCGCCTCGTTTATGAAGGCAGGATAGACCGTGCTGTCACCCTCGTATTTGATCGTTCTCCCATCAAACGCTTGGAACATCGGGTCGCCCGGGTTTAGCGGCTCCCAGTCACAGTCCTACGGGAAATAAAAGCTTTTGTTGAGTCCCCCCGATTCGGTACACAATTCCGTAATTCATGGGAAACGCGCTTGCTGATAATTACGCTTTTGCTGTACGCTTCGCATTGTGTGCGTTCATTATAATGACAAAGGAGAAACAGTACGACTAAAAGCAAACGCAACAGACGAGACAAAAAGCCCATTTTCATATCCTGCACAGGCACAGCTAAAACAACAATGGAAACAAATAAAAAAATATCTGCCTGAGCTGCTTGATTGTATACCTGTAAATTAGGATGGACCATGGCAGTAATGTTTCCATTTTTGTCCCTTGGGTAATCCATTGTTTCTGAAACTCTGTATACATCTACAGTGCAGGGTGGGAACTCCATACCTGCGGTGGAGAAGCATAGTGTCACTTTTAGAGAAACCATTTATTTAAAGAAAAGAAAAAAACATCCGATAGAGGTAATATTTATTCTACAACACAAAGCACTACTGTAACAGTATTTTAATCCCATTGTAATTACAGTAGTCTACTGTAATTGTTGTTCATTCTAAAATTACAGTATATTTCTGCCATTCAGTATCTTGCAATAAAACTTCCATTCATTCATTCATATATTGTCATTTCTATATACGATGGGAAGCTCTATTTAATATATATTCTGTCCATTGTGCAGTCACCATACAGTTAATGTTCAGCACAGAAAATGCAATTCAGCACCAAGCAAGGCATTCTTCAGGAACAATATGGCCCCTGAATCCATGATACAAACTCAGTCTTTAATGACATGGAAACCAACCAACTTCCAACAAACATTCCATTCACGAACAGGGCTCCACAGATTCAACTGGCCTCAGTTAAACCTCGGGATCTAGCGCATGTTTACATAAAGCTGGAAAACAACTAACCGTTATGTGCTCAACAGGAAAGGGAAGAGATCCTGACTTGTACTTTCACTTCACTAAAGGGAATTTCAAAAGTATTTTTTTATGTCAAGACCTAAGAGTTTGTTATTGACATAGAATTTACAACTGCAAGTTTTACTTTACTGAGTCTAAACTTTCTTTACAATTTCATTAACAAAGTAATATCCTTTAGATTTACATTGTCAAAGAAAGGCAGGTCAATCATGATGTGGTGTTATTTGAGGACAAGCTTTATTCTCTGTACCAGGAATAAAATGCTGGATCCTATCCACCAATCAGGTGACAGGTAACCAAATGATCATTGTGAGCAGTGTAGGCGTGTTTGGTGTGTATCAAGCACCCCATTGGTCCTTAATGAAGCCACATCTCCAGTGAGGCTACCATAGTCCAAATCAACATACAATAACATTTCAACCACCCAATCCACATGTCCAGCAAGGCTACCACAGTCCAGAATCAACATGCAAGAACATTTCAACCGACTCAATAAATCACACAGCCGATAATCCCGAAAGTGCCGCAGCGAAAAGAGTGTGACTAGGCTGACAGGACTCGATAAACGTCAAATAAAGTTACAGATACAGATAAAGTTTTATGTTATGCATATACACAAAGTCGTGTTTAATATCCATTTTAAAGTTTCACAGTAGGGAGGATTTAGATGTGGGTCTGATATAAACATCTCTGAACAAGGGTGCCAAAAAGCAGGTTGCATTCTAAGTCTGGAATGCTAATCCTGGATTAAGCTCATGGAAAATACCAACCTCCATTAAAAAGCTCAATAAAGTCCAATGCATGTTTCACGATGGCTCTCATGGATTCAAAGATATTGCTCCGTAGAACTCCCTGAGGCTGGGGGCCGACCTCAACACCTGAAAGGAACACACAAAGAATCTGTTATTTAAATAATGCCATCCATTCTGTTCTTACAATTTCATGTTGTAAGAAGTTTCAGGTTTTCAATAAATGCTGTACCTCAAAATGAAAGAATGAAACACCATACAACTGATTTGTGTGGCACAGCACAATAAATTGGGGGTTCAGGCCTGGTGTTTGCTTATTGCTCTGTCTCTTGCCACGCTACTCTGTAAAGTGTATTTGTGACAGTTCTCTGTAAAAAGCGCTATACAAATAAAATTGAATTGAATAAATAAAAATCTAGCTAGCTCAACTGTTGCCTCCAGCTCTGACTCCCTGAGTAAGATATGATGACAGGAGTTAAGGATTGATGCCAGCTACAGCATTCCCCAAGGCAAATGTAGTGTATATAAAGATATCCTTGACCGTGGACACTTGATAATACTGCTGTATGCTTATTCCCTTGAGTCATATTTGTTTTAGATTCAAATACTTTTCTACGCTTTACTGATCTTGTGTATTGGAACCAATGAAATACTCTCAAAAAGTGCAAACCTCGCCTTCTGGTCCTACTGGCAGGCTCAATTACACCAGACAAGATCAATAGAGCACAGAAAATATTTCAAAACAAACATCCAAAACAAATATGTATTTGAACCAGGTCTGGTAAGAATAATTTAAGAAAAGTATTGTGAATGAGGCCCAATGCGTTTATTTGGTTACAGTTCCTCGTACAGTTGATTTAGCTTGTTCCTGTATGTGTAGGTTGTGTTAGAAAGCTTGTATTACCTAGCTCCATTGAAATTAATAGACAAAGCTAGCTAGTCAGCTGACATGACAGTATTACAAGGCCCTACTGTGCGGCAAGCCAGGTGCGCCATATGTGAGAGGAAAGTTAGTTTCATTTGAAGGGCCCTGAGTGACAGGGGCCCGCAAAAAATTTGTGCTGTAATTGTGCAGAGAAGGGGTGGCCTGGGGTGGTGGGGCCCAATGTGAAAACTTTCCATGGGGCCCAAAATCCTTGGTGGCAAGCACTAGACGCTAGATGCCGTGACACGCTACACAGAAAATGTCTGTGTCGACAGCGGCTAGCAGAAAAAATGCATGAAGAGCAACAGTGAGGCCTGTGGAGGAGGAGCTTCAGTGGTGGTGGGAATTTGAACTGGTTACCTCCACAGAAGCATCTGTGGAATTCATTTGTTCATATTGCAGTGGTGAAGAATTAACTCTGACCTGGTTGTTCTTCCACAAAGTTAATGAAGAAAGTTGATTGCTTACGGGTTGGTAATACATTTCTCGACTCAAAAGGGATTCATTCTGTAGGAATATGTAGCTCGTTTGGATTCAGATTTACTAAAAGGGTGTACTTGGGGACATTTTCCTGGAACCTACTTGATCCCCCAAGACAGACACGGCTTTATACATATCTTCACTGAAGGAACAAAACAGCATTTTAAAAATTCCTCCAATATTGACTGTACTAAAGACAAACAAAATGGAGTATGCCTTCAAGGACAAAGAGCAAGAGGATTAAATTAGGTCAACACGCTAATTGGGTTAATTTGCTTGGTTGTTTCCAAAAAAACCTCAACATTACAGAAATTATGTATTATTATCATCACAGAATCAACATAACATATCTCTCCTTAAAGACTGAAATTACTGTGGTCATCTTGGAGACTTGACTTAAACTTCAAGCCGCATAACGGCAATGAAAACTTAACACGAACAAACTGCTAAGTGCTAATGAGAGACCTAATGCAGCAAGCAGTGGATTGTCCCCTCGCCCACCTAATATTCCAGACTGTAAAAGCCGAGTCGGCTCTTAGGCGCTGCGTGTTAGCACATAAGACACAGCATCCAATAACAGCCGACCCTGCCCTGCTGTGGGATTCGGCTGAATTCTCCGGAGTCGAGGCTGGACTTTGTACTCACCGACGGGGTGCTTGCCAACGGATCGCGTCGTGGAGTACTGAAGGAGCGGGTGCTCAGTCAGCAGCACCGGGCAGCTGGCTGGAGCAACGGCGCTCTGCACGACAAACACAGGACCGTTTGACTCCGGGAAAGCGCACGGCATTCCCGCCAACGCCCAGCAACGGGGGAAACCAAAGGGCACCCGCTGCCGGTTTTCCATCGCTAGTTTTCTTGAAGCTTCCGCTAACGGGCAACGCGCTTATCCAACTGGGAACTAAGTTTCACTTCCAAGTGAGTTAAGGAACAGGCCATTCAGAAATTAATCCCAAGAAAAGTGTTTAGTTGCACTAAAGCATACACCGCGCTTATGACCCCAATAAATCTCATTTATTAGTGCTTAGTCTGTGCAATCAAACACTTTCTTTGCCCCCAAGAGCCAAAGAGCAACCCTGGGCTTTTTTAAAGGTTCTCTCTAGTACTCGCTAGTTTCCCATAAGTGATCTTGATGTCAGTGACTGCTGTTATAAAAAAAAACCATTCACAATCTGGACTGACATTCAGAACATGCCGTTACTTGTAAGTCACAAGACTATGTTGCAATGTTCCTGCGGACTCCCCATAATCAAGTGCAGGACAACTTCTATTAAAACACTATTAGAACAATGCAGCATGCATTTATTTTTAAAATTATTTCTATTTTCATGAAGAGAATTTTATAGGTTTACACATTGTCTCTAATGTATTGTTCACCATGATGCTAATTGATACTGTTATCAATATTTGGACTCTGTTCTCCTTAGCAGAATAACAAAATGAAACAAAAATCACTACCTTGATGAAGTTCACCATTTGAAGATTAAAGTGGTCCTTTGAGCTCTCCAGAATAATCGTACAGCCCATATTGGAGGTTGTGTTGTGCAGATCAAAAATGACATCATAGGCATCCGGACTGCCTTTGGGTCCAAACATCTGATTGATTTCTTGAGCTCTCTTCACTTCATATGGTAGGTCTTGAGTTCTTGGCACACTGAGGAGTTAATGCAACCAGGTATCCCATAATGCATTAGTCATTAGTCACAACAATTCACTCAACACCAATACCATAAAGCTACATTCGCCTTATAGTCAATAATACACCCTAATATAACATGGAAAATGAGGAACAAAAGTCATTTGGGGAACAACTACCAATATGTATAAAATAATTTGCATTACAAAGAAAAACACTGCGCCCATAAAGTATGCCACTTTATACTATTAAAATATTGTTAAAAAATGCAGCCTCCCTTATTTCAAATCGTTGTTGTGGATGCCAGTTGAGATGTTCTTTCATTAGCAAATAAAATCAACCTGGAACACATCCACTTGTTAATTTCCACCATTGGTTCATTTGAATGCAACATGAACCAGGCTCTGCCGGACAAAAACGATCTACCGGGTGGACTATGACGGAAACTAATCAACTGCGTGTTCATGTGACGTGATATTCATGTTTACATTCAGACGTCCACGTTCATATATTTTATTTCCTCGCGGCTTTGCATTTTTGACTATCTGCAACTTTTGACGATTAGCAGCAACCAACCCTTTTACCCAGCACTGTTCTAATTATTCCCGGCCTTTGAAAAGCACGGCACTCCTGCAGGCCAATTGTGCCCCCTTTTTTCCCTATTTTACTTTTTCTAACTGCAGTGCAAAACAACAAAAGACACCACAGTCGCTTGACTAGTATGTTCTCTGAGCCACTCCTGTGTGACAGAGGGAGGGGGAGGGGTCTCATTTTAATTAAAAACAGCAACTTCCAGAAAAACTGCCAGGTTCTATTAAACGTGTCTGTTGGACACAGTGTGGCACACTGTCTACAATGGGCTTAACTATCCCACAGACTTAAAATGTGATTTTGTTCACATTTACTTACTTTCATTAAAAACAAACAAAGAAATAGATATATAGAAATGGAAAAGTGATGACATGGATGCTAACTCCCAGCAAGCAGATTTATGCAGTCTGCATGTAACCTGAATACCTCAAAGATTTTTCTGAGCCCTTTCTAGCATGTTTCTGTGGAAAAGGTTGGACAGGAGGCTTCAATATTATTTTAAACAGTTGGAGTGAGCTTTGTTTGTATATGTTTCTAAACAGGTAGAGTGAGGTTTGAATATGTTTTTAAACAGGTAGAGTGAGGTTTGATTATGTTTTTAAACAGGTAGAGAGAGGTTTGAATATATTTTTAAACAGGTAGAGAGAGGTTTGAATATATTTTTAAACAGGTAGAGATACCCGATTGCATTTTGGTGGAGGGAGGCTGTAAGGCTAACTTAAATTAAATTCTTAAAGGACATTCTGAAAAACTGAAAAGCTGAATCCTTACACCCAGGGTATTAGGGGGTTATGGTTAGGGTTTCCCAATTTCAGGAACTAGTTATTAATAGCTCAAAATCTTTACACTCTTGAAAGTAGCAACTTATTTGACATAACTGATATTTTCTTGGTTTTAAAAATAAACCACTTTTTATTTCACAAAAATGTACCAGCCACTACGTCATATTGCATATTGAATATACCATGGCTTAATACTGATTATATTGGAGAAAACAATTCATAGATATCAAAATACATATTACTCTCCTATATAATGAAAATGGCCAATACTGAATGTTGCATGTTCAATGTTCTCTTTCTTTCTCTGGATCTCAGTTTGGATAATGTTACATGTTTAGCCTTGCAATAATAGGTTATTTGTCCAGTCGTACAGTCTTTTGTTACGGTACAAATTGTTTATTGATTATAAATGGGCCACTGTGACAGCCCACCTTCTTGGTGGTACCCATTTTGTATTCCTGAATGTAACACTGATGTTCTCCACTACTGTATGTCACTCTGCATAAGAGTGTCAGCCAAATAATTGTCGTGTAATTCTGCCACTTTTGCATAATTTTTTCAAAATACTGCCCGGCTTTCAAACAAGCCTACTGACTCAATGTGTTTGATAAATTAACAGGAATATATTCTGTCAATAGACAAATCTCTTGCAGACAGTCACTGATATTTTCAGTTTGATTCTACCACAGACTCATTTCTATTTAATCACAAGCTGAAGAACAGTAAAAACTGTTGTTGAATGGAATGTGGTGTTAAAACTTTTAAACTACTCCACAACCCTCTCTCAATTTACAGGAAAAGGTCCCCACCTGCTGAAGTTAACATGTCTAATGTAGGCCTAAAATTTAATGTAACCATTTTACACTTACAGTAATGCAATTGCACTTTTCAAGCAGAACTAATAATAAAGTGTCGCAACAGAACAAAGATTTTTCATTGTGCAGAATGCAATATCAGTCTGAATCATATCAAAAGACTCTAAGACAAAGTCCAGGCTGCAAATCAATTCACCTTCTGCGTGTGGACGTGTTCCAATATCCATGGTTTTACCAAGACAATAAATATAAGGCAAGTTTCACAAATAATATTCGGTTCAATGAAAATTTAGATCAATTGCCCTAAATATGGGTCTGGTATTCGCTTAACCACATTAAGCATATTTATAACAACATTTTTTTTTTTTAAACCAACATACCGAGGACCGTTATAATGGGATTCATTTACCTTAGGTTATCTTGTGTGAAGGCTCTGTTCAAATCGGTGTCGACATATCTAGTGCATTTCTCCACAGCCCGGGGGTTAGTTATAAAGGGCTCTATCGTCAGTCCGCTCCTCTGGATCTCCGCTCCGTTGTTTATCCACAAATTAACTAGCGTCACGCCTGACATTTCGTTTCCGTGTGTACCTCCAAAGATAGCCACTTTTCTAACCTCAGGCAGATTAACAACACTGTGACATGAAGTCATTGCGATGACAACCGAATAAATGTTAGCTAAAAAATAAAAAATAGTCAGAACAACCTTCGCTTTAAGTACGAGAAAGTTAACAGAGCAGTTGCCGCTGACGCGTCCTTCGGTCACTGCAGTTTGAGCAGACTTACATAATAGTTGCCTAACGTTTAAATGTCGAGCTCTCACGATGTCTTGAGTATATAAACCCTGTGTTAGACATTACTCCAGTGGGTTGGGTCAAATGGCCCTCCTACTTCTCATTTTACATTGTAGTTTATTTTTGTATTTGTTACCACCAGTTAAATGTCTAAACACTATGGCTAAATGCACAATCGGCTTACATTGCAATTGAATTCACGGAACACTTGTGCGCAGTGAAGAAATCTACTTATTTTTTATTTATTTTCCAAAGAAGTGTCTGAAATTTCTCATCGTAACTTTTAACGAAGTGAGGTGTGCAGATGGACAAAAACAAATACTAGCTTTCTCTTTCATTGCAATTTAAGGAATAATGTCTACCTTAAGATATTTACAGTTATAAACTGGTGTGTACGACTTATATTTGGCACGGGAAGCCATGAAGTTATTTATTTGACTATAAAAAAAACACAATCAGTCTAAAGTTCACATGATAGACGTTTTCCATAATAAATCCCGTCTTCGAATATGAAAGTACCAATTTCTGGATATAATAGCTTCATAGACAATGCTGTTAAAGAGGTCTCTGGTCAACACCTGTTCTTCGTCTTTCAAACCAGAAGGGTCGGAATGCGACCTGTTCTTGTCAGCATTTTTTTCGTCATCCATTTCTTACAGCAGAGAAACTTTGGTCGACCGGAAGTAAATTTGGCTCGCATGTCAAGGCTTGTTGAAAGAAGCTGCGCATATAACTCCAGGGGGCCCTTGACGGCGCCCAAAAAATCATACAAATGCAGTTTTCCTTTAAATGCTGCGTGTAATTTACTATGTCAATGTACACAATCTTAAACTGCAATAAAGGGAAAATATGACTCTGAGCATCATAAATAATAATTTCAAATTCATCTGAAATACATTATTAGATGGTAATAAAAGCACCAGCATCTAAGCAGGCGGTGAAAGTTTGTAGTGATGCCTGACATTGGTTATTTATCTATGCTCTTCTAAAAAACTATTAATAATCTGCAAAATGCACCACGTCACTAATTATATACAGAAATCAGTAAAATGGTGCATACTGTAGATTCTTAACAATGCTTTTTTAGAAGTTTTTTTTTTAAAATACGTCAGCTGCATTACATGCATATAGATTTTAATCTATATGCATGCAAACAAGGTGCAGTACCTTTACAGTTGTAAAAACCAATTTTAAACACATATGAAAAATACCAGTTACATTTACACATGATAAAACACTTTAGTTTGTACTCAAGGAGTAATGACACAGTTATAGAAACTTTCAGTCTCATCCAAATAGCTCGTGAAAATTTCTGCCACAAGTTGTGGAAATGTATGGTCCCTAGGGGGCAGTCTTCCCTCTGAACAACACAGAAAATTGGTGCCCAAATATGGTGTTATTTGATGGACTGCTTTCTTAGAAGCGGAAGCAACGTCTGTTTTTATGCGCCAGACCATACTGTCCTCCTCTATTACATCTCCTTCCACTGCTCATGGCAACTGTCAATCATTTCCTCCTCTCATGAAGACTCATTTACTGGTGGCCCAGGTGTGGGTGCACTTGTGACCATTGACTTTTCCGTTGCTTTCTCCGTCATGCTTTCTGCAATGTTTAACCTTTACCAATGGAAAACCTAGTGAAACCTTAGAACCCTGTAAATAGGTGATCTCCCATTTGGCCATTTTTGCAAGTGGGCGAGAGTCTTCGTGCCCCTGTGTAGATCTCCTCGGCACATAGTGGTACTCATTGCCAAAGCCTCTTGAAGTTAATTCCTGGCACCATACCCTTCAATAGGGTCCAGCGGAACGTTCCAGCTCACTGGATTCAGTTGTACGAGTCAGTCAAAAAAAAAAAACTGCTTCACTCTTTTTCTGTCAGCATATGCTTTTTCTACTTCTTATTCTTCTTCTTCAGTTCTGCCCCTTCATTAGACTGAGATGTAAGACTGGCCTCCATAGCCTCCAGAGAAGCCTCAGTACTGCATCCATACTGCCTGTTGTCTATGACCTGTTGAATGGCAGAAATCCCACCACACAGCAAAAGTTTGTTGACTAGCTTTATATGTTTATACTGGGTCTGGTGGAGACTGTCCTTGGGTATGTGAGATGGTGTTCCACTAATATCCTCCTCCACATTCCCACTGCTGTCCCTCTTGCTTTTCTTCTTCTTCAACCCTTTCTGACAGACATCACCAGAGGCAGAGTCACTACCATGGTCAGGAATGCTGGAATTTGAGGAGGAGGGCTCTGCTTCACCCGCTCTGAAATTTCTCTCTTTATCCTTTGTCTGGTGCCCACTATCTGTCAGTGTGTGAGATACAGGTTAGCTGACTTGCTCACAAACATTCATACCATGACCCCCTTTTCTTTTGTTTATCTTCTTCTTTCTCGTCCTTTCTTCACAGACCACCTCACAAGATGCAGAACTATTTACAGGTTCAGAAATTTTAGATTGCAACTGATAGCACTCAGTTGTGCCAGTACTTAAACTTTGCTCTTTGTACTTAGTCTGGTACAAATACTTATCCTTGGGCATATGAGGTAGTGGCTTGCCAACTTGTTCCTCCATATTCTCACAGTTGTCCCTCTTTCTTTTCTTTTTCTTCTTCCTTATCCCTTCTTCACAGATGACATCACAAGAAGTAGAGCTGCTTACACCTTCTGGAACACTGGAGATCAAGGAGGAGTGTTCACCTACACCAGCTTCAGAATTTTTCTCCTTTTCAGGTGTCAGGTGAAGACTATCACTGAGAGTTTCATATGGTGGTTCATTGATGTACTCCACATTCACACTCTTGTCCTTCTTTCTTTTCTTTTTATTCTTCCTTATTCCTTCTTCACAGATGACATCACCAGACGTAAAGCTGCTTACACCTTCTGGAACACTGGAAATCAAGAAGGATTGTTCACCTATACCAGCATCAGAATTTTTCTGTTTGTCATCTGTCAAGCAAAGGCTGTCACATGGTGGTTCACTTTCATGCTCTTCTGCATTCCCATCATTGTCCTTCTTTCTTTTCTTTTTCTTCTTCCTTAAACCTTCTTCACAGATGACATCCCTGGAGTCACCAACAGCTTCTGGAACAATAGAGGTCAAGTGAGAACATTCACCTACACCAGCTCCAAAACTTTTCTCCTTTTCAGGTGTCAGGTGAAGAGTATCACTGAGAGTTTCACATGGTGGTTTAGTGATGTACTCCTCCACATTAACACTCTTGTCCTTCTTTCTCTTCTTTTTCTTCCTTATCCCTTCTTCACAGATGACATCACCAGAAGTAGAACTGCTTATACCTTCTGGAACACTGGAGATCAAGGAGTGTTCACCTACACCAGCTTCAGAATTTTTCTGTTTGTCATCTGTCAAGCAAAGGCTGTCACATGGTGGTTCACATTCATGCTCTTCTGCATTCCCATCATTGTCCTTCTTTCTTTTCTTTTTCTTCTTCCTTATCCCTTCTTCACAGATGACATCACAAGAAGTAGAGCTGCTTACACTGTCTGGAACACTGGAGATCAAGGAGTGTTCACCTACACCAGCTTCAGAATTTTTCTGTTTGTCATCTGTCAAGCAAAGGCTGTCACATGGTGGTTCACTTTCATGCTCTTCTGCATTCATATCATTGTCCTTCTTTCTTTTCTTTCTCTTCTTCCTTAAACCTTCTTCACAGATGACATCCCTGGAGTCACCAACAGCTTCTGGAACAATAGAGGTCAAGTGAGAACATTCACCTACACCAGCTCCAAAACTTTTCTCCTTTTCAGGTGTCAGGTGAAGAGTATCACTGAGAGTTTCACATGGTGGTTCAGTGATGTACTCCTCCACATTAACACTCTTGTCCTTCTTTCTCTTCTTTTTCTTCCTTATCCCTTCTTCACAGATGACATCACCAGAAGTAGAGCTGCTTACACCTTCTGGAACACTGGAGATCAAGGAGTGTTCACCTACACCAGCTTCAGAATTTTTCTGTTTGTCATCTGTCAAGCAAAGGCTGTCACATGGTGGTTCACTTTCATGTTCTTCTGCATTCCCATCATTGTCCTTCTTTCTTTTCTTTTTCTTCTTCCTTATCCCTTCTTCACAGATGACATCACAAGAAGTAGAGCTGCTTACACCTTCTGGAACACTGGAGATCAAGGAGTGTTCACCTACACCAGCTTCAGAATTTTTCTGTTTGTCATCTGTCAAGCAAAGGCTGTCACATGGTGGTTCACTTTCATGCTCTTCTGCATTCATATCATTGTCCTTCTTTCTTTTCTTTTTCTTCTTCCTTAAACCTTCTTCACAGATGACATCCCTGGAGTCACCAACAGCTTCTGGGACAATAGAGATCAAGTGAGAACTTTCACCTACACCAGCTCCAAAACTTTTCTCCTTTTCAGGTGTCAGATGAAGAGTATCACTGAGAGTTTCACATGGTGGTTCATTGATGTACTCCTCCACATTCCCACTCTTGTCCTTCTTTCTTTTCTTTTTCTTTTTCTTCCTTATCCCTTCTTCACAGATGGCATCCACGGAAGCAGAGTCACCTACAGGTTCAGGAACACTGAAGTTCAAGATGGAATGCTCTCCTTCACCAACCCTGGAACAGTATTCCTTGTCCTGGATTTGGCACTGCCAGTCCCTCGGAGGCTGGGTGTGGGGGTCAGGCTCAGCTGCACCCCCAGCAGTTCCTACCTCTTCAGGCACACTGTCTGGTGGCAGGTCTACAGATTCTTCATCATCCACCGCTTTTCTTTTGCTTTGTTCGTCACGCCTCAGGAGTTCAGCTGGCTGACCTTCCGTTACACTCGGTATTATACCTTCAACTGTCTCCATCACTATATCCTCAGTCTCGACCTGGACTAAGTCTGGTACAGTTACTCTCTCTTCTCGAACACTACCCTGCAAGCCTACATTAGATTCTTCGTCCGTCCATGTGCCCCTTTTCTCGTCTTTCCTCACAGGCACAGGTAAAATCTTGTTTTTTCTACCCGCACTGCTCACTATAGCACTCTCTTGTCCTTTATTTTCCCCTTCCAATTCTCTGTCCCCTTGTGATTTTGCTTCCCACAGGGTCCCTTCTTCTCCTTCTACTACTTCTTCTTCTTCTCTTGTTTTCCCACCTTGTGAATTTCCCAGATCTCCTGGAGCCAACAGCCACTTCACTGGAAAGTCCCGCACTGGCAGATGTTCAGTTCTAGCCTCCTCTTCACTGACCCCAGCTTGGCTCAAGGTCGCGTGCGGAGGCCTCTCCGCAGCTGCACGCTGCTGTCTTACCATGTCTTTCCTCATTGTCCTCAACTTCTCTACTCCAGTGACCATTTCAGAATCTGGGTTTGATGCTCTCCTGGCCATGGGTTGCATCTCATCCCGCCTAAAGCGGCTCTCTAGAGCTTCTGCTATACGACTGGAGACCCTTCCAGAGCTGGGGCACGGGACAGGCTGACATTCGGCCTCACTCTCGGAACGTTCACTCTCCCCGATGCCAGCTTCGCTGTCGGATGCCAACGATCCACAGCAAGAGCCTGAAATGCTCGGTGTTACGGACACGTCTTTAGTTTTCTCAGTCACAGTATCCACTGGATCAGTTCTGTCAAGCCATGGGAGATATCCCTTCCGTGCTATCTTATATTTCGGAATAAAATCTCTCAGGTCCTGAAAGGGAAAACAAATTTGACTAAATTAGTTGCGGTGGTCAAAGAAGTATGCACAGTCCAAAGTGTGCACATTTGGTGAACTGATATAAATAGTAGGCTTCTTTCATGCCTGCTGAAATAAAAGCAAGGCACCACATCGGTGTTCTCAACTCACCACAATTTTTATGCCTTCATTGTCCTCTCCTTCACTGGAAGTTGAAAAAGAAACAGACACAGGATATTGAACTATATGTCATGTCCATATTCAGGATAAATAAAAAAATATAATAAAGAAAATGTACATTATGAATAAATAAGAAAGGGCTGCTGGGTGACTCATCCTGGTCACTATTCTGGTACATGGATGGGCCCTGTGATTGGACTGTGACAGCACTAACTATGGCTGGGAAGCCCACAGGGTGATGCACAACTGGCTCTCCCATCACCCAGGGGTGGGTGCCTTTCAGTCAACTGGGATAACAGTGCCTTACTGCGCACCAGCGACCCCTGCTGACCAATCAAGCATCTGCAAGTCTACCTGTTAAACTGTACATGAAGTGTCTTCCTATGACTCACATCTGATAGAGCCCAACTTACAACTGTGGTGTCACAGGCTTCAGAATACCGCACTTGCTTATCTGTGCCCTCCCAAATCAATAGTGGAGGCTACAGCAATGCGTGCTGATGCACAGTGAGTGCCATAATGATTGAGACAAAGACATAAAAAAGTAAATTAAAAAAAAGTTTTTTATTGATTTGTGTCTGCACTCTGCAATTTTAGATTTGTACTCAAACAATCCACATGTTTAAGTGTGCATTTTCAGCTTTTATTTAAGGGTATTTTCATACATTTTTATATATTTTTCACTTTTTATATACCAGGCTCTTTGTGATTTCTCAGCTCATCTGTGCTCTCTTCTTTTTAATGAAGTTCTAAACAGTTATTTCTTATTTCTCAGGCTCATACTGGCTTCCTTGACTTCCATTGGCGCAACTTTGGTCCTCATGCTGACAAACATTAATAATAGACTCCAAAAGCAAGCAAAAGGCTAGAATCAAAACTAGATACTGAAAGCTCTCTTAAATCTGCAGCAAAAAAGTAACTGAACACACCTGACTAATTAGAAACAGCTGTGACACCATTTATTCCTAACATTACGATTCCCTGATTTGGGAGGGGGGGGGGGGGGTATATTTATAAAAAGTGCTGTAATTTCAAGATGGTGAAACCAAAATGTATAAAATAATGGCCTTAAATAAATGACCTCAAATAAAAGCTAAGAATGCGCACTTCAACCATAAATGAACTGTTTGATTACAAATCTAAAACTGTGGTGTACAGAGCCAAATCAATAAAAACCTCTTTCTCCCAAACATTATTGCGCTCATTGTACGTACAGTTGCGCATTCCAAATTGGAAAGAAAATGGGGGAAAATCACATGAAAAAATACAAGTAAAAACCAAGGTTTACAGACTCACTCTGGATCGGGTAATGGGGACATGCAGTCCTTGTAGTATCGTTTTTTTCGACGCTTAGACACCTTCATCTCCATCACGCGTTCGAAAAAGCCACCAAGTGCTGCAAGCTGTTAGGAAGGACAATTAATTCTTATGAAAATGATTATAAAACAGCAATGGCAAAATAACCTAAAACAGAGGCCCTAACTATACTGCCTGCTGGACTAGGTTGCTCTGTATAAACAAAACGTATTTGAAGTTTCACATACAGTTATTATATATTACATACAACAATATAACACAGAGCAACCGAAAGTACCCATTAATTAATTTTGCTCAAAATTATATCTAAGTAGAATTTTCCCATTCTTACTTCATAGGTCAAAGTCTTGCGTTGGTTCAATCGTTTGTAGCTATGCACACTCCGTCTCCTTTTTCTGGCCTTGTGGCTCTTCCTTGGTTTTGACGGTGCCTCCCTCGGTCCGTGGGGACTGCTGGACTCCTCATTTTCCCAGAGGGGTTCTGCAGCAGCAAGCGGACTCGGAGCGTCCCCCTCTGGTCTCTGTCTTCTCACGGTTCTCACTGGCTGCGCCTCGTGCTGAGTCAGAAACAGGCTGTCCACCGAATCGCTGTAACAGACATTTAAAACGTCACTTTCAAAGTTTACGCATTTGTACGGCAGTACGGCCAGGAACACGACAGTCTATCAGGATGGCATATGCAGCACTGCCAATGTCACTTATGTCCATGCGAATGTATACGGGTCCCAACAACTTCTTACCGATCTGATAATGGTTCCAGCGTCGGAATTGAGGCACTGGCGGAATTGTAAATGATTTCTTCTGCTCTTGAATTTTCCCCACGGCCAGCATCGCTGAAATACGTGTCAGGATGCTTCCCATTCAGCGGCGGCTCGTCTAAACCAGTGACCGTTTCGTGATACATTTCGCACAATAAAGTAGCCTTCTTGCAGACATGCAGGCAAGCGGTCAGGTCCACTGTCTGTTTACAAGTAGTATCATTTGTTTATTTGTCATGTAGTTATTTTTTGTTTACATAATATCTCGGCTTCAGTTTAACGCACACTTCCACGCATTCACGTGTAGCGTGCAAAACAAATTCTGTGCGATAAGGATACCTTAAAAAGCAGAAACACAAGGCTGTCGTTACATTCTCGTTTAGGTCCGTTGCAGTATTATTGCATTTGTTAGCTAGGTCGTTTGCCGTAAAGACTTTTTTCTCAATATAGCGCACCATTAAGCAAGTAGCCAGTGCATCAGCATCTAAACAACGTGCTTAAAACCTCTATACATGTTGACCAGGAAGCACACGCAGCGAGAAACTATTGGGACATTCAGGGCGTCATCATGTGACTTCTCGAGGAGTCGGGTAAATATGATGTCAGTCATGTCAAACGAAACAAAGATATTTTTAAGTCTCTCTGATACAGTAGTGCACTCAATTCAGATTTTGTATGTATGAGCACAGATATGTTTATCCTGGCAGTCACGCATACTGTAAGTGTTCTAAGAAATACATATTTATTGTTATGTTTTTACTGACAATCCTTGTAGGAGAAATCAGCTATAGTTTGCTGAATTTTGAAAATCAGTTAAGGAAAGGATTACCAGATGAATTAATACATAGGCTACACTCAGCTAGCCAGGATCTGTGTGAATGTGTATATTCGCTGATCTGGAAATTATCGGAATAGTTCCTCCTGTTCACCGAGCTGAAGGTCATCTTGTAGAACATGACTATAGGCTGGGATGGCATGCCATGTAATGGAGTGAAATTGCATCACAAAGCATTTAAAACATTTTTAGGATTGCTTACACAAAATTTTGAGTCAACAGGCCACTGGTTCAGTCAGGTTTAATTTCCTAATTGTGGGGCTCGTCGTTGGTCCAAGGACATGCGGGGGGCACCCATTCCCGATGCCCCTATTCGCTGTTTTAAGAAAGAACCTGCCCACGATTTATCTTATTGAAATTAAGGAATAAAGAAAACAAATGACGTAAAAAGGGGAAAAACAAACAATACAAACACGGTGAGCACAGGTCCAATGACACAGTACATTCAGGGTTCCTTTGCATTCGTTTGCTTCATTATTTGTTAATGCCTTATTGTGATTTGCACCATTAATTGTGATTTGTCTTGATGTGAATTTGTATTTTGCCTGGATGTTGTGATAAATAAATAAATAAAATTGGTCTGTCTCTGATATCTGACGTATTCTGGTCCCAGTTGTCCTTGTAGCGACCCAGATGCACTAAAATATTCGGCGGACAAGTGTGCGTTTACTCTGAGTTTGGTTAAAGTATCACGTGGTAACTTGTTCTTTTAAAGGGGTAGGGTTCGGGGGTGATCAGAGGCGTAACAGAGGTAGGAGAATGGGGGACTGCTGCAAAACAGAGAAATTTGAGTTGCATGTTCCGAAACTGGAAGAATTGTGTGAAGGTAAAATTGCTACACGGGTTTATAGCAAGTTAGCTATGGTTCAGCATGCTCGTAAATGATCGTTACTTCGTTTTTGTGGCAGCAGTTATTAGATCAGTAACGATGCATGGTCAAAGTACAGTATTTACATATACAGTCTATCGACTTATTCCGTTGCTAAATCCTATCTGGCTGCTTAGCTAACTTATATGTGACATAATATAAACCATATCTGACGATGTCGCCTTAATGTATCTGCTTTTTTTGTTTTTTAAAAATGTATTTATATACGTCAACAGCAATGCACTTTAGGTTATAGACTAATTAGCTAAACCAATATATACAGAGAGATAAGTGTGCATGTTTATGTGGACCTGTTATCGCTCGCGAATAAATTCTCAAACGCTTAGTTCTGCAGGATGGCCTGAAAAAGAACTTCGCCGACACGAAAGTCAGTGTGGTGGACTGTCCCGATCTTTCGGAAGATCCGTTTAGATTTCCTGCTAAGGGTAACTTATCTAAATATTTGTGTTGTTTTTAAAATAGATTTAAACAAATATATGCACTGCGTGAGTACTTTTAATGTTAAATGTCGACAGATACATGTCTCCTCTCCACCAATTCTCCCTTTTACAGGACTGTGTGGTAAACCTCGAATAACGGATGTTGGCGGTGTTCCCTATCTGGTTCCTCTGGTACAGCTGGATAAGGTCAGAGTTTAAAGCTCAAAAGTTTACGGTTTAAAGTCTTGGCAAATATTTATTCAACCACGTTGGAAAAACAAAAAACATTTTTAAGTGTTTATATTTAAAATTGTGTAGAGAAAGGAAACAAAATGTACTCATGAGAATATATGTCTAATTTTATTTGAAAGGTGTACAACATGAACACTGTTGCCAAAGAGGTAGAACTGCCCGGAGCTTTCATTCTGGGAGCTGGGGCTGTCTCTTCGAAAGCTGTAGGAATGAATGCAGAAGTAAGTAAGATGCTGCAGCCTGAATTATTGTGCAAACATACCATTGCTGTCTAGTGTATGCACCGATGCTTATGCCGACCTTTATTGCATTTTTTTTGTTAATAACTCTCTCCAGCTGATGCCTCTGGTTCTCACTGAATCGGGGGGGAAGCCAGCTGTGAACAGCAGCTACCTTTCCTCCATTAACCCCGGCGAAGGGACGTGCCTGCTGGAGAAATACAGCGACAAACACTCGGACTGCGATTTCGGACTTCTGGCCAACCTGTATGCGTGTGAGGGCAAGCCAGGGAAGGTGAGACAGTAAACGCTTGGGGAAATTTAGTGCCACCCTCCAGGATTTGTTTGTGTCACTCTGTATGGTTGAGGTGTACCCAAGGGTTCTTAGATTCGGTTTAAGGTTTAATTTCACATACCACAAAGGAGGTCCTGAAGACGACAAAAGGATTCTATAATGCTGGATGTAAATGATTTTGACCCCTCCTAAACAAAATCATTTGTGATTTTTATCTTCAGTTTTTGCAAAACTCTCTCAGTGTTCAGCCAATGTGAACATGAGGCCCTTTCCTTTCCTCAATGGGTAATACATTAAAATGGCTTGTGATGCATTTAATTTGGCCTGTAGACAGTTATAATCGTGCTTCACATTCTAACTGGAACTGTTTGGCCAGCTGTGGCCATATGCTAAAATATCATGTGGTCCACATGCTGTACAGGATGCGTCCTAGTTTTGCAGCAGAAATGTTGTCGCATAAGCTTTTTTTAAAAGGAAGTGGCATGTGGAAATGATGCCGAGCACAGCAGAATATTGCAGAACATCCTGTGATTCTGTGTAAGAAGTCAGACTTGCTGGGTCATGGCTAGAGGCACTGAAGTCACATTGGCTCAGCTTCAGCTACCTGTACAAGTGTTAATAATATGTACCTACACTGCCCCTGCCCCTGTACATATTAGTACATGCAGATCCACTACAGTTCGCATCTAGAAAGGAAGACTGCAACCTAAGACTATCTGTGAATCAGTATGCAGTTGCAGTGGGTACAGCAAGTGGTTTCTGTTAGGAACGAGGACTGGCCATTGCTCTCAGCTCTGCTTTCTCTCCACTCAGCATTGACCTCAACTGGACCTCTCGTTGCCAGCAAAATTTCAGTGCAGGTAACCTCAGCTATAGATTCAGGAGAGCCTGGGCGAGTGCATGCTCTCCTGTGAAGCACATCATTATCAGCCAACTCTTCCACAAATCAGGCTTGCACAGACATAGGGAAGTAACTGCATGTGCAGATTTCAGGCCAGCAGGGGGTGCTAGTGATGAGACATTGTAATCCCAGACACTGGATTCCCTCTCTTTCCTGGACGACACTAGTAACAGTTGGGCTGCCCGGTGTAGTCTGCACTGGGGTAGTCCAGATTTGACTGTGGGGCTCTTCCACACACCAGAACATTTTTCGTCTTAACTGGAGGAGGCACCTAGCAGCCATATTCACTCAATCTTAATATGACTGTATTTACCGGGAAAGCTAACGCTAGCAGACATTATGCGGTGAGAATGGCTGAAGTGAATCAGTTGAGAGCTTTGGAAATGTCTAGACGCTGTGGTTTGTAATGTGTGACAGGTCCTGGAGGTGAAGGCCAGCAGACGAACGGGAGGAGACAGTCTGGTGGCGTGCTTGAGGAAGACCTTGGAGAGTCACTACAGCGACAAAAGCCTGGCTCTCGGGGGAACCTTCGTAATACAGAAAGGGAAAGCCAAAATTCACATCATGGTAAAATCAGCAAAACATTACCACTTTGAGAATGTAAATATATGTCTTTGGCTTCAGGATGAAATTAAACTATATTATATTATATAATGTTATGTTATAATTTAACATTGTTCATATGTTATTTGCTACACACAGTAGTGCCATGAAGTTACATCAGGGTTCCCTGTTTAACATTTGGTCCTTTGGTATATGGCCCCCCACGTGCAGCCGCGGGAGTTTTCGGCTTGCCCTCTTAATAGCGACGAGGACGTGAACGAGTGGCTGAAGCACTTTGAAGTGAGCGCGCCTCTCATCTGCCAGTCTGTGCTGGTGTCCAGGGACCCCGTGAGTACCAACCAGAAGATTCCGCTCACTTCCCTGGTGACCCATGAGACGTCGCTTTGCCGAGACATTTAAATGGTGTCATGGGGAAATAACACAATTTTGGCTGTGGAGCTGAATGGACAGTTCTTTGTGAACTGCAACCGGTATTCAGCAATGAGTGCACGGGAATGTTCAAGGCGTATATGCAAACATGGAAGATCTGGGACATGTACATTTTGGAATTTCTTGCATGGAATTTTGTGTTGAAGAAAATCCAGAAACACTCCAAGGCACTCAATCTCCAGTTAAAAAAAGATTGAAAACCTTATTAAATCCAAATTATCTGGCTATATTATGATAAATAAAACACATGTACCCTGATGAAGGCATGTGTTGCCGACCCGCATTGGTGCTTTTTTATTCTATCACGATATAGCCAAATAATGAAGGCTTTTTTCCACTGGAGATTGAGTGACATGGAGTTTTTGCATTTTCTTCTATATGGATACAAACCCCACCTTGCAATGTGCGCCTCTAGATTTTGATAATATTTTGATTCTATTTGAAGCCAAGGCAACATTCCTTTCTTTAAAACCATTTCTGTATGCGATTTGTGTCCTTGCTTTTTTTCCCACCAGGGTTTGGACCTGCGTGTGGAGCACACTCACTGCTTCAGTCACCATGGCGAGGGAGGACACTACTACATCGACACTACGCCAGACACCGTGGAATACCTGGGCTACTTCCTGCCCGCGGAGGTCATCTACCGTGTTGATCGCCCCAAGACCACCCATGTGATTGGACGAGATTGAAAAGATCAAACTTTAATTCCAATCTTTGGCATTTGTATGAAGCTCATTCTTTATACAGGATCATATATACAGTACCAGTCAAAGGTTAGGACACACCTGACTGAATGTATGTTTCTCATGATCTTAAAGACATTTTGATCTAAAGGCTTATGTTGAAATGCTTGAAATTAGTTTCTCAGACAAATATAAATAGTGATGTTGATGCCTATGTATGAATGTCTTTACAAAACAAAAATTTTAATTTTAAAATATTGTTTAAAAACTTTACAGATTATTTTATGCAATTGTTCCTGCTCTTGTAAGAGCAGAATTATGTTGCTTTTTTTGTTGTTTTTAATTGATAAATAAATCAATTGGTGATTGATTTGAAAAATCCAACTGCAGCTTCTTATCTGAAGGTTGTTCCCTGCACTTGGACCGGTACTTCTCTCTAGGGTTTTCGTCATACTTGTTCCTGGTTACGGTTATACACTTTGATGTACGTCGCTCTGGATAAGAGCGTCTGCCAAATGCCTGTAATGTAATGTAATGTAATGTAAGGGGTTAGGATTCAGAGAAATTATTTGATAAAAACAAAACCACTTGATTTATCTGCAGGGAAAGTAAATTGTGTAATCACGCGTCCATATGTTGCAGTAGGGTCCATGAGTGTGGAGAGACGTGAGCAGCTAAGGTAATTACCAGAATTAATTCAAACCAATCAGCAGGGGAGCAGGTACACAGAGATGTTGTTCATAAGAGTCCTTATATTCAGCATGAATACCCTTGAGATGTGCTTAAGCTGTTGTCACAGCTTAACTCCTGACAACATATCCGACTGCAGGAGATGCAGAGAAAGTTGTGTTGTCAGTCTATGGTATCTGGGTGGTGTCAGGAGGCCAATCAGATTCCAAACTAAGAACATCATGTTCCCATAAAGTGCCACACATTCCCCCTGCTGACCATAGAAAGACAATTCCTTGTGAGACAAAGATGAAGGGATAGAGGTGATCATTACATGTTAGGTGATCAATAATAGAAATTGTGACTGTTCCAGTGATTCTCCATTCAGTACAGGTGTTTGTGTGCGCGCGTATCTATGGGAATACGTGGGTAAGTGTAAATGTGCATCACAATCCTGGCCAGGAGGCAAGCCGTGAGGCGGACTACATGTCTGCTTTTTTTTCAGCGATAGATTATCAACATCAGTGCACCAACATCAGGCTAAAGCCCAAAAAAAAGAAAGTAGAGAACGTAACACTGCAGTCAATAAGAGCTATGAGATTCTGAACACTGTTTTTTTTTAGCAGGAGCAGGTCGTGGACACAAAAGCAAGCAGAAGAACTGAAGGAACAGCCTCTAGATGTGACTGAGAAGGACTATGCCAAAAAGACAATAAAATTTTTTTTAAGAGCGTACTGCTTCCAAAATCAGGCTTCCTGCTTACATAAAATAAATATGATCACTTTGAGCTGAGACATTTGTGTCTGCAGGCTCTAATTACTGTATCTTTTTTTGAACTGCAACATGCTACTAATTGTACTTCCTCTAAGTCCTGTTTTTGTCTTACAGTGCTTCTGATATATCCACAGGAATATCTTGCCTTTTCCTTGTATCCCACTCACCCCTGGTGTAGGAGATGTGGGGTCTGTAACCCAGTCTCAACAAATAGGGTTTTAAAGCGATTGTTGATGTCCCTGGGACGGTTTATTATTATTAGAAAAAGTAGCCTACAAACTGCTCATAATGTGTATTGTACACAACAAACTTTTAACCTTAATTCCAGATAGCCAAATTGGTCAAGTAATAATTTGTTCACTTGCCCAAAATGTGAATAAATATAATAACAATACACCAAGTTTAATATTTTGGCTGTAATGTTAATTAAATGAACCGGTGACGGAACCACTTCATCAGTACCCTGCATTGCCCAGAGCAGACACAGGAGTCACTCACAATTATCCATGCTATAGTACAGAGTGTGGTGGAGACCGTTGCACAATGCGATGTCTGGGTTAGAGATCCTTTAACTTTTTAATTAAAGTAAATACTATCTTTTCTGGAAAAAATTAAGTGTTGCAAATACGTTAAAACGTATTTTCATTGGTCCTTCCGAGACACGATGTCAGCGTCCTTGGCACTGTTGTATCCAGCCGTGTGTAGGGAACAGTTTGTGCTTCCATCACCAGAAACAGAGAGCACACGCCGTACGTATGTTCTCCGTTGTAGGGGAAGGTCACTGGCATTGAATCCTTACTTTAGTTTAAGATGATTATTATTCATTCTGGGTGGTGTGTAGGCTACTACTTAGGGAACTTGGTTTATAATTTAATGGTTGGTCGGATTCACATGTTGGCGGCTGCCGTTTTAACCACTGCATGGTAATTAACCTGAACAGTTTCGTTTAAAACAACCAGGTGTAGAATGGACTGAATTTATAACCATTTAATCTGGATATAGGCCTCTGTGAAATACCTAAATAAAATGTGTCGAAATAAGTATGCAACAGTGGAATAGTACAGCTCGTGCCCATTTCTTACGCACGCCATTTGTTTATTTCAATAACACTGAGGATTACCTTACTACCACATATTAAAATATACATTCCAACTTTATGGTTATCCGAAATATGCGTTTAAAAACGACTGGTGAATTGCAAATGACATGTAATTACCTCACCCTGCATGAAATACAAAAGCATGACAATATAGAGGAGAAAATGTTGGGGTGACCAAAAATACTGTTACCCTCACCCTGGTGCTGCCATTGTGCAGTTCAAACGAAGGCGTAATCGCGACAGCGCGCAAGATTCTGCAGAT
Organism: Anguilla pacifica; assembly: GCA_039654925.1. Classification (NCBI taxonomy): domain Eukaryota; kingdom Metazoa; phylum Chordata; class Actinopteri; order Anguilliformes; family Anguillidae; genus Anguilla; species Anguilla pacifica. Next base: position 47,882,545 of record CM077292.1, read on the forward strand.
TTCCTTTTCCATATCGGAGATAGGAGAGATGCGAAAAGCAAACGATACCCAGAATGCTGCTGCAACAGTCCGGAAGTGAGCTGTGTATTGACAATATGGCTGATCGTTCTGCGGAGCGGGGAAGAAGGAAGTCTGGGCTTTGACAGTATAGCCCTTTCACGGTTGCTGATAAAACAGATCTTTGAATGAAGGGAGTTGAGATTCTACGGGATGAAGACATTGAGCTGAGGACATATTTAGAGCGTTAGAACAGCCATGTCGTTTTTTAGGAGGAAAGGTAAGGAAGTCGGCTGCGAGATGATAGCGGGAGAGATTGGAGGAAATGTAGGGTGACCGATGCGGGTTTGGTTGACAGCACGGTGTGAATCGAAGGCCTTCTCGGAGCACTGTGTTGTGACTTTATGGTTATAATGTAAGACTAATGAATGAACACAGTGAAGGTATTGCTTTTGCGCAAGTGGCTTATCACGACATGTAAACAATAATTCAGTAAACAACTGACGCGTCGTCTGACAGTTGTTATAAAAATGAGATTGAGTCTACACGTTTTTGCATTTAAAAAATGCTAGCAAGCGATTTAGCTTGCTAACTAATGCTGCTTTCGTTCATACAAATTAATGTTAGCTAGGCTAATTGCAGAAAATAAATGGAACTTTCCTTTGCATATTTGGATTTTCCTCATATAATTAGCTGGCTAGTCCATCAGCACGACTAGATGGCTAGCTAGCTAGCTACATCCTTTTCCAGGAAGAATGAAATTGTCAAGACACAGGCTAGCTAAGCTAACATCACAGGATCTTGCTAGCTAGCTTAAATGTCATGACAAGATTTCTGTCTAACCACATAATGCTAGAAACACTCTCCGAAATGTCACTGGGCAACTAGATAACAAGAGAGGTAGTCTATTTTCTGACTTAGTTCCCATCTCAAAGTTTTGGTAGACCTGGCCAACGTTTGCAAAGCTACAGTGCAGAAAATCAAAAGCAGCTGTATTTGCAAGCTTGCGGTGCTAAATCAGTTTGACAGTTCTTGATAATATTCAGCAGTTACTGAGATGGTCAGCTACTTTGTTATGGGACGATCTCGGGAACCATGAAGTCAATGTAATTGCATTAATCTAGTTACACCTATCTTCATCCTTTCACTATTTTCAGTTGCAAATTATCTATTACTCGGTCGCTAACCTGCTTGCTGTCATTTCAGGATGTTTAACGTAGGTTTGCTAGATAGCAAACTCAAATGCTTGCTGAATGTGGTAATGTATACGTTGAACCTGTTATTTAGCTAACTACCTGTCAAGATGTTTTCTTTTCAGTTGACGTTATGGCATCGTAATTTGACGGTAGTGAAGTTTAGGAACGATGCTGAGTACAAATCAAAGTTAGCTTCCTATATCAATATTCAAAAACAGTGGCAGAAGCGGGCTAGCAAATGTCAATTGACTAGTATTTAAAGAAGGCTAGTGATCTGCTGTTAATACCACAGGCGAAACGGTGATTAATTTGCCAACCTGACTTGACCCCGTTTGTTGTGTTCTATTTCTGGTATGACATCCCATTCAGTATGAACTTTAGCTAACATTGGTTGACATAATAGTCACCCAGCACTTACGTTAATGCTTTTTCCTTCATGATCCGGATCCAACACAACATCTCTATGTATTTCTTGAACTTCCGTATGAAAACATTTCCATTACATAAAGATGAGTGTTTATTAGGTTTTTTGTGTCACTAAGAAACGTTAGGCTGAAGTGGAGAATTATGAAATGGTTGGTTTTCTATCGCTGCTCCTGAATTTAGTGTATTTTTGGGACCTCGTCATGAGTATGGTATGGATTCTGATCTAGACCAGAGAACCAGTCTTCCCCGGGGCATCCCTTTGTATGGCGTCATGCCAGCTTCTCCGGAGCAACCTGATGAACCAAACCTTCCCCCGAGGTCCGCTTGTGTTTCAGCTGAACCTGTCCTCCCCTGACTGTCGCCTCAAATGTCATTTCTGAAACTCTTTTGATAATGGTTTAGCGGCACAGCTTCGTCATTTCTTTGACAAAAAGCTCTGTTTTGCAAAACGGTTGTTTTTTTTTGGAGCGAACCCCTTGTACAGCTGTTTGTCTTTCGTTTTCAGCAAAAGCCAAGGAAATTGAGAGACCAGTTGATCCAAAACCTACCAAGGGTGAGTATTTCCACTTTGGGCCGTCTATCTGTGTAGAGTGAGTACATATTCCTCCCAATATGACAAATTTCCAGTGTTATATTCCTCGAAGGCATTGTTTGTGGGGTTGTCCATAAACTTGGATGTGATCTCATTTGACCCATTGATTGACTTCAAATTATTGTCTCACTACAGAAAGCAACCAAGACTGACATTGCTTTGCATATAGTACGATCAGTATGTGTAACTGAGGACAATAAAAATCTTCCACCAGTTTTGATTATCATCATATATTTGAGCTGAGAAGCCTGAAGAATGGTATAATATTGCCCAAATGTGTGTTGATATGACGTCTATGTTCACTATGTTTAATCATATGCCGTAGACTAGGTGGTGTAGAATGGGTTTTTTGTGTAAAAAGTATGCTTCTGAGACTTGCAGCAAAAGATTGAGAGGAAATGCTTATGTCATCTGTGCAAAGTTTACGTTTGAATGAGCACAATGCTAGGTGAATGCTTTCAAGTCTGCTCGACCAAACCATAAAGAAGTACAGCCAGGAAGGGCTTGCATGGGCTGTGGATGAATTAGAGGATTAGAGTGCATTCATGTCTTATCTGGTCCTGGATGGTTCAAGATGTGAATGCACACACAGTGCTTTTTAAAAAAATAAATAAAGTTAGTCTTATCAGATGGAAAACGTAGCTCTAACAGTCATAGCACTGTTCCTATAAATAACACCAACAAATAGGATTAACTGTGTCTCGATTCCGCCTTTTTGAAAATTGGTCTGGGCCCAGTAAATTGCAAATGGATTCTAATGAGAAAATGACCAGTATGTTAAATTGCTTTGGGGGCATATGTTAAATTGTCCCACAACATGGGCACCTATTGTGTTCAGATCTACGCCTGGAACATTTGAATTAATTTGAATCTGTGTTTGTTGCAAGCAATTTGTTCAACGTTTGTCTTTGAACTCATTGGTAGGTACGAAGTGCTCATGTCCTGTACCCTTCTGGTTTTTCTTCTTTTTGTCTGTTCATTTCCCTTTTTAAAAAATGAAAGGATTATTGCAATCCAAAGGTGTCAGTATAATGAATCGAGTAAGTAAGTAAGTCCTGCATTTCCCTGGTCTTTTCAAATTTTGCAGTTTTAAATGTGATTTCTCCTTGCACAGGAGTGTTGATTGTCTGTTTATCAGCCTGCCTCACAACTTTGTCCTTTTGCCGAGGGCTGTCGGCCTGGTCATGTGGTACGAGATGGCTCTTTGTCTGATGACTTTTGTCTGGTTGTCTTTCCGAACTGACCACACCTTCCCTGTCTTTCCCAGCTCCGGTTACATCGCACTCCCCGTCTCAGGCTTCCCGCAACCACCATGCTATCCTGGAGGCAGCTGGGCCCAGCCACGTGGCCATCAACGCCATCTCCGCCAACATGGACTCCTTCGCCCGCGGGCGCACCGCTATTCTCAAGAAGCAGCCCAGTCACATGGAGGCCGCGCATTTTGGGGACCTAGGTAGGGGGCGCTGCTCACTGACCGTAGTCAGTGTAGTGTAATGGGTGAGGAGCTGGTCTTGTAGCCTAAAGGTCATAGGTTTGATTCTGGTAGGACACTGCCGTTGTACCTTTGAGGTACATTCAAGGTATTTAACCTGCATTGCTTCAGTATATATCCAGCTGTGTAAATGGATGTAAATGCTATGTAAAAAGTTGTGTAATTCTCTCTGGATAAGAGTGTCTGATAAATGTCTATAATATAATGTAACTTGGTCATATTTAATTTTAATTATTGTCTTATTGTCAGCCAGTTGACAGTTTATGCTCCATTATCTTGCTGTTGCTGGACTAAATCCTGTGAAAGCGATCTATTGATACCCAATTTAAATAGCATACGTTGTATCTTGTGAAAACTAACCCTTTAAGTCCCTGTTCTCTGTCCTGTTGCAGTACTGTAAATTTCTGCACAGGGGCTCAGTTGTGTGTGCCAGATTTGGTTCACATTACAACACTGGAGTTCTCAGATATCGCATGAAAATGATGGTCCCAGGTAGTTCCAGGTGGTACCAGTGGAGTAGGGTCAAGCTCAAGTTAAGGAGAGGATTTCTCTGTTTTCTTAGGAGCCTATCCAATAAGCACGTACATCATTTTGGCCATTTGCAAATGTGATATGCAGAGTCATTCGGAAGTTAAATATGAAAATTGTAATTCAGAGCAGCCTGTGAACGGGAAGCGATGATGAAATAGGTTTAACCTGCCCCCCCGGATTCCAGAATGTTCTGCAATCCAGTAATCGTCAGACGCGTGGTTACAAAGTACGACTGTAAGTATTCCATGGAGCATGTGTTTAATCCCATGGTGTAAAAGGGGCGGTCTCAGGCTAAAGCTGTCGCCTGTGGGGAAGGTGTCATAAATTTGCACTGACTGATTTAAAACTGCATTTTGCAGATGCTTTTTTCCCCCTGCCACTTGTATTTAACATCCACATTTAAGGATATCATTCAGAACTTGAAATTGATGTCAAAATACAAATACAAATCCTGATTTTCAAATCATCTGATTCTTTTATGGATTTTGTTACATTACCAAGCACAATATCACAGTGGAATATGCACTATTTTTTATTGATTATTTCCTACCCTTCCGACCCAACACTGTTGCCTTTCCTAGCTTGAATTCAGCTACACAGATGAGCGATGTCCTTTCATTTTTGTTATTAATTGACAACGTGAGTTCTTTCTGGGCCTGTTACTGATTGGATGTACGTAATTTCATATGCTGCTTCCACGTTCCTGGTGTGTTCGTCTGACCAGCCAGTCCTGATGTTTGTATGTCTGAGGTCCAACTGTATTTTCATTCCTGAAAAGCTGAGCCCTAAGGATTGCCTGTGTTCCCCAAACGCAAGTATGCGAAAACAAATACTTGCGGAGGTGTTGGTCCTACTTGTTGAAGCATGAGACCTTCTGGTGAGTCAGTTGTGTGGTAGAACCAGAGTTACGGCATTGAGCCTGTGGAATGCTGTAGAGTGGCTCCACGTTGGACTAATTGGTAGAGAGATCGAAGCGTTAAATTAAAAGTTAAACCGGATTAAAAACGTCTGATTTTGCGGGCTGCTCGGAAGACTGGCGTCAGCTTGGCTGCGCTTTTTGGCAGTAATGGGACTTGTAGGACGAGTTGTCTTTGTTTTCCAGTCATCTCACAGTTGGGACCCGCTTTGTACAGTAGGCAATCGCTTTCAGTAGACTGGCCATGTGGATCTACCACTATGCCATTCAGTGGGATTGGATATTTTCCTATGAGGTGGATTTGCACAAGAAGGTGCAGTTGAGGTGGAGGTCTACCCTTTTGTGTTTTGAACATGGCAGCGATGTTTCTCATGGCAAATGGGCCTAAATGTGGGAAGTCGCTGCGTTTAGGTCATTCTGAAGTCACAGCGGTGCTTTTTCCAATACAAAGGTAATTGCTATTTATTATTCATGTATTGTTTTTGGCAGTCGGAGACCACTATGTCCGCAATGCGTCCAGCATTACTGTCGTGAAAGTGGAGTAATCGTAGGCTACATACCTATGTACCCACATACCTATGTGTACCTACATAAGATAAAAAGCAGGTGTCTAGTGCAGTTTGAATCTACAATAGAAGGAGCTTCCACATCTTGGGAAGGAAGTCCTTATTTTGCATTAAAGTGACTGAGAGTCGCAAAACGGCGAGTATGGCACAAATCAAAGGAGCATAAACCTTGCTAATGAACCTGCTCAGCGTTTGAGGGATCGTAGAAAAAATCTAATAATTGCAAAATCATTGTTGTTTTTTTGTCGTATTTTGACCCAAGATCATTTATCTTGCAGGAGAATCAAGATACTGTATATCAGGCACATAGTTATTTTGGAATTAATTTACAGTTGAGACTACCCTAGAAATCAGTGCATCCTTCAGAAGGGCCCTATTTAAATATCTTTATTTGTTAACCAGTGTCTATCCCTCCATTGGCATTGTTCTCACTGTTGGGAATATCCAGTCATAAATGTAAGCCTTTTATCCCTTCCTATTACTCTGGCTTTCATTGTAATTTTATAAATACTTTTCCTCTTTTCTTCCCAATTAGGAATATGTAATTATATATGTATATCAGTTCTCACAGCTGCAGTAGCTACTGTCTAGAGAGCTCAGACAGTCACTGGCATAAAATTTTTTATATCGGTGCTTTTGATACCTTACAATGAATGCATTTAACAGGATGCTGCTCGAAGCAAGCAGATTTAATTGGTGCAGTGATTGCATTACTCACTGCTCATTCGCATCCATTGAGCAACTGGTTTGTCGCGCCACCTGCACATTCAAAGCGTCAGCTCTGATGCTCTACCCCCTTCATTACTTTACATTAAAACTGCAGTGTGTAGTGGGGAAGTATGTAGTGGGGAAGTGGTCATAATCCAGAAGCACCACTTAGTTTATGTAGCTGTACCGCAGGTGACGTGCCAAAATAGTCCAATACTACACAGCACAAATGTACCTCGAGAAAATGCAAATGTACACACATGCATATACATGCGCGCACACACACACACACACACACACGCACAGAAAGGAGCATTGTCCATTTGGTAAGTAGAACAGGAAAATTGTTAATTGAAGCCTAGCTGTTTGTAATTTTGTGATGCACAAATGTGTATTTTTTCTTAATGATTCATTGATGCAGTTTGTGGTAGAGTGTGGAGGTGCAGGAAACCCAGCTGAAGGGAATGCTCATGCGTGCGTTGCAGGGCGTTCCAGCATCAACTACCAGGCGCAGGAGACGCGGTCGCGGCTGTCCAAGACGGTGGACCAGATCCTGCGGGACAACGTGGCCATGCCCTACTACATCCAGTTCATGGAGACGCAGGGGGCCGACCACCTGGTCAAGTTCTGGCTGGAGGCCGAGAGCTTCCGGGCCACCAGCTGGTCCCGGGTTCGGGCGCACAGCCTCAACTCCGTCAAGCACAGCTCGCTGGCCGAGCCGGCCTCGCCCTCCGCCCGGGGTCCCGAGAGCGAGGACTCGTCCGGGTCTCCCCCGCACGCCCACACCCCCAGCCCCCCGGAAACTAACTCTCACAGCCCCGGGGGGGCCAGCGTCTCCCACGGCAACTCCCTGGGCCCGGACGGCGGCAGGGAGCCCGGGGCCCTTCAGCAGTTCCCGCAGGGCGAGACTCCCACCAGGCAACCCTCCTCCAGGATGGGGACCCCCTTCAAACTCCAGGCAACGAACGCACTCAAACAGCTGTCTGACAAGCTCATGAAGAGTAAGTCAGAGGCCTGCCTGGTGGCTGAGACCCCAGTGTACAGAAGTACAGCAGCCGTCTTTATTTTGAAACTGATTTATGGTTGCATAAGTTACTGTAATATAGTTGCAGTAGTTTAGTTGCATAGAAGAGGGCAGCATGGCGATGCTGTTGGATAGCTGGAAGCAAGAAGACCCTGGGTTCGAATGTCGGCCAGGGCCTTTCTGTGCGGTGTTTGCATGCTCTCCCCGTGCCTACGTGGCTTTCCTCCGGGTTTCCTCCCACGGTCCAATGACATGCTAGGCTAATTGGAGACTCTGAATTGCCCCTAGTAATTAGTGTGCGACTGAGTGGTGTGTGTGCCCTACGATGGATTGACTACCTGTTCATTGTGTATTCCTGCCTCTCGCCCATTGCATTATGGGATAGGCTCCGGCCCCCCTGCTACCCTGACCAGGAATAAAAGGCTTAGATAATCGATGAGTGGACACAGAGGGAGATTACATCTGATTGTTATCATGCCTGAATGGAATAGAGCACCTGGTGAATAAGGCATTGAAACGTCCTCTGGGCAGTCATGCTGCCGTGGCAGGAAGTCACACTGAATGACATATAACAGCCCACAGTGCTGCTGAAGGAGTGTTTCAGTCATCAGGTCACGGGTCACTGGAATCAGGTCATGTAAGCACCTCTGATGTCAGCAGTGTCACTCCCCTTTGTCTGCTGTAAAACTCCGAATCTCTGAAAGAGTCCAGATGCTGCTTGGTATTTGTATAGGCATTTCTTTATGTGGGGGATATTTTCAATTGTAATAGTAGGTTTATGTTCAGTAAGTGTGAATGTGGATAGTGTGCATCTCTGTTGCAATACTGTAATACTGAACAATATATAAGCGTCAATGGAAGAAGATTTGGCTCATCAGACAGGGAGGCAAACACAGTATGTGCTCTGAGTGATTTACCTGTAGTATTGTCAAGGCACTAAATGCAATTGGGTTTTTGCCCCTATTTTCGCCCAGTATGGAATACCCACAGTCTGCAGTCTTTCAGTTTAGCTTCACGTGTAGCTTGTGCAGGCAGACTGTGGATCTCTGATTTGTCGGAGCGGGGTCACATGCTCAGTGAGACATGGGCGTCGGTCAAACCAGCTAGAATCCCTCCCTCCCTCCCTCCCTCGGAAGATGTTGCGGGCAGTTACACACCTAGCAATTTTGCCAGCCACACCCGTCCCCGGACTGCATGTCCTTTCAGGCCAATCTTCCCAATGCGTCCCTAAACCTTGGACTGTGTGAAAGACTCTCATTGATATATTTGTTGAAGTTAGAGTGTGATATATATTGGCCTTTGCTTCTTTAAGTTAATGCTTTTAGCTTGTGCAGTATATTTAATGGTGACCAAGCATATGTAGTCTTTCACGAGCATTTTCTTCTGTTCGTTTTAGGTATAGAGAGAGATGCAGTGAGTATCTTTACCAAGTACATCTCTCCTGATGCTGCTAGATCCATCCCCATCACAGAATCCGTCAGAAACGACATAGTGGGTGAGAGTCAAATGCCCATCTCATATTTTTGGGATATATGTGCTGTTCCACTGAGCTTGCCGAGAAATTCTCAGAGTTGACAAGTTTCGAGATTGTAGTAGTCGCAAGTGTCTTGTGGATGCAGTAAAGAAACACTGACTGTGTGTGTGTGTGCGTGCTTGTTTGCTTGTGTGTGTGTGTGTGTGTGTGTGCATGTGTGCACTTGTGCGTGTGCACGCGTGTGCATGCGTGTGTGTATGTTTGTTGTTTGCCTTGACAGCAAAAATCTGTGGGGAAGATGGGCAGGTGGATCCAAACTGTTTTGTCACAGCACAGTCAGTAGTCTTCGGCATCATGGACCAACAGTGAGTGCTTCTCTAAAATGGAGTATTTTTAAGAGCTTGCCTTGAAATGTTCTTAACATTTTCCTTATCAGTATTTGAGTATGCCTCTTCTTGGATGTAAACAGATGGTTAATCTGAAATTGAAAATTTTCTGCCAGTATTGAATAGTGTTAATAAAAATCATTTCCTGGAGACATATTTTGTGTGGTGCACCAAGCACCCTTAGCGTCAGTGGTCCTTAAGAAGGCTGGTTTGCAAGTGTTGATTTGGCTAACAAAATGCTTTCTTTAACTTCTTATAGAACCATGCTTGTGCCTTGTAAGGAAATGTTGCTTTCCTCTCTGGAACTCCCAGTGGAAACTGGGATGCTTTGGTCCTCAGTTTTTTGTGTGTGTGTTGATGGACTGGGGCTTTTTCCCATCTTGTGGACAGTTTGTCTCCTTTCTCTGCATTGCCACAGTGCATCTACACAGCAGATCTCTTTCTCTCCCTTGAGAGTGGCTGCTGATTGGCTCTCCAGGCCCACAGCTGGGAATTGAAGGTGGAGCCGGAGGAGGTTCAGGAAGTGTGAAAACGGGCCTCTGCTCGCGTGGGCTGCATAATGGGGGGAACGTCCTGAACCCCTCTTTCTGCTTCCGCAGGCACTTTACCGAATTTCTACGGAGCCATCATTTCTGCAAGTACCAGATCGAGGTGCTGACCAGCGGTACCGTGTTCCTGGCCGACATCCTCTTCTGCGAGTCGGCCCTCTTCTACTTCTCGGAGGTGAGAGCGTCTGCTCCGCGCCTGGCTGGACCCCAAACCCCCCCCCCCCCCCCCCCCCCCCCAGACGAAAGCTCCGCCAAGGGTTTCTTAATGAACCTCTTTTAGTGTTCATAGCCTGAACCCAGAGCCTGAACCCAGCGGGTGTCAGATTTATCAGTCTAGCTGACATCACACCTGAAACTGAACACCGTGGGAATTCAAAAGACTTTTGAGTGATTTTATATAGTGATGATGTCACTGCAGAGATATATATAGGGCTCGGAATGCAAGTAGTACACGTGGTGCAGGTTGTTCTGGAATGTAACAGCTATGCTTTGAAACTATGCGGCTGTAACGTATGGGTGTGTGTGTGTGTGTGTGTGTGTGTGTGTGTATGTGTGTGTATGGATGTGTGTGTGCAGTACATGGAGAAGGAGGAAGCTGTCAACATCCTGCAGTTCTGGCTCGCCGCCGACAACTTTCAGGACCAGCTGGCCGCCAAGAAGGGCCAGTACGACGGACAGGAGGCTCAGAATGACGCCATGATCCTGTACGACAAGTAAGCCTTCCGCCTCTGCCGCCATCATATACACTTGGCCATCGGGGGGCGCTCATGATCCTGTATGACAAGTAGGCCCTCCGCCTCTAGTGCCCGCCATATACACTTGGCCATCGGGGGCGCTCATGATCCTGTATGACAAGTAGGCCCTCCGCCTCTAGTGCCCGCCATATACGCTCGGCCATCGGGGGGCTCTCATGGTCCTGTACAATGAGTAAGCCCTTAGTTTCCACCGGCCACCTTATACGCGCAGGCATTCGGGGGGGCTCGTGTTTCCCTCCCTGCTTACAGGCTGGCACAGAATGGGGAATTGATCCGGCCGGCTGTAATCCGTTGGCCAGCGCATTCCGCCTGGGGGCTGATTTCCATGGGCATCGATTGTCATCCGTTCTGCTGTTATTTACCAGCATGCTGGGAAATATTCCACCAGGACGTCTTCTTTCCCTGTGACTATCTTCCAGCCGGGGGGAGAGGGGGATGATGGGTACATCTGTTCGCCTGCTTAAGTCTGGAACGTGTGATCTGTTTTCCTGATTACCCGGGTCCTGATTCGTTGTCCTGGTTACCCGGGTCTTGATAACCGGGTCGTGTGTGTTCCCCCAGGTATTTCTCCCTTCAAGCCACGAACCCCCTGGGTTTTGACGACTCGGTGCGGTTAGAAATAGAGTCCAACATCTGCCGGGAGGGCGGTCCCCTGCCCACCTGCTTCACCACGCCCCTGCGGCAGGCGTGGACCACTATGGAGAAGGTACATCGCCGTATCTGAGTCCTCCAGGCCAGCAGGGGTCACTGTTTACTTGCAACTTTCTCTCTATGACATATGTGACATATGTCTGTAGACTTGTGCTAATTAAATCTTTTTTTCCCCCTCAGGTTTACATGCCAGGCTTCTTGTCTAGTAACCTTTATTACAAGTATCTGAATGACTTGATCAATTCCGTTCGAGCTGACGAGTTTTTCGGCGGGAACGCGGTTGCCCCGGGGCAAGGTCTGACCCAGGACGGCGATCGCAGCACTAGCACCTCTGAGGAGACACAAGCCCAGGTATCCAGCCAGTGCCCCAACCTTGGATGGGGATCCAGAATGAAGCGCGTGAAATATGCCGGTTGTCATATTTGCAACATGATGAGGCCCGTAAAATACTCATTTTAAGTAATCTAGCTCTGTGAATAGTGGGATAGGACATATCCCTGAGTATTTTCAATGAAACCTGATTATATACCATCAAAGAATGATGAATATTGGTGAAAGTAGATGTTCTTTTGAAATAGATACTGGAGTATAAAGGGTTAACGTTAAAACAGGGCTGCCCAACCCTTTTCCCGGATATCTACTATCCTGTTGGTTTTCATTTCAACCCTAATTTGGCACACCTGATTCTACTAATTAGCAGTTCTACAAGCTCTCTGGCTTTTGAATGAGGTGTGCTTTGTTAGGGTTGGACAGTAGATCTCCAGGAACAGGGTTGAGCAGCCCTGCTGTAAAATAATGACTTGGCCCCGGGGGGGGGTTATGAGGACACATCCTGTACCTGCGCTGTCTCTGAAGAGTCTCGTCTCCGCTCCCCTATCGCAGCAAGGCACCAAAAAGGCAGCAATTAAAATCCTGAAAAACTTTGACGAGGCAATAACGGTGGACATCGCCAGTCTGGACCCAGAGTCCCTCTATCAGCGCCCGTACGCTGGGTGAGTGCGCGGGAGCGCGTCGTCCCCACCGCGTTACCGCTGCGTTCGCGCCGCGCGGCAAGCGTCGCCGAAACGACTTCCTGTTTTACTGTTCCGGCTCGGGGTGTAGCTGCCAGCTCGCGCTCGGAGTTCCTGTGGGTGTGCGTCTCTTATCTTTTTGTGCACTGAATGGCAATAACTTGGATTATCTCTACTCTTGTCAGTTCAAAAGCCTCTTCTGTGTGTTTATCCTACCACGCAGCCCTTATTCTAATGTAATAGCCAGGCTTTGTATGTGTGTCTTGTGTTGGTGAAATGCCTTTGAAGTTCTGTAGGGTGGCCTTATGGGAACTTCCACTCGGCTTAGTAACTCGTGTGAGTTTGCTTTGGGTATCTCCCCAGTCAGAGTTCTTAGAGATATGAGTGGCGTGTGACCTGGTTAGATGAAAAGACCCTCTCGAGGTCTGTATCGGAATATTGCCATTAGTTACTCCTGCAGACAATGGGACTCCTTTCATAAGTGGCTGGAATAGAAAAGTGGGCGGGGTAAGGAGTGTGTGCGTGTGTGTGTGCGTGTGTGTTTGGCCTATTGCTGCAGGGCGGCCATTAGCCGGCTGCTAATCTCCTTCCTTTCCGTTCAGAAGAATGACGTTTGGGAAGGTGAACGAGCTCGGGCAGTTCATCAGGGAGGCGGAGCCGGAACCTGACGTGAAGAAGTCCAAAGGTACGGCGCCCCAGCCGACGCGGCCTTCGTCCCGCCTCTCTCTCCGACGGCCGTTTCCATTGGTTATTGGAGCAAATGGACGAACTCGATTGGGTGAAATCTTGTAGTTCAGGTTGAATGCGAATAGGTGCTCTCTCGCATCCCGGTCATTTGAAACACTCATATTATTATTACTCGCCTGTTTCTGAAATGAGTTCCACTGAAGTGGCCGGACAGCGGTTCCATTCATATCCTTGTCCTGCGGGGACTAACATTCCAGACATGTCAGATGACCCTTTTTCTGTTGTGCCCGAAATATAACCAGTCGCTACGTTTCCATTAGAATTTTAAACTCCATTAGTTAGTTATTTTTTGTCCTCCATTGATATTCATATCTCATTCTAGCCTGTGAGGTAAAAAGGGATGTTCAATTTTGTGAGCAGCGATGTGGTGTTTTCATCTGTGCGTCTGAGGGAGAGGCGAGAGGCGAGTGGCGGGAGTCACCTTGAGATACCATAGAAAGCCGCGTGCTGGCGATAATCGGGCGGAAAGCTGTGTGTGTTGACTTAACACGAGCGCCAGAGGAAAACTCACCCCCCCAATGTCCTCTCCAATCTCTCACAGGCTCCATATTTTCCCTGGCGATGAAGAAGTGGGTGCAGGGAAATTCAGATGAGGTACTGGTAAAATCTTGCTCTGTTCAGTTTCCTTTAACTTTACACTGCTGATATAATTTGAGTTCCCTGATTTGCTTGAAATATTTCATTCATTATTCTGCAGTTCATTGCAACCTTAGGACACCCTTCTGGCAAGTTCTGCAGCAACCCTTGAAAGTTGTCTTTATTTGCATGCATTACGTCTATTCTTAGCCCACATGTACTGATGTGCATGTACTGATGTGCATTTAGGGTGGTAGTTCTTTAGTTCTTTATTTATTTGCACAAATTTAAAATCAACAAAGGAAAAGAAACTAGTAAGCAGAAAATCGTGCAGGTAGTGACAAGAAACCCTAAGGGGCTCATGTAAGGTCTCTACCTATAATAATACACAGTTTACATGAATATTTACAACACATTGCATCAAAAAATGACATCATTCGGGGCAGTAGGTTGTTCAGTCGCGTTGCCTCGGGTGTGACGGTGCCCCGCCCCTTCCTCCGTCTGTCCTCTGCAGGCCCAGGAAGAGATGGCCTGGAAGATTGCCAAGATGATCGTGAATGACGTCATGCATCAGGCGCACCACGATCACCCCGGCGACCAGGCGACCAAGGTGCCGGACCTCTCAGGAGCGACAGTGAGGTTTCGCCTGGGGCTTTCTGACAGCATTCAGGCCCAGTGATATTATGCTGTGCTAATATACTCAGCTTTAGTAAAAAATAACTAAAACCATAAACGTGATGCCCAGTCAAGAAAAAATGAGCATTGTGTTTAATGTACTTAGTGTAACTGTAATTCAGGGCTGCTTTCATATGGGCCAGATGCGAATGCAGCTGAGTCAGATTACTTTGTAGATTGTTTCAAGTCCTTCTGTTTGTTTTCATTGTTTCATTTGAACAAGACCAACTGAAGATTAAGTGGGGCAGTTTTTTTTTGAACGCAGCGCTTTGAATCACAAAGCTGTCCAAACACGATAACTGCCGCACTACCGGTTCGGGAAATGCACCGTGTGCCCTGAGGATGTACGTTTGTTAAATTGCGTCTGCGTGCGCGCTTCTGACGTCCGAACGCTTCCTTTTCCAGCTATGACCTCCGTGAAGAACCAAAGGAAACTCCGTACTGACGCTCCGTAGAGCGATGGAGCCGGGTGGTGGCGGAGGAGTCGGCGATGAACTGCACACTATTTATCCAATGTTAAAAGTTATTTGAATGAAGACAGAACAACACATTCCATGACTTCCTGCATCAAGCTTGCATGTGTGTGCGTGTGCGTGTGCGTGTGCGTGTGTGTGTGTGTGCGCGCGCGAACGCGTTAGTATGTTTGTGGGATCACGTGTACACTCCCTCTTAACACTATGAAGGCTTTTAAAAGTATGAAGTGGAAAAAAAAAAAAACAAAGCCGTTGTGCAGCAGCACCCTCACGCGAACAAAATCCCTACAAGGACAGGAAATGGTGCAGGAAGTGGTGGCGTTACACAGTGCATTAAAGTATCTCTGCTCCAGTAACCTTCTACCATGGCCTCTGAGTAGAGGCCCAGGACCTGAAAGAGACTTCACAAGATTGTAACAATGAAGACTACAGTTTCCCCCTCCTGTTCCTCTGTTTGTTTTAAATAAAGTTGTACCCAAAAAGGTCATTCATTTTAATGGAAGGGGCCGTCATTGACGAATTGCACCCATTGCTTGAACGGCTGTGTACAGTTTTGATTAGAAACTCATTGCCTCTCTGGCCTCCTGTGTATTTTGTGAACAGTATTGACAGTGCAAGTAATTTGTCCTATACCTGTGTCCAGTAGACAAGACGGGAATATGATTGAAACTGGAAATGCCACCTATCGCAGCTGCAAGGAACTTGCCCAAAATCTGTAGCACGACCTGGCACCCTGTCCAAGTCATTACAGTACACAGGTCACAGGTTGTTCTTCTGCAGTTAATGGAAAACTCCCTTGGACTGAAATACAAAAGTCGCAAACGAATACTTCTGGCTCCATGTTATATAGCTGTAGTTTTCTGGTTTACCCCATATATTAATGTTATATCCATATTTTGATGATGATTATTTTTTGTATAATATGTAAAAAAAACAATGTCAATATAAATCTCAATAAGGACTCATAGTCTTATGAGAATGTGTACTTGGTGAATATGTCATTATTTTCAGACACGTTCAACTGTGGATAAGAACCAGAATGAAAAGACATTTGGTACTATGTACCTCTACTATGTTTTCTGATGGATATGTGTACTTAATCTATAATATATTTAAATTGTGTTCGATTTAAAAATACATATATTATTGAAATGTTTGTCATCTGTCTTGTGTCATTTGTTTTTTTTTATGACCATAAAAAGTACTCCAATATAAATCTTCCACAGAAACAGAAGGTACTGTAGTGGCAAAGGAACTCAATGAAAACTCCATGAAATACAATGGTTTCACTGATTCTTGTGGAAAAGTTGCTACCAATAAATGGAAAATTAGAATTCCCTGCTGAATCTTGTCCGTTCCTCATGCTTTGTCTAGTAACACGTTACATGTTCCTCATTCTGTCCTCTTAAGATTCTACAGACATGTTATAAACAGCATATTTACTGACATCATAAAAAGCAATGTCTTGCATAACAAAAATGCAATTGGTTCACTGATTTGTGATGCCTGAGAACAATTACTGAATGGATATTGTTGTATCTGAATTTCTTTAAATGTGTTACTTCTGCAATGCTGTGTTGATAAGTTCTGGCTGCCATAACAGTAATTCTAAGGTTACCTGGTTTCATGGGTTTGGTTCTCAAAGTGCTAATTCAGAAATCTGAATAGTGCCCACTACACAGTGTAGGTACACAAGACTTTTAATGCTATAATGTTGACATACTTTCAATACCAATGAAAGTATTGAGTACTGTATAATTTCCCCATGTTTATTCCTAAATTAAGCCTGCATCTGTACACTTGTCTGGCAATTATCTCCATATCCTCCAATGTTAAACAAACGTACTTATAACCTGTTGAATCTAGGCTTTCTCCACATGGCACCACAGATTTAAATTATCTGCTTTACTATTTTACTAAATTTTAAGGCCGTCCTTTCGTTGGAACGGTGGGTAAAATTTTTGGAAGTTTAATTATTTTGTTGTGAAGTGTCTTGTCAAATAATTTCACACTCAAGTGGTTCTGTTAATTTTTAAAAATGCTTTCATCTTTGCATGAAGAAAGGATTCGCGAGTGGCAATTCCTAGGACAAGCCATTTGGGGGCAGCATAAGCTGTATATATGGCGCGATGTAGGGAACTGGTTAAATTATTTAATTTATCAATTTCTTAATTTTATTTATTTATTTGTTTGTTTGTTTATTTATTTATTTATTTCAGTGGGTGAGGTGGGGTGGGGTGGGGGGTGGGGGGGTCAAAAAAGTTTCGATTACAATAATCATGAAGTGCAGCGTATTTATTCATTTATAACCTGGTATTTAATAAAAAAAAAGTTCCCTCTTCTCGACTCGGACCAAGATTTGATTTTAAACTATTTCACAACTTCTTTGTTTTAACAATAGACATAATTAGAAGCCAATTAGGCCAAACAATCACAGTATTACCAGTAATTTACAGAATGTAGAATTAACCACAACAGGAAAACTTAACACCTAACTGGTTTACGCCAACTACTAGGACGTTAATGAAAATTCTAAATCGGATAGCAATAAAGTAGCTCACTGTTAAATTATCTGCATGCACCAGTAAATCTCAACTTCTTCGGTATGGTACCTGTCTGAGGGGAGGGGTTGTGTGAAAACATTTCACAGCAAAGAGGAGACGCCCACCTTAGTGTTCCTTAAGGAACAACGCACGGTTTAACCCTGGAAGTAGACTTGCTGCTACTAGCTGGTTAGCTACTAGTAACGTACAAAGCCGTAGCTCTCGCGGAGAGAAAAAAACGCGCAGACTGCAGTGCCTATTGAAGGAGACGCAAACAAAAAAAGAACTGGCTGTTTACATGTTCCTTTCACGCGCAAGCCCGGAGGAAGAGAAATAGATATTTACATGTTCAGCAAGCAGTTGTGGGTTACAGTTCTGGAACCGCGGTGCTCTCGGAGTATTTACATTTGGGTGTGACAAATGTCTTTAGTCACCCCCTGTACCACTTCCCAGGAAATAATCGTAGATGAATTGAAGAAACACGTGAAGAAATTGCTCGTGGATGGAAAGTGATATTACAGTTTTGATTAAAGTTGAATTGCGAACCCATGTTTGGGTATTCTGTTTATATTACCATTAACTGTCGTCTCGGGCTGTGATTTGTTGACATCCTTCAGTTGTGGTTTCTGATGTAACATTTTTTGGGGAGTTTTTTTTTTCTTTTCTGAGTGACTGAGCTCCAAATGCATTCACTGCTGGATCGGAAGAAGAAAGAAGCCGGGGTTGGGATAGATCTGTCTCCGAGCTCTCTGCCCCAAGCTCCGAGGATGTTCAGCTGTGTGGGCTGCTTTTGGGTGCTCTTATCGTCGGCTCTGGTCGCGATTTGTAGTTTCAGTTTTATCTCCCCGGCATGGATTGTTAAAGATCACCTGAAAAATAAAGATTCCGTGAGCTTCGGGTTACTCTGGCACTGTTCCGAGTCCCTGGACCATATGTACAGATGTTACACATTTGGAGGGCTTGGAAAATTCGCTGAAATTCCTTCCAGTTCCTGGCAGGTAAACCGTTAAAAAAGTAACATTACATTTCAGTGTTAACGATCTTATTCCGCATCCCGTGTGAAATGTTTTTGAGGAATCGTGCTACGATTGTTTCATGCTTACAACAGTACTGGGAGTGGACATGTGTCAAAAGCTTAAGCACCAGCAGTGTTTATGGGGTGCGTGTGTGAGCGCATTGAGGCTTACTTTGGGGACAATGCCACCTGAGGGAAGCTACACCAGGAGAGAGAAATTGCTCACATCGACAGACAGGGGCATCTCGTGTATACAGAAAAAAAGACAATATCAGCTATGGTACTGCTTTGTTTCACTGCAGCGTTGTGTATATGCGGTATGGTCGTGATGGGTTTATGTATTTGCGTCCTGCTTTTTTTAATTCGCGCA
Source organism: Anguilla pacifica (assembly GCA_039654925.1). Classification (NCBI taxonomy): domain Eukaryota; kingdom Metazoa; phylum Chordata; class Actinopteri; order Anguilliformes; family Anguillidae; genus Anguilla; species Anguilla pacifica. The sequence goes on from CM077292.1 coordinate 47,901,216, forward strand.
TAGATTTGCATCTGGTGGACAGCGGTGCAAAACGGGAGCTTATGTAATTACTTATGTGCAAAGAATAAAATCATGCCGTGGTAAACCAGTGGTTTGGTGCTGGACTATATGCAATAATTACTAGTTATTACGGATAACGCGCCTGCGCCCTGTCACTCCTGGAGCCTGTGTTTCATGAACGCGATAACGGCACGCTTTGTAGGGCAGTGGAGGCACGTGCCTTATATTTATTTCACATTCAGAATGATTTCTGATGTCTTCTGTGGTTGTCTTGCGTCATGTACAAATGTTAGCTTTTCGTGTGTTTTGCATGTTTTGATGCAGCCAGAAGTGTCCAGCTCATACGTTAAGGAGATAACGGTCCCAAGAGAGGCGCGAACATACCGTACATTAGATACATTTCCCGATACGGGCACACCTGAAAGGTTTGGGGCTTTCATAACAACAGAACGTGTAACCTAATAATTATGTGTTTTTGTCCTGAAGTTGCGACAGCATGCGACTTCAGGACAAAACACGGAATTTTAAATGATCTTCTAGCGCAGTGGTCCAAAACATCAATTAAGGTCTGCCTCCTACTTATCGGGAATGGGAGACAAAGCGATGTGCGTAATTTTCCTACCAGTAGAGGGCGGCTTTCCTGCTGCCCTTGTAGTTCAAGCTAACAAACGAGGCAGAGCTGCACCTATTTTAACAGCACATCAGCCGTGCATTCAGAGGACAAAGCCAAGCGCCACGGTGTGTTTCACTAATAGGCTGGGCCAAGGTGTCCAGAGCGCGTCAAACGCACTTAAAAATCACAGGCTTTGGCCTTCTCCCTCTATTATGCCCTCCGTGAAATATTTTGTACCTTTTTAAGATACTCAGCATGTCGTTTCCTTGCACACAGTAACTTGTGCTTACATGTTGCCTCGATAATAAGTGCAATCACGAACTAGAGGACCTTGCCCCTTTGACTCATCGTCCACCTAATGGTAGCGAGCAAAAACTCAAACACAACAGTGTTCTAACAGCGAAGGGCTCTGGAATGTGGTCTGGTGAGCAAAGATAATGAAGTCTGTTTTCCAGAATCGAACAGTCTTTATTTGATCTTGTGTTTGCGGTGGCTTCATGAGTCTATATCAGTGCATTTTCATCACATCCAGTACCCAGTACCGTAACTGGAATCGTATGAACGGAGCAGTAATGTGGCACATTTCAGGCTGGAAATCTTGGGTCCTGTATAACTCACTGTAAAGGTCACACCCTGTGCTGAGGTGTTTCCTTGAAAGGAAACAGTGCTGTTCAAACACAGCTACAGTAATCACTGGTAAACATACTTAAGGAGTGAAGAAAATGGATTGCTCATCACTCCTTAGGTATGTTTACCTGTGATTACTGTAGGGTTATTTGAACTGTATATCACTCCTTAGGTATGTTTACCGGTGATTACTGTAGGGTTATGTGAACTGCATAGCCACAGCATTTGCTGGGGATGTGTTCCAGATCAGTGGTTCTCAACAGGGGGGCCCCAGGGCCCAAAAGGGGGACTCAGGGAACTGCCAGGGGGAACTTGAGATGATAATAAATTATTGAAAGCTTCAGTTGCAAAACGTAAGTAATTATGCGGCTAAATAAATAACACAGAGCAAGCAATTCATAATATATAAAATGTAATGACCTTTTTACTTCCTGTAGATGCCACACTCATATGTTTGTTATGAATGGGACTGCACTGTCCCGTGTAGTGTCAGTTATGTTGCATTTTTCCCCACACAAAACCAATCACTTCCTGAGTATTAAAGATTATTATTATTACTACATTGCAATGATTAGCAAACAACTGATGCAATAATAAACACAGGATTGGTGAGTGCGTATACTCATATAGACCTATTCATTGTGTAGTTTCTGCCTGATGCCAGCGTACAAATTAAAACAGTGAATGGCAAGTCTTTGAATAACTTAGGTCTGTTCTAGCAGACTGACTTTGACTCTAGTTACAGTAAAATATATTATATGGATCTTGGACCGAGACTGCACATTCCTATTATTACCAGACATCGGTCATTCCAGTTTTCATCCGTTAAGAGGCTACCAAATGGCAGAGTCGGATATTGAATATTCCGGAATCATTTGTTACTGCACTTACATTAAGCTTGCTTGGCTGCCTGTCAGGTGCCCTTATCCAGAACAACTTGTGTGGGATTATGTAGATGGATACTTACTGAAGCAGGTCAAGGCAAGCTAAGTACCTTATATCTCAAGACGTACAGTGTTAGTGTCTCACCTGTGATTTGAATCTACAGTCTAGTGCTTACTAGCTGTTCTTCTCTGGGTCCCACTACTCCTCTTAAATTTCCCCTTAAAATATACCATAGAGCGCATATGTTTCTGAAAGCCCTCTTAAAAAGTAAGTGCCTTTGCAACTGACGACTCTGTTGTGAGAATTCTAAGCTTTGATATGTGCTCTACGTTCAATCCTCGACATCTGGACTAGTCTTTGCCTTGAAATGTTACCGTGTTACCCACAGTACAGTGGTCTGTTTATCTGAAAGCTACAGCCCTTTTTGTTTCTGGCTAAGGGGGATGTTGCTAACCTTGGGCCAAATGAATTTAAATATAAATATAATTTCTTTGTGATTAAATTAATTCACTTAATAAATGAAAATAAGAATGACTTCATGAATATATATAAAATATAATTAAAAATATATGAAATATGTAAAATATATTGGTGCATAAGTTAGGTTAAGTCAGGAATGTGATTAGATGAGTAATCAATCTGCGCAACTTGTGTTCATGTTGGTGACATTGCAGCTGTTGTTATTCTTTGATTGCTTTAAGTATAAAAGTTTGTGTCATATTCAGTCTGTGCAAATACCAGTAACAACGGCTTAGATTAGACCCTAGACCTGGGTCAAATACATATTTGTTTTGGATTCAAATACTTTTCTGTGCTCTATTGATCTTGTCTGGTGTAATTGAACCTGCTAATATGACCAGGAGGTGAGGTTTGCACTTTTTGAGAGTATTTAACTGGTTCCAATACACCAGACAAGATCAGTACAGTGTAGAAAAGTATTTGAATCCAAAACAAATAAGTATTTGACCCAGGTATGTTAGACCCGTTGCCTTGCTGGCTGACAGAGATGGGGGGATCCCAGGGATAAGTCGGCTACGAACCACAGAAATCAGGAACACTGATCTTCCCAAAATGGTTCTGGCTCTCAGAGCCACTGGCAATCTCGAGAGCTATGATTTATTTATGAGGAACATTTGCATGTGAAAAGAGATATTAATAAACCGTCGCTCATTTTGGGGATTGTAGAAACATGAGCAAGATTTCCGCAAAAAATTACAATGAAGGATTAGTCGGTTTTAATCATTGGACCAATCTCATGGCACCATCTATACCAGACCAAGCCAGACTTACACAAAGATTTGTTGATTCAATTGTGCATTTAGCTATATTTCTTTTACTTTGTTCTTATATGTATATATTTTATATTGAATTTTTAGGAGGTTTGGAATTAAACGCAGTTAACAATATTTGCTGGGAGTGAGGCAATTTTTCACCATTTTGTATACAAGAGAGCATTTTTCATCTGCCAACTGAAGCTATTCAGTCTGTTTATACGACCCCTTGTAAAGGGCCGGGCCTGATGACCATTAATAAAGCCGAAGGAAGACCCATTAAAATTTCATCAGGGGTTTGTTGGGGTCTTGCTGCACCTCATTGATGTGCAAATGACTTTACTAATGTTCCTGTTGGGGTCTCCCCCCCCCCCTCCCCTCCCCTCACTTGATGGAGAGGGAGCCCCTCTATCAACACAAAGCAGAGCGTGGTCTGGCCTGAACAGTACCGCTCTGTCCGCTGCCGCGCACCAACTTTTAAAGGGTCTTTAAAGTGATGAATGTTCGGGCTGGCGGGATCTGGGCCGTGTTCCGCAACGCCTGGCGCGGGTTTGGTGGCGCGGTTCCCCTCCCGCTGCGGAGCCTTGGCACGAGGGCAGGGCCGGCTCTGGGCAAGGGAAGATTGAGCAGCCGGTGCTCCTGTAAGGAGGGAGGCTCCTCCCTGTCTCCTATTTTTATACCGTTTGCCGCCTTGTTGGGCGTACTCACGCCCCGATTGGTCGGAACGGTTCTTGGGCCCCGTTCATGAATTCCTCCTCAGTTGTCTTCGGCATTCTCTTGCAGTCAGCGCTGCGTCAAGCAGAATTCCGTACTGGTTTCACAGTTCTTCAAAATGAGTTCTCTTGAGCCAATACATACCTTAGTGGCTGTGTTAGATAAAAATGTATAGCTCTATATGTGTGACCTTTTTTAGCATAAACCCATTCAGTTGCGTCAGATATGCTACCCCAGAACCATTATGAGAATTATACAAATTACAAAATAAAATGTATAAATTATATACTGTATAAATAAATTCAAGTACAGCATCAACTAATGAAGTGTAAGATACTAGCCCTCCTCTTTGGCTGCTGTTCCTCTTATCTTACAGTGCATTGGAGGTCTTCAGGACCTTGGACAGTGGCAGCCCCACATCCACACACACCTGGGGTTGATTTGTAATCAGCTCAAGTGTTGTCCCTTGCCTGTGTCAAAACTACTTGAGTTTCTCTCTGTTTATTCTTGATTTCCTCCTCTCCCCCTTTGTTTTCCCGGTCTTGTTATGTTGCAAGGGGAGTAATATAGCCTGTGGCAGGGCTCGGTCTGGGAGAGGAAACCGGGACCAATCTGAGGCCAAGCCTACTGGAAACAAGCACACTTTTAAACCTTGAGCTGATTGGTTAATGCAACCCAGGTGGGTGTGCCCACTTAACCGGTAGGCATGGCCCCAGATTGCCTCAGTGTCCTCTACCAGACCAAGCCCCGCCACACAGGCATTCACCCGTTCACCAGCTGTTGCCTACGTTTATGACCATGCCGCGGGCCCCAAACAAGTTGGGGCTGGCCCTTCCAGGGGGTCTTGGCTTGAGCGCCGTTGTCATGGTCACAGTGTTCCGCCAGACTGTCGTCACCCTTCACCAGCTGGCCACAGGTCCTGAGGGCAGAGATGGCATCTCAGCCTGGTGGTCCTGGTCTCAAAGCCCGCAGGACCACCTAGAACACTGCAAAAACTCGGTGACTATTTTTGTCATTCCCAACATGAATTGTTCTGAATTATTTTCTGTCTGTTATTGTTGTTGTACGCAAGGAAATCTACCAATCTTCCAGCGTTACTGTAAAAATGTAAGCAGGGGTTGTCACCAAGCGACAGCAGACCTTTGAAACGAAATCCACTTTCGCCCACAGCGTACATTAGTGGATGACTCATACGATAAAATATGTTTTTTAGAGGACAAAGCGACATTATGTCCTGCACTTTTCCAATATATGAAGTTGTAATGCTGCTGAAGTATGAAATAAATGTTCGAGTGAACGTTCGAGAGCATCCACTCAATCATCTCATTCATCTTGAATTGAAGCTTGGATGCTGGATATGGCTCTAAGCTCTTGCTCTCCTCCAGCCACGCCCATTATGCTAAGCATTGGTGTTGGCTTGGCAAAGCACTCTGTATGTGTTATAAGCATTTACTCATTCAATTAATACTTACGGTGTTTCTCTAACACTTTCGCTGTAAACCGAACCACAGCTCTATAGCCTCAACCGCTTCACCTTGTATTCTCGGAGACCAAATTTTAACAAATAGCAATGTTTTCAAGATGTTTGGATTCAATTCACCAACATTCTTAATGGTTTGTAATTACCATTGAAATTATTTTTGTAAAATCTGGGTGCTGACTTGAAAATGATGGTATTGTATCAACTTGTTGTCACTTGTTGAGTTTTGCAGAAACATCTTTTAAAAATATTCTTTCCAATGATGTACCTGATTAGGCGAAGAAAGCAATTATATATTTTTTCTACTGGCGAAAAAGTATTTTAATTAATTTCAGCAGGTACAGTGTAATTGCTGCTGGGAACGGGTGGCCTTGGGTGACGCACTGGCACAGACCATTCTGTCTGTACCTGCACAAGCAGAATTCCCAGGGGCTGCCTTAACAGACAGGCAGACTGGGTGAACTAGGGGGGAAGAGGAGGGTGTGTTGGACCACCACAGGAGTCTTACTAAAATAATTAACAGACTAAGTAGTTATAGCAGCTGGATGTGCAAATAAGCCCATCTGTTTTAAACGCTCGAGGCAGGTTTTCCACTGCGGCCCTCTGGGTTACAGCCCGACACAGTTTGTGAGGATATGCTAAAACAAACGTACACATTCAGATAGCTGGTGTGTTAGCGCGGGGCGTAGTTCAAATGCTAAAGATCACGAACCGGACTCAGGGCAGTAATTGGAAATGAAAAGTCTCAATCCGTCCTCGCCCGTTATTCTCCTCCAAGCGAGTGTTTAGATTAGTCTGCGCCGCGGGTTTATTTTCGACGGGAGATTGGTTTCTCGGAGCAAATCCACGCCGCACAATGCCCCTCCTCTCGAAACTCTCAGACGAAGTGGCCGAAGGGGATGAGAGGGCAGATTGCATTTTAGATGCTCTTGAATGCCTCATTCTGGTCCTCCAGAAGAGCCCCTTCCCGGCACGTCGAAAAAGAGAAAGCTATTCTGCTTTTGAGAAAAAAAAAGAATTCATCTGGAATTTGCTTCAAATGGAATTCACCGCTAGCCCCCCTTTCCGCGTAATTCCCCGTTCTTTTGTTCTGTGTGCTGTATCGCGGGGAGGTAATAATTTGCGCCGCCTGAATGTGTTAGGGCCCTGTGCTCGCGGGGCAAAACCTGGAGCAAGGGGTTTATTACCCCAGCCAACCGGCCTAATAAAATGATGGATGAGGCCGGTTTTATCTCCCCGTCCAAAAAATAAAAGCGGGTGCGGATGAGATTCTCTGTGGGTCAGACTGCAGGGAGCCAGGGTCCCAAAAGACCCGCAAAACAGTGGCGGAGAAAAAGTCAGCGGATTTCCTGTTACCCTGCTAGATGTGGCGTATGAGGTTTGCATACGCTTAGGCTAAGTAGGCGGGTTGGGGCAGTTATGAGATCTGATTAGACAGTCAAGCTGTACATTCTCGCTTTTGCCAGCCGTCTCCGATTTAGCATTGTGCAGATGGGCCTGGACCGGATTTATCCGTGTTTCTCGCCCCCCCCCCCGTTTGCATCATGAATAGCAGGCATCTGCTCTGGCAGGTGTTGCCGTTGAGATTTGGACCGGCTCGGACGCTATGCGTTTGGATGCTGCGTGCGCTCCGCCTCTCTGTACGGGCGACGGAAAACGATCGGAGGCCGTTTTTAGGGGGGGGGGGGCGTGACGTTCATTTAGATCGCCCCCCCGTCCCGACTCTCATCTGGGCAGAACGGGCCGCCGCGTAGGACGCGAGACAGGCCAGCGGGACGATGACTGTGATCAGAAGCGACACGTTGACGTGATTGATCGCGGCCGCCTCTGTCACCGCTAATGCAGTAATTAGGGATCCGGGGGCCCGTCGGACAGGACACGGGGGCGTGGGAGCTGAAGCGAAAGCCCACGGGCCGGCGTTGGCAGGGTCATGTGACGGGGTGGTGGGGGGGGGGGGGTTAGCAGATTCGCCCGACAGCCGTTTTTCCACGGTTGCTATTTGCAGATGACAGAGGCGAATGGAGAAATCCCTGGACTCATGTTTGCTTTGTGCGGCGAGCACTGGTCCCCCGCAAGGCGGATGTTATGTACTGTGCCATGCCGAACGGCTGAACACTGGGACCCAGGAGGCACCCGCTGATGTATTATGAGGAAGTAAATACCCGGAGAAAGTGCTTGGTTGGACGCCGTCAGCTAATTCCAATGCTCGTCCGCTATGTGCCTTCCTAGGGTTACATCTTCAAGACAACATTGAGTTTTTTCAAGATATTTTTTCTTTAGTTAAGTTCAAGCTTAAACCATTTCCATGTTGGATTACATTTTTGATTTGAACTATTTAATCCCCTCAGGAGAACAGCCCTGGAAACCCCAGTGCATGGGTGAGCTGGCCCTCACTTTGTTGGTTCTCAGTCTGCGGCAAATGGATGTTGGCAAAACTTCTGAAGGGATATCATCTCTGTTTACACAGGCGAATAGATCAGGGTACCTAGCCAAGTGAAGACGTGCCCAGCTCCAAAGGTTAAAAAGAGAAAATCCGGGGGATCAAAATGGTTGTGCTTTTGACAGGAGGCCTTGTGGGAAATCAGGTCAGAGTGTCCAAGCCCCTCTGCTGTCAAATTAAAATACAGATCCCAAGGTTGTGTTCTCTTGGCTGTTGAAAATGGATGGTTTTCATTTCAATGAATGATTGGCGAGGTTAGTGGAAGACAGCCAGAAAGTGCTGCCTTTTTTCAAACCAGAATTTAATCCATTTTGACAGTATGTAATTATGTTATGGGATTTCGGTAGTACATACTTATGTCCGCAGGACCGTATCTGATGTTTGTGTTACAGGCTTAAAGGAACTCATGGGTAATAAAAAAGTAAAACAAAATACTAAGAGAAAGTGTTCAGAAATCCATTTTGTCAAAGACGATGTCTGATGAGTTTGACCGAATAACAGTTTCTTCTCATCCATAATTACATTTCTATTATTGAAATATTAGTAACGTTAAGCCTTGACTATGATGTATTTATCAGAATAGACCTGAAATTAAAGCATTAAGTTGAACACTGTAATAAGAGTCATCTTCCCTCTTATACATGTGGATAGAAAAAGAAATGCAATATGAACAAATACTATAGGTATAGTGCTGACTTTTAGAAAGGCTGGCATGAACCGCGGTTCAAACCCATCTGTCAGTCAACTTTTACTTCACACTGCACAGCGCACCGCGCTCTCAGCGATGGGAGTCAGAAAAGTGCACTGGTGAATGCGGTGCAGAGAAACTATGAAATGGAGTGGATGGAAAATGATGTGCATTCAATGAGCGAGGACAAAAGAGAAGAAATGACTTTCAGTGACACTATGACAGTTAAAAACAGAAGCGTACGATACGTGTACTTATTAGATACGCCTACTACAACATGCTGCATTTAACAGGAGTTTGTTAAAATATGTTTGTAGTGTCCCCGTTGTCTGCTTATATATGTACACGAGGGCTGGATTGAAGAAGGCTAGCAGGCTAAACTGCATAAACCTTAGTATTTCAGATCTGTCTTCATGCTTCTATATGAGTGCAGGCTATGGAGGAACAGGGCGTGGGGACTCCTCCAGAGGAACAACCTCGAGGCCCCCTGAATTTTTTATTAAAAAGACAACTTAGAGCCCTTTTCATAAAACCCATTAATATGCTACACTTCTTATTTATACATCCCAGAGCTTGAAATTAATTTTAGCGACCTGGAGAAAATCATTAAGCACATCTACCCTGGGCTGTGGTACGTTTACCTGGCATTACCCTGTATACCTATAACCTTGCTATCGTAAATGCCACTGTCTAAAAACAGCACAGAGACCCTCATTATAACACCATCAGTGTTGATGTATTTAACTAAAATTGAAAAATGTTTAGTACACTACATGAGTTATACAATTGAAAAAGGCACAGTCTTACACATAGAATAACCCAAACTGCAAGGTATTGGGGGAGAATAAATATATTTTAACATTACATTGTATCTGCTCTTTCTTTATTCTTAAACTGGAATGCATTTTGCTCGGTGCAGCTTTTGGCAGGTTACTCTAGAGCGGTGAATTCCAGCAGTATGTAGCTTTTCAGTTTAAATGCCAAGGCAGCGACGGCAATTTCTTTGCCTCAAGCAATTCGGTGTTATCTGAAATATCACGGCACGGAAACACAAATGGCTTTAAACTGTGGTCATTCGCGGTTAGGAAACCAAAGTTCTTCTCTTGTCCCTGTCAGCTTTGCAGAGGGTTTCTTCTCGAAGTGGCTTTCGTTTTACCTGAATGGGCATCGCCGTGGTCAGTGTCTTCTGCTTTGACTGATGACTCAGCGCTAATCCAGCTGGAACTTCAAAAGCACAGCGTCTCATAACGAAGCTTCTAATAACCATTAGACATGCACTTTAAGTCGGGAGCAGGGCTTTATTAGTTTTCACCCATTTGTTTTAGCATAATAAGCAGATTCTCATCCAGGGCATCAGATATGCTTAATGTTGATGTTGCGTAAAAAAAGCCGATACTAATTTATTCATCTTTACCATGCTCCAGGGCTCCAAGCAGAACAAGCCTGAGCTGATTAATTAGGGCTCGTCTCTTTGTCACTAACTCCTTCTGAAGAGAATAGTAACACTGTGGTTCTCTGTACTGCAGCGTCTTTTTCAATTAGCAGCGCTCAGCGGCCGGTGCTCTAACGGAAAATTACCGAGTCGGGATTTTGAATTCACGGTGCGTTCTTCGAGGCAATTCTTCATTTCCTCAGAGTACGTACATTATTTCCCAAGGAGGATGATGCAACTTAATGTCCAAGTCGGCAATTCATTCCCCTTCCTTGCTTATAGCATAATTCACTTCGCGGTGCACATAACCATAACGGATGCATACAGGACCTTTCTACCTACCTCCATTAATGCCGGCATATCATTGTCCTTGTATGACATGGGCATGACATTGTTTTAAAACTGACCAAATGAGATTCTATTTTGTGAATTATTCATATGCATAATCCTTTTATGGATTTATCCTTTATCTCATAGGTACATGCATTCATGTTGCACTTCACTCTATCCTTTCACAAGGAGCCACACTGGATTACATCGTGAAAATATGCACAAAACACAATGGTGAAGTGGTTTGGGCTTCTTGAGATTGCAAATTTAAATTGAAAGGAGGGCGCTGTTCAACCCTAGAGAAGATGCCCCCCCCTTCCCCACCCCCCACCCCCACAAATGTCCCCCAGCATGCAGTAAGTGTATAATATTTTTTAACTGAATTTGTATGTATCTCCCAAGCAAATAAATAATGTAATGTAAAAAAAGATTATTAAGGAGTTGATCTCCCCCAGACTTCGATGAGCAAGAATGATTCCAGTCGGAAGGAACTGGGGGGGGGGGGGGGGGGGGGGGGGGGGTTGGGGGCTGTGGTCTTGTGCTTAAAAGATTAGACCCTGGACTGCTGTCTGCGCCTGCGAGATGCTGAAATCAGCAGTGCAGAGGAAAGCTAATATTGCTGCCTCTCCAGTTGCGGTACATGAATTATGAAATTTGCACAGGGGAATGGTTTAGTGCCAGATCATGCATAAATGCAGGAGCGGGCCGAAGCGAGTTTGGGAAGCGCGAGCGGTGCACTCAAGGACAGCCCAGTGCACGGCGGCCCGCTCCCCTAAACCCCGTTACTGTTGCGTCTCAGTAGAGTCCGCCTGTTTTCCCCCCACCGAACTATCCCCTCCGCCTCTTTGGAATGCGGCTGTTTTGTATTGTGCTTTCGCACCGTGGAGCAGAATTGGACGTTGCGTCACAAATGTAAGCGGCTTTTGATTACGCTGTGGGTACGGCTATTTTACTCCCATCAGTCTGAGTGGGCTGTCAAGCAATTTGTTGTGATCCTTCAGTTATTGCTGTGGCCCAAACATGAAGGGTCTGGCAAATTAGATATCGTATGTGTCATACTGCTCCATTATAACTACCTCAGTGCTATTGTGTATCATTTAGGTAGTTATATATAGTGCAGGTATATATAGAGTAACCACCTCAAGTTTTGAGAGTGACGTGAACTCACGGCATAAACATTTGTCACAGCTGTGTTTGCCCTTCAGAAACACGACCACGGCTATGAATGTGCGGAGCCATGCATATTTATTAATGTTTAAGTACTGTGCCTTATTAATCTTTTAAGGAAGGCAAAGGCCATTCTCTGCTCTGCAAATAATTGAGAGTGTTTGGCTGTGCTAGTACCTGTACATATGCATGTACACAGTTGTCTGGATCGTTTTTGAGAGTGAAAGTTCAATGATAAAAAAAAACTTGCAATAAGATCTGAAATGTTTTAAATCTCATCAAATGCATTTTTTATCCCAGTTGAAGAGTGAAACATATTTTTATGAGTGATTTTGTGTAGCAACAAAGAAACTAGCTTCTCTGGAGAGACTTCAAGGATGGTGGGAAATATTTTCTGCTGAAACCCTCCTATGCCTTCCTGACGGCACATACTTTCTCTCTCTCTTTTTCTTCTCTCGATTCATATTTCATTTGTTTTCAGCAGGCTGAATTAAATCAATTTCCTCTGAAGCCTTGTGTGTATATATATCCATGTTTTTTTACTTTCATCTCCTCTCTCTGTGAACTGCATATGGAGCAGCACAGTAAAAGGAAAAACAAATGCTGAATTTTCCTTTTTAATGTGTACAGAAATATGAATAGATACACTCTGATTATGTTCCAATGCCAACATTACCTTGACATTATTTATTTGCTTTGCAAATTTCCTCTTCCTGGGTGAAATTGCACTGCCTACTATTTATATTTTATCCATTTATGCAGCTCAGTAAGGACTAAAATATATTAATTCAACTATCAACCTGAAACCTTTGAGTTAAAAATGATCCATGATTTGTGATAATAATAACAGCAACAACAACAACAACAACAACAATAATAATAATAATAATAAGAATAATAAGAATAATAATAATAATAATTATTATTATTATTATTATACCCTGAATTAACCACTGAGGTCCTTAGAGTTGTTTTGCCTTTCTCATCCTTTCAGGGCAGAGGAACTATTGCCTCAGACACACGTACACACTTCAAAAGATAATTTCACTTCTCTTCTGTCATTGCAATGTATTATTTACTAGAAGACAGAGGCGAGCTGTTGTGAGAGAGGAGTAGGGGGAGGGGCTGCTGGGGGGATGGAGGTAGTGCTTCAGCTTCACTCCATGCTAGAAAGCCCCCCCCCGACACCCCCCCCCCCCCCCAGAGACACTCACGTTCCCGTAACTGAGAACAGGGCAGATGAACAGGGCTCTATGAGCGGCAGGGGCGAGGCCGCTGGCAGAGTATCGGGCATCAGGGCATCTCGCATCACAGGAGCGCAGGGATCTGCCCAGGAGGCGGGGCTACTTAATAGCACTGAGCCCGCACTGAAGACATTCAAAACACGGCCATGTGACTGCCTCTGGAAGTGAATGACGTTTTCAATGTTTTCAATCTAGAAAAGTGCCCAAAGGGTCTTAGTCTTTTTAAAAATATTGCTCCAATATTGGCTTCTGGATAAAAAAAATAAAACTATTCATCAATTTTTTAAAACCAATTATCGTCCCAAAATTCACCGCACTGACAAACCGAGCACCCAGCTGACCTGAGGGGTCGCTCTTGCACTGTTAAACTGGCACAGCCCTGTGGGGTGACACCCTCCCTCTCTGAGAGACACCAGGTATAATTATGTGGCACCCTCTAAGGCTGCTGGCAGCTACCATCACTGGCTTCATCAGGGTTTGAAGCCAGGCCGGGGGGAGTGTCACTAGTACACACTTTATTTGCTGTAGCACGGCAAACTACCTCATAGTCCCAAAATGTATTATTTAAAATCTGGAGGTGAAATAACCTAGGGGCCGTAATTGATTGTAGTGATTTTCATTGTAGGGTCTGTAATTGTGTTTTAGAATTTTGCTTAGACCTAGACTTTCCTGGGATAACGCCTCATCGTCTAATGATTGCAGAACAGTAAACGCGTACCTTTACAGCGAGGAACAACCATTTCGTCAGAGAGCGGTGTTTTTCGTTCGATCGGCTCAGCTATGGATGGTCACATGAGCAGACGTCCTTGATGCTTTTCCAGCTCGGCGCGGAGAGACCAGGCCCGTCTATTATGTGTATTCACCTCCACTCTGAACATTTGGAGTCACTGCCAGGTCACGATAGATTTGTCAGAAGCATTGATTTTTTCCCCCCTTCCTGTCTCTCACTGTCCCCTGCAAAAAGGGGGCTGCCTTTGATGAAAAATATTCATTAAGTGAGAATTTAATAGATGCCATTTAACGAATGTGTGTCCTACAGTGTTGGTGACATGCATTTAATCCCACGAGGTCTGTGACCCCAGCATGATTTTCTGGTTCCCCCGTAGTCGAAAATGTGATTCCTATTAGTGCGGGATTATAAAGTATTGGAGTCAGTGCTTTAGATCTGGCTGACAAAGCTTTTATTGTGCTTGAAAAGCAATATGGATGAGAGATTATTCAGGAATCGCTGCAGTGCAGATTATTCAACCCCCCCTCAGGTATTACAAGCCACTCAGTAACCACTCTCGGGCATACAGTATGCAATGCATAACGCAGCTATTTCCTCGTAGTCTTTACACAAAGGCATACTGGAGCCAGTGTGCACTGTAAGCATTCTTTCACAACACATACACAACACACCGCACATATCTATACCCCCCCTCGACCGCCCCCCCCCCCTGTGTAAACTCAAAAACTGTACACCCCCCCCCCCCCAAAAAAAAGAGAGAAAGAAAATCTGTTCAGACCTCAAAACATCCTGTGCACCCCTGACACCTCTGCTGAGGCGCTCTTAGTGTTTCAGCTGGAAGGGGCGGAAAAGGTCTCGCCGTATGCGGGGCCAAAATCCCGCTCCTCTGCCCCCGCCCGGGCGCCTCTTTGAGTGGGCCCCGGGGGTGGAAGGACGAGGGAGCCCCCGGCTCGCTCCGGAACCAGCGTGTCGCCGCTCCTCCGCTACAGAGGAGCTCAGCTGCTGGCCCGCCTGGTCCCCAGCAGTGAGGCAGATGCTGTTATTAGCCCCCGGCTGGGAGACAGCTGCTGGGGTCACGGCAGGGTGAGAGAGACCCCGAGAACAGGCCGAGGGCGGCGACACGAATATTATGACACGCTAACTAGCCGGTCGGCCCTGCATTCTGGCGGAGCGTCGAAAATTCTGCCCGCCTTTCATGGGTGTGCAAACATTCCGCTTTCATGCATCAAATGAAAATTCGATTACGGGTGTGGCCAATTACAGTGCAGTTTTGATGGGTGCTCGGAAGCACTGGAAAATCCTGTTACTAACTGGAATGTACACTGAAAAAAAGGTTACGGTAAAATACTGGAAACTGGGTTGCCAGAACTTTACTGTATAAATAACAGTAACAGCGTGTTAAGCATGCGGTCTGTATTGTGGTGTTTCACTGTGAATAATACAATTATTTACATTCCAGCTGTTTACATTTTCATACCATCACTATTTTACAGACACTATTTTGACCACAAAGTTCATGTACATGTTTAGTGTAGGATTTTACCATCTGGTTAGTATATAATATCTATGGTAGTGCTCTGAAGTTGCCCCCTTGCTTTGGCTTCCCGTGTGTTGTTCTAAGGGGAGGCTTTGCAGCAGAGGTGTCAGGAGGCGGTGGGTTCAGTGGTTTTGAGTGTTGTTGGGGGTTTCTGCGGCGAAGCAACGGTGTCCATTTTCTCCCCCTTATGCAAACAGACCTCCGTGTTCCCGAACGCTCGGTGTCTCAGGGGCTTCTCAGGGATGTGTGCGCGGCCTGTACTTGATCCCAACCCAGCTCGAAAAACATGAAAGTGGGGAAGAAACCTCTGGAACGGCAACAGAAAAGCTGTATAAAGTCGGGCGGCACTCAAGCAGGAAGCTCACCACAGTTGAGCTCGTATGTGTAGCCGAGAGAAATTGAGAACCCTACCACTAAATGTGCTACCCTGTACTTTGCACCTTAATTAAAGCTGTTCTGTACAGCGGGTCAAGCACTAAGTGTCCGTCCAGCATTACCTCAAGGAAAACTCCCAAGGACTGCTTGACTCCTACAGTAATCCTCCAATTTGCATTCTAATCAGTGGTAACCATCACTTTATTCGTAAAGGGAATTATTAGCAGATTGCTGCGGGAAAGGAGTCAATTTTGTTTAAGCAGTGGATGACATTTTATTTTTCCTCAAGCCGGTCTCCAATAGCAACACTTAAGCTGTGCCAGGAATCTGCCCATATGCCCCTATCCTATGCCTTCTTATGAGGTTTTAGAAATCAATTGCTGCCTAGTTTTTTATGAGAGCTTGTGCGGTTGCTGACTGTAGAATTTTATGTCCTTTGGGATACCACTAACTGAAAAAACTCAGAAAAAAACATTACAACCGGGCTTGAAGTTATAGTGTATGTTTTCTTAAAAAGCTACAAGGGCTGTGAGGATGTCATACAAAGGTTTCTGATATGTTATACCCATAGTATATGTATTGTAATATCTCTGTGAGTTTCTAATTTATTGCCAGAAATGAGAGTTAAATGTAACATTTTCTTAGATATGATATAAAGGCCTGTAGCAGCACCTGAACCAAAATTGAGAGAAACAGGTTCATTTTCTGCAATCAATATTGAACCACTTAAATTTGCAATATGAAAAGAACAAAAATTTGAATAACTCAATTTATGTAACCTTGCCTGATGATTTCAAAATGCTCTAAACTCTGCTCCCAGAATACCTCAAGAAGCAGCCAATCAGTATCAATTGCGGTTCAAACCCTACAATTGTATATCATATCGGAGAAAACATATGTATAGCAGATCTGATTGGCTTGAAGGGCACATGTCCACCTATCGTAACTGCCACTTTGCAATCCAGGCTATTCAGCGGACAGAGACAGATATTATGTCTCAAGACAGGCTCCTTTGTATGACTACAGAACAGCATCAGTGCTTTTAAAAAATACTTTCTTTTCAATTCCTTTTGTTCTTTTTTTAAAATTCCCAGGCCTTCCGAATGAATTGGCCCTGCGGTGCTTTGTACACTCTGATAGGCCTTTCTTAGTGAATAGGTGAATAAACTCAGCCAAACAGATTGTCAGTTTGTCTGTGTGTGGTCATGACCCACTCCCCCCACCTCATCGCCATGCCCACCAAAAACCTTCACTGCTTTTTTCAATAAAAACTGCAAGGCCAGTAGAAGTTCAGTCCCATCAGTCAAGGGGGACTGCCGCACAAACAGCATCCATTCACCTGTTTTGATTTGGTTATCAGCACGAGGAGCAGAGATAGAAAATCAAGGTTCAGAAAGTAAAAGTTCTCCCCACCTGGATTTGCTAATTGGCGCAGTTCCTCAGCCAGGAGATAGAACTAATGAGTGAAATCAGCTGGCAGAGTTCATGGGTGGAAGAAACACATGGCAGGACTTTACTGACCCCTGGACTTTCCACCTCAGGTCAGGAGTAGTGTGGTGAAGGAGGAGGGCTCAGGCTGACA
Source organism: Anguilla pacifica (assembly GCA_039654925.1). NCBI lineage: Eukaryota > Metazoa > Chordata > Actinopteri > Anguilliformes > Anguillidae > Anguilla > Anguilla pacifica. Next base: position 47,918,331 of record CM077292.1, read on the forward strand.
GAAACACCTAAACCAGGGATCAGCAACTCACGGTCCTCGAGGGCCGAGAACTGCTGGTTTTCCTCCCGCCCTTTGCCTGAAAGTCAGGTGTGAAGACAGTCTGGCCAATCAGTAGCACTAATTACCTGGGAGAAAAGAAAACCAGGGCTGGATTTGGATTTGAAGGCCAGAGTTGAGGATCCCTGACCTAAACAAACAGGCCTTTTTCTCACTTTCCCCACACGTCTACAAATCCTCTTCCTTGAGTGTGAAATTCATAGGACTGTAACCTTACCCATCTCTTCCCCCAACATCTCAGCAGTTTGTTGCTTGTGATTTGCCGTTTTAAAAGGCTTTCTTCACATTTCCCTTTTTTTCCACCCAGGCTTTCTTCAACTTAACCAACAAAAATACAGTTGGCTTCGGTGCAGAGACAAATATCTCCATTAAAACATAAAATGTAGAGGTGAAAAAGCAGCTCGCGGAGTGTGAAGTGGGAGCTATTTCTGTAAACGAGAGCTGCAGGAAACGCTGGACCAGTAGATCACCGCTGCCGTTGCCTGCAGAGCCCCTGTCATAGATGGATGGAAAAAATAAACGTTGACCCGCAGTCTCTCCCGGCACCTGTGAAGTGCTGTTTTGTAAGACGTGCTGTGCCGTTAATACCCCGGGAATGGAAGAACATTATGGCGTGTCTGTGAAAGCAGATGGAATTGGAGAGGTGTCAGTGCCGGTACTTACGGTGATTGGTGCGACGCCGCCTCGCTGAATGCTGATGAGTTGATGGTCAAGCGAAAAGTATGAAGCACTTAAAGAAACGGTGGAACGGCGTCTGCCCGGGAGGCTTTCATCTTGCGAGGCGCGAGCGCTCGCAAAATGAGTTTGCGCACACGCACGCTCTTCGGCACGCTCACGTCAACGGCCGCTTTTCAGTCGAGGAGGCTCTCTTCGCCTGTATCGTTCGTACCCGCCTTGAATCAGATTTTAAAATAGCAGTCGGTATTTACGTGCTTTGATGAGCTGTAGAGATGAAAGGGGGGTGGCCGTGCATGTGAGAGAGAGAACGGGAGTGCCAACCTAATGCTTTTTTTAAACTGTATTTTAGTTTCAGAAGCCTTGTGTTTTGTGTTTTTAAAAAAAAATGTTTTCACCATATGGAAGTTTTTGGCTAGCTTGCCATGTTTATATCAAGGGTTAAAATAAACACTTGTCTCAATTGTCTTGAATCTGCATTCTTGCAGAGTCTAGAAGCCATTCTCGGGCCATAAAAAAATATAATTGTTTTTATAATATATTGCTGCCAACAACATTAATCTTCCTAGTTGAGTGCTTTTTATAGTCAACCGAATTATACTGGTCTGCCATTCTGACAAAAGTCAAACCCTGAAGGTGTAGAACTGTGAGGGTTTCAAGAGCCCAAATATCTAATGATATAAATTATCGGGGAGTAGGTAGTGCCTTGACATATTCCATGCCCTGAAAATCCTTTACTCACTGGCTCTTAAAGCCCATACACAGCCTTAAAATTTCACAGGCACTCAAGCCCAAAGTCCCTAATCCCTGTCTTCCTAAAAGTAATTAGGATTTGAAGATTTAGAGGGCTTCCAGGTTGAAAGGAGGTGTGAACATTATTGCAGAAATCCCAAGTCCTAACTCTCTCGAATTTATCCAATTTATTGCTCTCAGATTGCCGGGTGTTATTAAAAGGGGCAAAGCTGAGAACCAATAAAAAATTTCTTTATGACGGAGCCATCCTGGTGTGCCTCGCCAGTTCAATATTTATAGGGGCTGGAGGCCGTTTTTCATTATATTGGATATTGGAAAGAATATCTGTGTCCAGTTTCTGCGGCTCCCCTGTGTTTGGTGGGTTGGTGTGCGGCGGCGTGTGGGGTATATATCCATCCCGGCTGGCGAGATATAAGGGAACACTTTGCAGCGGTGAAAGGCCCGTCTTTGATTTTCAACGTAAATCCAACTCAATGAAGCCTGGGTGCCGGTAATAAACCAATGCCTAACGTTTACAGCGTCAATGTCAAAGCGCCCCCCCCCCCCCCCCCCCCACCACCAAACCCACAAGCGCTCACAAGCAGAAAGCTGGAACGGTGCCATCGGTAGTATTTTAGCACATTACGAGGGGTGTCTGTTTCCTCCCACATTAAGCACAGCACAGGTTGCATGACTGAAAGTCAAGTCACCGCCGGTGATGTAATTTGCTGGTAAACCGTATTTAAAAAGCCATTTTTTTTTCCTTCTTCTTCTTCTTCTTTTCTTCATACCGGGGGCTCAAATCACACTTAAAATTGGCAACCGAACAAAACTTGTTAACAACAAAAACGTCACTTTGGCGCTTTGCTTGCCGTGAGTTATCATGCGGCTTTGGATACTGAAGCGGACAGGAAATAAATTTAAAAAATAGAAAGCCTTGAGATGGAGGGAATGCCTTCAGTTGGGTGTTCGACATTTAAATTTCTGTTTCCAAAGCCTAATGACAAGTTCATGGAAAGTACCGCCATGGGCACCTGCCCTTGCAGAGACTCCTTTGTATCATTTATGTTGTGGTTTATGAGGAAAAAAATTAAAAGCTTTTGGGAAACCATTTCTACAAATACAAGAATGTTTGAATTCAATCTAATTTTCTGCTAAATTAACTTGAGCTCACAGTAACACAAACGCTGTGTCGTAAAACTCCTGTAGCACATATTTATGAGTAGTTAAATTAACTTGATGTAAACAGTTGCAAAATGCAGTTTATGACTTGAAAATCTGACATATGCCACTCTTTAGTTTGTATCAACTCAGGCAGAGCTATTAGTTTGCTGTTACTTTGCTTCCATTTTGTGCACTATACAAACAGCCCTATACCAGGATTTAAGACTCCAATTCAGTTAATATTGAAGCCTCACATTAGTACACTGCAGTGAGTAGTGCATTCATAATGAAGGGAATATTCTTACTGTTCCCATCCAAGGCAGGAGAGAGTGAGGACAGGGGTAGTACAGAACAAATAATCAGCTCTCTTTACATCCTGTATGAGGCTGTCATTGTATCTGCATCTCCATGTCATTTATTTAATTTGCTATTCTGGATTTAAAAGAGACAGCTCCACAGCACAGGTTAAAAAAAAAGCCTGATTTCCTCAGTATAATATGCTTAGATCACCAGCGAGGGAAAAGGCATTCCGGCGCATATATAAATACATTCCCTCTGAGCGAGATGGGAGGGGGGAAAGAGCCGGCTTTCTTTTCATCTTCCAGCCTTTGCCTGGCTCCTTTCATTCTCCCCCAGCCTCCTCTGCCTCGTTAGCCTCGAGAGCCGCTGCGATGCTCTGGCATGACACATTCACAGAAGACACTTTAAATTGGCCTGCCCAGGCCATTCTTGTGTTTGCCGAAGTATTTTTAAAAGAAGATAATTTTTTCCCCCCGAGTTCAGCGAAGGCCACATCAATGAGCTGTGTCACTCATCTTTATGAGAGAGTGTGGCACATAAAATCATAATTACTAAAATGGTTATAGTTTACATGCGAAAGTAGTCGTATTGAATCAAACTGCAATCTTCGTTCAGGGTAAGATGAAATTATTTATTCATTTCAGTTATAAAAGGCCGGTGTGGTGCTCAGACAACTATTTCCAAACGACCCCATTTTGGACAGTTGAGCACAAACACATTCCTAAAGCTGTATGATCTATAGTCAGCGGTTAGTTTTAATCAGTAAGTCTCCGCCTCTTCCTCTCCCTTTCTTATAAATCCGAGCAGCACTTATTTTCATACGCCCACATCCATCCTATGTAGACTACAATTTAATTAGACCTCCTGTCAGCTGTGACATTTTGTTTCTACTGAAGTTTTTCCCCCCAGTTCTTTTAATCTGCCACTCCGAACAAAACACCTCGGAGCCCCTTAATGACACTTGCATTCGCATAATACCCTCGTGAATGTTTCACATTTACTACCGTCTGTGCGGCTCAAACGCTAATGGCTCCTCGGGACGTTCGGTAGGGAGGTCTGGCCTTCGGGGTCCACGACTTTAATGCCCGGGCGCGGAAGTGCCATTTCTTCAGGTTGCAGATAACGAGCCCAGATAACGAAGAGCCAGCCGGATCAAAGAACTGATCTTTCTCCTCCCAGAAGAGAAAAGCATATCACGGGTAGGCCTCCGAGAGGGATAGGTTAAATTTCTGTAATTTCTTACAAGCATCGAACTTGCCACGTCGTCTTTCTATTAGCACAGCGCTGTAGCAACCCATACCAATACCTCGCCTATTTAGCTTTTACAGTGTTTCCTCCTTGTTTCGCTTGAATGCACTAAATGAACAAAGTCGTTCGTTCATTATTTGCAGCTACATCTCAGGCAACAAGAAGCCCAGTAAATCTGCAATCACCTGTGTTGCGGTACATTAAAAACAACGTGTCCCACTGTTTCGTTAGTACAGATGCCATTTCAGCTTTAATATAGGTCCATTGGTAGCGTAGAGAACCCACCATGGTTTATGAGAATGGATTAGGGATGTCGGAATCAAAATAATAATCTCATTCAAGGAGATAGAACTATGCGGTTGTAAAAGAAAAGAGCAACAGTGTTGTATTACTTATCGTGTATTAAATTTTGGATCAGCTGAACCCTGCCTGAGATATCCTCCTATTAACAATTTTCAAAGGAAGTAACAAATTCTTTAGTAGCTTTATTATTTTACATTTCAAAAGCCTTGTTCTAATTTTGACCATGCCAGAGGGGAGAGTGTGCTTGTCTGTACTCTCCCAAATTGGTAGGGGACATTGCATTGATGAGATGGGCCTACAAATACAAGTAAATAAAATATAAATTGAATGAATTTAAAATAAATAAATGAAAAACATGGATAAACTTGGTTTAAAATGCGTTAATTGCGTCGTTTCTCTGACACCACTAGTGTATACAGCTGACATTAGGATCCTTGTTCGCACATAATCATTCAGGTTCCTGGTATTCTCTCTAACATTGATTACTCATCACTCATTACGAGTGAACTAATAATGCAGAGTGGCAAATTCAATTGAGTGGTCAATGGTTTCTCCTCCCGGTGTGCAGCCTTGGCCCCCTACTCTCTCTCATGTGTCTTGGGGGGGGGGCAGTTGTGCAGAGGGCGGTGGCGTGCTGTGCAAACAGATCAGATGACTGTATCGGTGTTGACTGTGGTCTCAAGGGGCCATATGTCACTGGCTGTAGTGTCAGTCCAGGGGGGAGGGCATTGCTCAGAAGGCTAGTTTCAACTCTTTGACCCTGCTCTATTTCTACAGGGTCTGGAAGGCAATTTTTGAGTTTGTGCGATTAGTTTCTTGCAATAGAATTGGTTACGAGCCAGCATTATGAAATACATCACTGGTTCAGTTGGCATGAATCACCATCTCAAAATGAAGCCACAACAACACATGATTAATTAGAAGTGGCTGGGCATAGCTGAAATTTAGAGGGACTAGTGCTGTATGTGAAGTGTCCTAAGGTTACCCTAAAGCCTCACTGGTGAGACTGGCTAATGCATGCTGTACAGTGACCCCTGCTGGTGTGTGTGTGTGTGTTGCAGACGAGCGCGGAGCTGTACAGTGACCCCTGCTGGTTTTTGTGTGTTGCAGACCAGCGCGGAGCTGTACAGTGACCCCTGCTGGTGTGTGTGTGTGTTGCAGACGAGCGTGGAGCTGTACAGTGACCCCTGCTGGTGTGTGTGTGTGTGTGTGTGTGTGTGTGTGTGTTGCAGAAGAGCGCGGTGCTGTACAGTGACCCCTGCTGGTGTGTGTGTGTGTTGCAGACAAGCGCGGTGCTGTACAGTGACCCCTGCTGGTGTGTGTGTGTGTGTTGCAGACCAGCGTGGTGCTGTACAGTGACCCCTGCTGGTGTGTGTGTGTTGCAGATGAACGCGGTGCTGTACAGTGACCCCTGCTGGTGTGTGTGTGTGTTGCAGACAAGCGCAGTGCTGTACAGTGACCCCTGCTGGTGTGTGTGTGTGTTGCAGACGAGCGCGGTGCTGTACAGTGACCCCTGCTGGTGTGTGTGTGTGTTGCAGACGAGCGTGGTGCTGTACAGTGACCCCTGCTGGTGTGTGTGTGTGTTGCAGACAAGCGCAGTGCTGTGTTCCGGCGGATGCGCGCTCCTGGCCGTCAGCTCCCTGCTGGCCATCATCACCATCTTCCTCCCGAGCGGGGCCTGCGAGCGGCGGATTTGCACGCTGGCCGGGTACATGCAGATGGCCGCGGGTAAGTGCCTGAGCGTTACCGCCGCCTGTGTTTGTCTCAAATGCGCGTTGGGTTCCCCCCAGACGTGCGTGCGTCGAGCGAAAGAGCAGGAAAGAGTAAGAGCAACAGTGTGTGGCGCAGTCTGACAGATGTTACATGTGTCAAAAACCAATGCAGCTGTTCTTCACCAGTGGTTGCCAGGAGACACACTGGGACTCTGGGATATGTAGTGTATACAGAGATTTAGAGTGCCTCATAAAAAGGCAATTATACCCCTTGAATACAGGTCATTGGTGCAGGGAGTGCATGGCTCATCAGGGCTTGCTTTCATTCAGTGGAAAAATTGCAAACACGCAGTTATCAAATTTAATACCCTCCGCATTATCATGTCACGTGTGCCATTCGCTGCGCAGTAGCAACCAGTCGTTTCGAACCTCAGCGGTTTTGCCATCGCAGTCTGAGGACGGCCAGCGAGGCCAAACCGCTAACGTGTGTAAAAAAAGAGCAACTCCGTGCTTCTCGAGCGAGCTCCGCACCTGCTCGTTTGTAAATTAGATTACGGAAGCCGGGAATCGGGCTTCGCGCCCGAGAGAAAGGCGTCCTCTGCCCTAATTAGCCCCGATCACGCCGCCAGGAAAAAAAAAAAATTAAAAAATGCGACGAAAACCGAACGTCGATTTCCATGCGCGGGGGCGCTGCAGACGCCGTTAGCGTTTCGTAGAAGGGGCGTCCTGTAGAACTGCGAGGGTAAGGACTTTGTGCTGCCGCGGTGTTTACGCCTCCTGTTTCCCTCTCCTCTATCCCCCTCCCGTCGTCAGACAAAAAGCCCGGGTCTCAAAGGCGCGGGGTTTCTGCAGACTTTTGCTGTTCAAAGCCTGCCTCCAGCTTGTACAAGCTTGCACTCGTGTGTTTCTTTTCTTCTGATGCAGTGAACTTCAGGCTTTTATCTGGCCTTTTCCAGTGATGGGGCAGAACTGCAACGCAGGCATAGGAATGTGTTCATGCTGGGAACGTGCTGATATGCTGCACTTCCATTGCGTTGAATTTGAGCGTTAGAGAGGCCAATCAGAAACGTGTTCCTCATAAACCAATGGGCCCTGTCAGGTATTTTATATTGAATTAACAGGGTTTTAGATTTTTTTAGATGAAGGCATTGGTACACAATGCATCTCCTGAATATATTTTGGTTGGAATTTTGAAATCCCCTCACCTGCCTCTGATATATTGTTGATAAAATGTCTGTGGTTTGAAGACACGCTGGGGTTACATTTATGTGTGTGTTTTGATTGATTGATTGAGTGCGTCTTGATAACGTGTTCATTGGACAGTTTCAGGAGAGCAGAGTCCTGAGACTGGCTGATGTGGGTCAGAAAATGACAAGCGTATGATACAGTACCTTGGCATTACAGTACACGTCCATTGACATTCACACCAGTCAAATTAAACGTTGTACTCCTTATGTGCACTGCACTAGTTGCAATGTGCATGCAGATGTTTTGACATGTGTTATAAAATAACACATCTCCATGTCAGGCACAACTTTAACAAGGGCTGAAAATGTATTCACAAATTAACTGGGTAGCAGGCTCAGAAAGTTTACTGGGGATCTAGAACTTTCCGTTGTCAGTAAGACAGTGATATGCCGCTTTTCTGGGCAGGAGGGGAATCCAGCAGTTCTGAAATTGGGATGGTTCCAGAGGGGCGGGGGGAAGGTGTGTGGAGGTTTAGGGTTTTATGTGTTTGAGCCCGTGCTTGCATTGTGGTTGAGATGCAGGAATTAATGAGGCAGGAAGGTTGGCGTATTCCATCACTCATAAGTGGTGCCGTAGGCCCTTGTTGTGTAGCGGGGCTGTTTTAATGCAGCGCTCTTTAAGGTCGCTTCACAGGTTCCAGTAGATTAAACCAATGCAAGTCACGACAGTCGACGTCTATGGAAAGGAGGAAGTGAGAGGAGCTCTTCTGCTGTGACATCAGAACACAAATTAAAGACATAACTTTGAAAGCAGTGACATGTTTACTGTGCGTCGGGTTTGTGAACAAAACAGTGCTGATGCAACAGTTTGGCAATGATTCACAGTGGAACGCCGTTCAAATGACTTGCTCTCGCAAAGATGAAATACCAATCGCAAGTTAATCATGCGGTTGGGGAAACTCTCTCTTCAGTTCCCTAACTTCAGACAAACATTAACTTTTAAGAGCAGACCTGCCTTTTCTTGTAAGTAGATGGGGTAATTGAGCTAGCCTATAAATGACAGTATTACCGGTGTGTAACAACAGAAACAGAAGAAGACAGTGCCGTAAAAGTGGTACTGTGGCGGATTTAGGATCTCAATGGCAGTAAAATACCAGTGATGGGGCGGCAAACAGGCCCCCCCCCGCCCTACAGTAATCGTTTTGGGTTTGTTAGTTTCACGGTGTCACATTTAGCCTGACGTGTAGTTGATTTGTAGAATCATCCTCTGCAGCTGGACTATAGAAATGTAACCATGGAAACATGTAGTGCACACAAAAGAGGTGGAGGGGGTTATTAAATTTCAAATTGCGTGGCCCTCATAAAGCGGTAAAAAGTCGTACAGTCACTCTCTGATCCCTTTTGCTTTTTTACGTAGAGCCTGGAACACATTTCTGTGGTCTGGCCTTCACTGGCATCTATTTGTGGAAAGCTTATTAACCACTATAAAGGATGCAGAGATGAGATTTTGGAGCTTATTTTAAAAAGTCTGTGACAGTTGGACAGTCTGTGGTTCATGCACACGGGTTCTGTGGCACGCATCTTGCCATAATGCAGGGGCCCTTCAGCTAAAAGCCCTGCCACCCGTGTAATCTTTTGACATTGTGAGCTCTGTGAGAGTGGCATTGGGGGTGGTTTGTATGGGGTGTAGAGCTTGTTGTGGAGTTGCAGTGGTGTCCGATACAGTGCCCTGTACACGAGGTACGAGGTACATGAGGTACACTCTGAATGAGATGCAAAGTGGAAAGACACTAGAGCAGGTAGGCCTAATACTCTATGCGATTAAATATTTTACTTAAGATTAAGTCCTCTCAGTAGTTCTTAGCTAAATTAAGATTTTTCACAAAAATTTAGTTGCTTTTGCCAGACATGAATACATTTCAGTAAGGTGGCCTTGAAGAAACAAATGTATTGATGGATTTCTCTGAATCTTTCAAAGAAAGACATTTGTAATATGAAAATAAGTGCACAATGTACCCTCGAGATGTTTTGAAGTACATTCTAAAGAGAAGTTTGGGTCAAAGACTTTGTAGAGTGCTAACCTCTGACTTCAGACTTAAAGGAAAGGAATAATTAGGCCTTAACGATTTCATCTTGAAAAGGTGCAGAAGAATGCATCTTTTGTGTTTCCTCTCCCGACTGTAGCAAGAAGAACCTCGTTCCTCCGGATTGTTACGTGACTAAGATGCACTGTTGGGCTCTCCAGTGGAAGGCTGTTCTTTGGTTTCAGTCAGATTTAGAGCTGTCTGTTATCTGCAGAAGAACAGAGCCTTGTGAGAGTACATATTTCACTCCAGAGAGATCTGAGATCAGAGACAACCTCTTTGATTTACACAAGCTGAAATCTGTCTCTGGCTTGTTTGCGGAATGCTAATGGGGGAACTTGCGGGGAAGTACAGTAGTAATGGGCGTATAATATAAATTACACGGCTCAAATTTGAGGAATCAATTAATCTAGGGATTTTAGTAATGTTTCCTGCTGTTTAAAATGCTGCAATCAAAACATCTCTCGATGTTCTGGGAGCTCTTCATTTAGGAAAATTTGCTAGCTGGAGATTTAATAAGAAACTGGAAAAAAAGAGAAAAATTCAGGTTGAACTGGAGCACATATGTAGTTGTACCAAACAGGCTTTAATGTGAACTAAATTAACAAGAATGCAATTAAAATATGTTCAGACAAATTAGAATTCATGCGGAAGCTTGCCCAATGATCTGTTTAAACCGCAGCCCGACTACTGCAAGTGCTCACGGTGAGTTAAGCCCCTGGAGACCTTCTGCTTTGTATTAAAATGAATCTGATCTCGGTTTGCCAGAAGCAGAAAACTTGCTGATCTCATAAGTGCTAACGCTAGTAATGCGATACAGCCGTCTGAAGTTCTGAGTGTGGTTTAAGGGTCAGGGGGAATTCAAGCTGCGAACGCCGGGCTTTGTCAGCTCCGGGTTTTTTTTTGGCCCTGGCGTGCCAAAGCCACAAGCTGGATTTCGATCCGGCCCAGAAGGTTCACACAGTCAGCGGGAAGAGTTCTGATATAACGTGATGTCATCTGGAGCAGGTTAAGTTTCAGTCACAATAATGTTCGTATGAAGTATTGTCGGAATTGTTCATTAAAAAAAAGAAAAGATTGAGGGTCACATGGTGTACGGTGACCCCTGTCAATGCTCTAGTAGCATGGGTCCCTGAGCTCTGATGTGGTTTGTAAATGCTCTACATGGTCAAAAGTTTGTGGACACCTGACATCCAACCTCCCATCCAAAATTATGGGTATTAATATGGAGCTGGTCCAACCTTCGCTGATACAACAACGTCCACTCTTCTGGTAAGCTCGATACTCAATGTTGGAGCATTGCTGCAGGGATTTGCTTCCATTCAGCCATAAGAGCATTAGTGAGGTCGGGCACTGATTGGGCCATTAGGCCTGGCTCGCATTTGGCTTTCCAATTGAACTCAAAGGTGTTGGATGGGGTTGAGGTGAGTGCTCTGTGCAGGCCAGTCAAATTGTTCCTCACTTTTCCCGACAATACAATTTCTATATGGACTTCGCTGTGTGCCCGGGGGCATTGTCATGCTGAAACAGAAAAGAGCCTTCCCCAAACTGCTAAGGAAGCATGGAATTGTCTAGAATATGATTGCATGCTGTAGCATTAATATTTGCCTTCACTGGAACTAAGGGGACTAGCCCAAACCATGAAAAACAGCCCTGGACCAAGGGGTGTCCAGATGCGTATGGTCATATAGTGTAAGTCACCCTCGGCACATATTTCCCCTTGTCACATTATTCATCCGTGCTGTAGCAGGAGGGACTCAGTCATCTCCTCCTGACTTGTCTGATCGAAGCGGACGTGGGCGAGGCGTTTTATCATTCCGTTTGAGGACGAGCGTTCGCTTCTCCGGGCCTCACTGTGCGTCTCCTCCCTGCCAGCAGTCTGACCTGCCTGGTGAATTCAGAAAAGCCTTTTTTTTAAAATAAATTTAAAAAAATGACTCGCTCGGTCTGTTCTTAGCTGAGCCTGTCCGGAGGGGCGTCTCCAGGATTAGGCCGAGAGCTCTGCTGAAGCGTATTAGCGTCGAGGAAAAAAACTGCTGGCGGGGCTTCGCGGGTTCCCATTAATTTTTTAAAAGTGCGAGCGAGCGGGTTTTATTTGCGAGGCGGTGAAATTTCCGAAAAGGTTTTTTTAATGCATATTTTATTGGCGGTTTTATTTTATTTTATTTTTTGGCGGTCGCAGGTCAGTGGACGGGAGTGTTTATTTGCTGGGTGTGGGCGAGATGTCGAGTTCAGCAGAGCGAAGGAAGACCGGTGCGCCGTGAAAGCAGTGTCGTTCCCTCCCATGCATTTTTAATATTTTGATGTTTCGAACCTATTTTTTTATTCCTGGCCAGAGGGGGCCTCGCAGATTGCACAAGGCCCCACCCTCACATTGGATAGGACGGAGCGGTGCTTCAAAACTTCACGCTTCAAATCTCAATCAGTCGGATGCAGCGTGACTCCAGTCAGTCTGATGCGGCTGTGCCAGCCTAAGCAAAACGTAGCTTCTCTGAAAAGTGCTGCCATTCAAATCACTCAGAGCCGTACGGTATTCCTGTAGAAAGTGAGCCTCATATCTGATATTCCCATCTCCGTTAGACACATACAGTAAGACGGTGCCACACTCAACCTAATTCACAGACCACCGCGGCGAATTCTCTGTTGTTGCGCGGTGTAATTTCATAAGCATTAGGACCCGTCAGGATGTAAACATTTGAGAGTGAATTATCACGGATCCCTTAAGCACACTGGAGAGTGGAGAATTGCCGCCGCGAAGTTTATGAAAGGACAGCTTGACACGTCGTTATATTTCCGAGCTGAGAGGAAGTGATTCAGTTCGCCGCATCTCGCGTACGAGAACGTTCGCTCGTCGCGTTTTTTTGTATTGATGTCACCGCGAGACTGCGCTTTAATGGAAGATTGCTTCCTTCAATCCGAATGAATGGCTGGTGGGCATGCCTGAGCCTCCCACCGCAGAAAGTGCGTTCGCAGTCCGCGTGAATATTAATATTTTCTTTTCAGCACGCGCGTTCTGAAAACTGCTTCAGGCGTTTCTTTTGCTTTTCGTTCGCTGTAGAACTCACTTATCCGACCAAACAGATTTTTTTTTTTTTGGCTGAGCTCACAAAAAATATCAACACAGTTCTGCTTCTACCCCAGTGTCAGAACTACCCTCCCCCTCTCCCTGCTGGGATTTCCCCTTTCTTGTTTTTTTTGTTAATTTTTACAGCTGATCACTGAGTATTTGTCCCTTAAGTTTCTGTGTTGCCCAGTTTCAGTTCAGTCAGTTAAATTAATTATTTGGAAAAGAGCCACATAAAATATTACATATGATATATATAACTGGTGGGACTATGTATAAAAATGAGAGTAATTCCTACATGGGTGACTGAATATGGATGTAAATACCCTTAAATTACAGCTGACAGTCTGCACTTTAACCGTGTATTCTTTATTTAATTTCACACACAATGTGCTGGAGTACGGAGCCAAAAAAAACTGCAGAGCCCCACCTGGGATTTCAGTCAGCGGCCGCTGCGGTCACGAGATCAGTTCCCTACCCGACCGCTCCACCTCGCCGCACCTCGTCGGCGGGACGGGGGCCTCGGCGGGAACGTTCCGGGTGTCACTCGCCGCCCCGTTTTAATCGAACGAAGCGCGGCCGCGACGGCTGAGCAGAAGCCGGCGGCGGCGGCACCGGAGGAGCAGCGGGAGTGTAATTTAAAGCCGTTTCTTACAGGCAGGGAAAGCTTATGAAGTCATTAGCCTGTTCTCCGGAAGGTTCTGTCAGCAGCTGGAGAGAGAGAAAAAAAAAAAGAAAAGAAAAAAAGACGAAATTGTTTGACGAAATTGCAGCGGCGCGGCTGTCCTAGCGGAGGGATGAAAGGTGACTGTGGGTCTCCCGACTTTAAAGAATCTGCTCGGTTGCGCCCCAGAGGAGTGCTCATGTGATGAAGACTCTGGAATCTGCTCTTCGTCATGAATACTACACCACACCACATTGTTTTTGATGAAAGAGGGACATTTATTGTACCGTGTACTGCTCTCCTGAATCTCTCTGCACCTCTATCTCACTCTCTTTCTGACTCTATATATAGTAATATATAGTCATACATATGTGAATATATATACAGTATATGTATATACTGTACCTAAAACACATTTTTAAGGTGTGGTTAGACTATATTGTCTGCTTACACAGTGTAATGTATTGCAGTCTGCTTTTCTTTCTTTTTGGCAATGGCAAAGAGAAAGAGACAAAGACATCATTCTGACTGCCGTCAAACTCTGTTTGAGGTGATGCCAACAAAGGCCTGCTATCTCTGCACCTAAGGGTAAGCCGAACCCGAACTTTTTTTTCTGAAGCCAGTTTGTCAGAGTGTGTTTCTGTTAGCAAAGTGCTTAATGGAGATGAGGCTCTTTTTCAGAAACCAGTCCCAGCGAGGGGTATTAATCGGGGGAGCGTTTTTCTGACAGTCCAGAAGCTTCTGTCAGGCGAGACGGGATGTGCATCCGTCTTTCCCGAAGGTGATCAGAGGCCCGTTAGCGATGCTCTGACAGTTATGCGTTCGCTCACGTCCACCCGGCTGCTCAGAGCTTCGCAATCTGCGGCTCCAGACACTGTATTTTTCTCTGTTGCATCATAGACGGGCTCACTCCTCGCTCCCAAGTATTTTGGTCATATTTTCTGTGTGTGTGTGCGTGTATGTGTTTGTGTGTATGTGTGTGTCTGTGTACGTGATTGTGTGTATGTGTGAATATGTGTGTGTGTGTGTATGTATGTGTGTGTGTGTCTGTGTACGTGTTTGTGTGTATGTTTGTGTGTATGTGTGAATGTGTGTGTGTGTGTCTGTGTATGTGTTTGTGTGTATGTGTGTGTGTCTGTGTGTATGTGTGTGTGTCTGTGTACGTGTTTGTGTGTATGTTTGTGTGTATGTGTGAATGTGTGTGTGGTTGTGTTTGCGAGAGAGAGAGAGCGGGAGAGAAAGAGAGGGAAAGGGAGAAAGAAAAAGAGAGGGAGAGAGGGGGAGAGAGAAAGAGAGAGCGAGAGAGAGAGAGAGCATTGATGCATTGACAGCTTCTCTGTTTGATCTCAGCTGTTTCATCTTGGGCAAGCTTTTGGAAGAGCGCGGTATTCCAGACGTAGGGGAAAACATAAAACATGTGGCTAATTGCTCTACCAACCAATTAAAACTGCAGTAATTAATTCACAGCTTTTTCACTCTTTTTTTTTTTCCAAGTCGAGCTTTATTCACCGGAGAGTTCTTGATACAGTCTTCCTTCTGACTTTTCTCCAACTTTATATTACATCCAGTATGGCCTTAAATGTGGTTTGATGATGTGCTACACTCTAAAGCATGTAGCAGTAATTTGACCTAGAGACTGTCACATATCTTTCAAGGGACCCTTTTTTATTGGAAAAATAACTCAGTAATGTTAGCCTGCAACAAGTCAACTACAATATCTTTCAAAGGACTGCACCAGGGAGGGGAGAATTTTGCGTGTGTGCTTGTTTGTGCAGGAAGTGAGATCAGATCGCGATTGGATATACAATGCGACCAGTGGAGACGCATGTAAATGGAAGGTTTAAATGTAGTCATATCTAGATAAATCTGGATATAGGACACATGTTGTTGCCAGGTGTAAAGGAGGTCTAAGATACCCACAGCTGTGTGGCATTAAACATGCTCTGCAGGGCCCTGCCAATCAGAATGCATATGCAAATTAGTTTAGTAGCAGGGATAAATCGATGTTAGGCAGGGAAAGAAAGCCAGTCTACGCAGAGGAGGGTTGGAAGACCAAAGCAATCAAACGCAGCAGGGAACCAGCACTCGGGTAACGTATAGCCGATCTTTGGTGATCTTCGGATAATTAGCAGCTCGGGTAACGGAAAAATGAATCGACGACACAGCAAGGAGACCCTGAGGAAACTAAATAGTGAGCTTGGAGAAGTCCCGCTGGTGACTCGTGAGAACTGGGAGATCTGACGGTTGAAGATAGATTCCTGGGTCAGGGAAAGTAGTGTTTTTACTGTTTTAGTCTTGAGCATTTTTACATTTATGGTACTGAAGGTGCACTGGGACTTTCTCTGCATGCCTGCAGGAAGGGAGCTGGAGGTTTTTATGTGCAAAGCATCATGGGGTATGTGATGGGTGAGACCGGCACTGTTGGCAGCCAGCTCCTCAGATTCCCTGCCCACCAGAGGGGTTCCTCAGGAGGTGTGTGTGTGTGTGTGAGTTTGTGTGAGTGCGTGTGTGTGTGTGTGTGTCTCACTGCTGTACCCCCCAGCGGTGGCTCAAACACACGTACAGCCGCAAAGAGGTCGCTGGACTCTTCAATTTTCCTGCTTCCAGAAGAAAGTAAAGATGTCCATTCATAAAAGTACGAAATGAATGCAAACGTGGAACACGCTGTAGAGGCTGTGTGCTGGTAGCCACTTAGCATGATGCTCAGGAAACTGGGAGTGTAATGCAGTGGTTGTGGGTTTGATTATCTGCCAGGCTGCTGGTATTGTATCATTGAGGAGATTACATGCTTCAGTAAAATATCATGATAGATTGTTTCTAAAAATATAATCTGTTTAAGTCGCTGTGGGTTTGCGCATCTCCTATATTCTGTAATATAATCAGATGGGTGGGGCTCCAATTGGAAGTGGCTATGCAAGCCAAATAAAAACCATTGACCTATGACATGATGTTATCTAACACTTATTAGCATCAGGAAGCAAATAAATAAATTTTAAAAACTGTCATTTAATATTCCAGATGTTCTAGCGATAGACCATGTGGGTGTTGACACTAATTCACTGACCAATCACGTCCCTCTTTAGGAAACTATCAGGATTCAGTACCCCTGCACTCCCCTCAGCTGCCTCAGCCCAACATGCCAGTCGGTAGCCCTGTCACTCGGGAGCCCCTCCCCTCAGTACCCCCTCCCCTCAGAAGCCCCGCCCCTCTGAATTCCCCCCACTCGTTATCCCCCCCCCGCTCGGTATCTCTGTCTAATAGGGTTGCCAGTTTCTGCGCGGCTTCGGTCGCAACTGTCATTAGCTGGAGCCCCGCCCCTCAGTAGCCCTGCCCCCCTCAGTAGCCCCGCCCCTCAGTAGCCCCGCCCCCCTCTGAAGGCCCGCCAGTTTCCGCGTGCCTCCCGTCGCGGCTGTCATTAGCGGGAGCCCCGCTGCCGGTTATCCCCGCTTGTGTTCAGCTTCAGCCTTTGAAACGGCATCAAAGCTGGGCCACTCTGCGGCTGAGGAGCCGTGTGTGTGTCCTGCAGCCAAGAGCCGCTCGCTGCCTCTTCAGCCCCCCCCCCCACCTTCTCCTGCTCTGCGTCTTTCATGCTGCGCTCCTCCATTCAGCAGAAGTTCAATTTTTCATTATTTTTTTTACAAAAAAATGTTTTCCTTTTCACCGTGGATGTTAAAAGGGGGACTGGGGGGCTCAGGTGCTCCTCGCTCAGAACTCCTCGGCGGGAGAAATGGGGGGCGGGCGAGGGGGAGGAGGAGGGGGTGCTGAGGCAATCGAGCGACACGACATCACGAGTCTTTTCCCTCCTCCTCCCCCCCCCCCCCCCAGCTCAGAAATCCCGCCCACGCCCTGTTCTGTTTGCATGCATATTGTATGAGCGCTCCCTCCTTTGGAAGCCTAATGCTGCGCTAACTTACGGACGTGCTTCGAGCGATGATTGGCTCGCGTCAGTTATCAGTGGCATCAGAGTTTTAAGTGTGTAGCAGACAGACCGTCCTTATGCATGGAGGCCTGTAGGAACTGCAATTACAATTTGTGTATCATATCCTTACATAACACTACATTGCATTACACTACATTCAGTTAGCAGATGGCCCATTTTTAATCAGTAAGTGTCAAGGTAGCCATGCAAACCACAAATTAGTATTGTGAACCAAAGTATATACCACTAGACAGCTGACCTATAACATTATCCCAGAATGAAATCCAAAAAGAAAGAGGATAGCTAAAGAGGAATGGGAGAGCCCCATGTTTCATGTCTGAAAAGGTGAGTTTTCAGTTTGTGTCAGAAGATGGGCAGGGTTTCTGCTGACCTGACTGCAGTGGGAAGCTGCAGATTACACACAGAAGACATACCTGGGAAGTGCAGATCTGAGGGTTTTCTGTGGTCCTTGGGAATGGAGATTTGTTTTTGCACAAGTAATTTTACCTCTGCGATCTCATCGGGCAACTTGAAAGGCTGATCATCAAGGTTGAAGCTATATGCACCAGGGAGGACATTGAAGTGAGCTTTCTGAGAACAAGCAGCTGTTGTCTGAGAAAATTTGAACGTCAAACTTCTGAATTGCCTACAAATGCGTCAGTGGCTGTGTTTCGAGTGCACAAAGCCGGGCACGAAAGCGCACAGACGCACAAATGACTTCATACCTTCCCTCAGCCAGTAGAAATTTAGGGAATGTTCACGGTCAGCTTGGGTTAGACGCAAGCTTGCCAATTTTCCAATGAGCTCGTCGGACCACTCTTTCTACAAATTGACCCTGAGACGCACCTTTGCGGGGCGGGATTAATGGAAGGGGCTCTCTCAGAGTTAGTGGAGCTCTGTGCCAGGTTTGTGCCAGGCCCAGCTTGTTGCAGCATTCCCCCCCCCCACCCCCCCCCCCACATCGACTCTTGAGAGTCGACTCTATTACCTCTAATGGATGCAGGGCCAGTGCGTGTTCTCCAGTGCACTCGGGTTTATTAGGACCGCAGCGATTTTCAGGAAGCGGTGGAGTCATAATCATGAATCAATGCTATCGAATTCGGCGGCCATTTTAACTCTCGTGCTTTCGGGAACGACGGCGGCAAGGGCGCGGCGAGGCTGCGGGCGCGCGGGGAGAGGAAGGGGTTAACCCCGGGGGGAGGGGAACGGCGTCCGGACCGCCGTTCTGACAGGACCGGCGCGACGCGTGATGAATTGCGCCGGCTCCCCTCGAACCGGCGCGCTATCGGTTCTGATTATTCGCCGTCCTCATTTGCATGGGCTAAACCGATGCGCCGCTTACCTGAGCGGATTGAAATATCGGCCCGCGCGACGAGCGGGGGGG
The DNA here is from genome assembly GCA_039654925.1 of Anguilla pacifica. Classification (NCBI taxonomy): domain Eukaryota; kingdom Metazoa; phylum Chordata; class Actinopteri; order Anguilliformes; family Anguillidae; genus Anguilla; species Anguilla pacifica. The sequence goes on from CM077292.1 coordinate 47,936,824, forward strand.
GGGGGCTTGGCAGCGGGCGAGGGGGGCAGCGGACGGGGGGGACAGCGAGTGGGGGGGGGACAGCTGTCTCGTCGCGGACCCGTCAGCGTCTCTCTCCCGCACACGCGCGTGTGTGTTCCCGAGGAGGTGAGGCCGTCGGATGTCGGTTCATCACCATTCCGGGTGCATCTGTGCTTCAGTCCGCTAATTCATCGCTGGGTACGAAGATCACGGCTGCAGGTTTCGGTCTCGGTTCGGAATCGTGCGTGAAGAGGAAGCTGTGTGAATTGGGCAGTGCTTCTTTTGAAGCATTGCAGCGTTCACTTTTAGATAGCTCAAAAACTGCGATCGTAACAGTAATTTGCAATAAGTGCACATAAATGTTATTGTTATCCTAGAACTAACCAACGTGGAATTAGATTATGGTGTATTTAATCATAGGCATTATGAATCTGGTGCCATAACAAGTAACCCCACATGTCCAGTGAAAAACAGTTATTATATGGTCGTTAAAATGTGTGTATGTGTATGTATATGTGTTAATAATGGATAATGGCTCTGGATAATGGCTTCTGTGAAGCATGTTGCTGGTACCTTACTGTAAAACATTCCTTCCAGCAGAATCAAAGTGAACATTTACCTCACATAAAGGGAATTTTGTGCACCAAACACTTTTGTCCTGGTGCTGGATATTCAGGAAAGAATAAATAGCTTTCAGGACAAGCTGCCCTGTGGAAGGGCGAACATTTTGCCAAACATTCAGAAGCCGCGTCTCCTAACCGACGAAGAATCGCTGTAGTTTATTTTGAGGGGCGAACGCCGAAGGGCACCGGCGCCCAGGGCGATGTCTGCTCCCGGGGTCTTTGTGGAGGAAGGGCGTTAGCGAGGTGGTTCAGTGCGGAGGGCAGCGCGACGCGATGTTTGGCGTGGCGGGCTATGACACCGCGGCCACGAGAGAGGTCTGGCGGGTAAATGGGAGCTGTCGAAATGATGAGAGTGCTTCACTGCGGTTTGTGAGGGCGGGGTTTGGGGAGGGGGGTGGCGGGGGGGAGGGATGTGGGGGGGGGGGGCCGGTCTCTGATGGGAAATTATCGTGGAGGGAGACGGAGAGCTGAGGCACGCTCTCCCTGCTGGCCTGGCTTCGGGAAGATAAAGACAGGCGCAGGTGTGCTAATGGCTCCCCGTTGCATTCCAGCCTCTCCTGCGTTTTCCCCACAGAGAGAGAGATTAGAGATACAGAACCGAACCTGGGACCTTAAAATATGCGTGCGCACTCATGCATATACATGCACACGCACATGCATGCACGCACGCACGCACACAGACACGCATGCACATGCATATGCACACAAATGCGCGCAAGCACATGCATATGCACACACGCACACTCACACATGGCTTACGCACACACACACACACACACACACACACACAACCATACATGTGCACATGCACACCCACGCACTCAAACACCAGCGCACACACACACACACATGCAAGCACAAGCACACACACATGCATGCACACACATGCGCACAGATGCACACACGTATATGCGCAAACGCACACACACGCACGCATGCACATGCACACACACACGTACACATAAACACATGCACACACACATATATGCACTGGCATACACACACGGACATGCGCACGCACATGCACACACAGTTCCACAAACACAAAATCATGCTCACACACTCTCACACACACACACACACACACACACACAGAAGTTTTATACCCTCCATATTCCTCTGCTCCCAGCAGCACAGAAGAATCGCGTGAGTAAAGAAGCATGTGCGTTTCTCTCCGATAGGTATTTATGTGAGGCTGTGGCAGGCGTGTCCTGGGGGAAAGCTACACAGACCTACAGCAGTCTGCCACACACAAGCTCAAATGGATACAGTTTCAGCTCTGTTCTGAGAGCTGCAAAGTTCTGTCAACATACGCTTCACACGCTGATATACGCTTTTACAGTTGGGTGAAATTCCCCAAATTCCCAGGCCATCTCTATGAGGTTCTTACTGGAATTTTTCCAGGCCATATTTGTTTTCTTCCACATCACGCAAACATGACAGTATTCCCTGTTTTTAATCCCCTAGATTACCGTCCCCAGGGATAGGTACAACCCCATCCCGTTCTTGCAACATCCTCCGTCAACCACTTGGGAGCCAAACCATTATTGAAATTATCAACATTTTGAGTTACTCAGATCTACTTTCCCGAGCGGAGGCACACAATAGACTTAGTTTGGCTGTGTACGGTGGCTGATGTAAGCCTTGCAGTATTTCTTTCAGACTAAAGATGGAATCGTGTCCCCAAACCAGCTGTGCTCTTCAGGCCCTGTATGTGGGGTGTTACTGAGGATTAGGCACTAATGTTTTGTTTGCCCGTGGTTGGTTCCTCCCTCCCGGGCGAGGCGAATCCGCTGCCAATCGCCATCGGCGAGGTCCCGAGCCTTAGTTACGGGCGCTCTCCAGTCCAATCACATCGGCTCGCTGATCTCCATAGTGATACACCCCATCCGTCCGTCTCCCGGTACGTATCTGCCTTGACTTTGGAGGGAGATCGCTGGTTTGACTGATGGCGGCGATCATGGTCAGAATGCCGCAAAACATCGTGCCACTCCTACAAAATACATTTGAGCCAACAACAGGAGTCAGTTGGAAAAGGAAGACGCGTGTCCCCCCCCCCCCCCCCCCCGCCCGCCCCCCCCAAAACACGTGGTTCCAGCCACTGCTTCTTTTCAGTCTGCGGTCTGGAAGCTTGTTCCATGCTTACTGTGTTATTATATTATCACATTAATATGACTATGTTTTATCATGCTTTATTTTTTATTATTTGGGGCGGACACGGTGGCATAGTGGTTAGCGCTGTCGCCTCACAGCAAGAAGGTCGTGGGTTCGAATCCCGGCTTCGGGGCCTTTCTGTGCGGAGTTTGCACTCCGGGTACTCCGGTTTCCTCTCACACTCAAAGACATGCATGTTAGGTGCGCTCCTGCAGTTGCCCTTGACCAAGGCACTAGCCTACAGAGGACTAATTACAATAAAGTATATTGTAATAAAGTATATCTTCTTCTTCTTCATTTCATTACGTTTTATTTTATTTTGTTTGGAAAACACTTTAAGCTGCATTTCAATGTATGAAGGGTCCATATAATTAAAGCTATTATTATTATTATTATTATTATTATTATTATTATTATTATTATTATTATTGTTATAGGAAGGCATGGTGACGCAGTGGTTAGCACTGCTGCTTTGCACGAAGAAGGTTCCAGGTTCGAGTCCCGGCAGGCTGGATCCTCTCTGTGTGGAGTTTGCGTGAGTTTCCTCCGGGCACTCCCGGTTCCTCCCACAGTCCAAAGTCATGCAGGCTTCAGAGCTCACTTGCAAAAGAGACGTCAATCTCAGTTTGACTACCCTGGTTAAATAAAGGTTAAGTAACATTTATTTAAGAAATGACTATTATTATTAAGCTCACCCACACTGGGAGTCAGAGGAGGCCCTGAATGTGCAGTTTGGTCAGAGGGAGTGAGAGGGAACGGTGATGAGACATCCTGCTGATTTATATTTCTGCCTGTGAGGGATTATAAGGTGCTTTTCAGCACATGCATGGTACAGAGTGAACACCGGTCCACGTCCTGTTCTCTTTCAGTCCTGCTTTGGCTGACCCTGTAAAGGAGGCCTGGAGCTTTATGTTGGCGCAGGCAGTGGCATTAATTGTCTGTGGCTCGATTCGTGGGTCTAGGGGAGAGACGCCCGGGGGCGGCGGCGGGTGCGCGTGATTGGTTAGCGCATTAGGCCCCGCGTGTGGAAGGAAGGACACCGACGCGCCGGGCAGAAAGGACTTCTGGGAGATTTACCGGCGGAAATAAAGCTGGAGGACCCCGGCGCGGGGCGAGGTCAGAGCGCCATCGATCTCCCCCCGCCCCCCTTCGCTTCGATCGTCTCGCCCGGGACAGCCCAGGGCTGGGGAGAGGGGCGCTGTATTTCAGGCCTGGTGCGTCCACTGTGCCCCCCACCCCGAGGGCAGCATTACTTATTCTCACTAACGGCCTCTGAACAGGCTGTGAGATACATATCAATGTACACACACTTACACACGTACATACACACACGTGCGCACATGCACATGCGCACATACACACACATACAGCCGCACACCCGTGTGCACACGCCCACATGCTCACACACACATGAATGCACACTTGCGCACGTACATACACATACAGCCACACACCCGTGTGCACACGCACACATGCTCACACACACATGAATGCACACTTACGCACACACACTCTTGCGCACATATACATGCACACACACACGCATACACACACTTCAGGACACACACGTGCAAACACAGAAATGCTTACACACATACAAAATCTATACTCACACACACATACACTTATGCACGCGCGCACACACATTTAAACACACTCATACAAACACACACCCACCTTCAGACATACAAAATCACATACCCATACACACACACACACACACACACACATACACACACACACTTACACACATCTCAGAATCTCTCTCTCTCATGCACACACACAACACACACACACACACACACAACTGCAGATGTTATGAATATGCTTTCAAAATCCCATCAATCCCAATAGAAACTGACTCGTGGGGTTGATGTGACACCATTGTAATGAGGTGCCACGGCTCCTGCCCAGTCTCCAGCAAATGTGTTGTCTTTGCTTCAGTGGCTGGGTGATTGTCTCTGATCACTGCTCATTAAGGGGGCTCTCATTGGTTTATCTTTGTCTCTCATTCGGTTAACAACGGTCCTTCTTGGCCGACCTTTAATTTCACATACGAAGTCTTGATTACAATGTCATACAATCTGGCTGTTTAGACTCTACAGGCCAGAGGGAAGTTAAAAGAAAAATTCCAGAGGGATATGAAGCGGTGATTAACGCCAGCAAGGTTACACGATTTTGCTGTTTAGATTTTACCGGGTTAAGGGGGGGGTTAAAAGAAAAATGTATTTGAAGGAGTTTCTTTGCTCAGGCATTGTTATTTTATCATTTCCCGGCCATTGAACCTCTCGACGGAGGAAAACAAGCTATAAATAAGCGGCGGTAATTAGCGGCAAATTTTATCAGCGTAATAAACCCTCGGACAATTAAGGAGTAATCCGGCGGTCCCCGCGGGCGCCTTCGTCTTCATTACGGGCAGGGTAATAAGGCTCCTGATGGATGCCGATTCTCGCGAGCGCCGAGGGCGCGGGAGCGCCCCGCTCCCCATGGGGGGGGGGGGTCACCGGACCCGCCGACCCCGAAAAGCGACAGCGGTGGGGAGCTGGGGCGGCCCCAATTACAGGCGCCTGCAGCCCCCCCATCCTCCCCCATCCCCGCCCCGACCGCCAACCGTTCTCCTGTGCGTCGATGAAGCACGGCTGCACGTTCTGTAGACGAGATGGAGGCGTTGGGGGAGGAATGCTAATGCTAATGCTCTGGATGGGGGCTGAACTGTGACCGTGAGACACGCTGAGAAGGGCTCAGATCCTGACCCCACCCCCCCACCCCTCCCACCCCGACCCTCCCTTTTACCCACCGTCTCCTGATTTGAACTGTCTGTCTGCCAACAACTCCTACCCGCCCCCCACACCCACAACCACACTCCACACTTCACACACTCCCTCTTGCCTCTCACAAACACCAATAAGAGATTTATTGGCCCCGCCCACTCCTGGGTCATGTGACCCACCGCCATGGCTGCTGCTGAATTCAGATAAGGACCGACGGCCCGCACATAAAACACCTGTTTCCCACCACAAAGGAGGACGGCGACGGGGGAATCCATAAAAGAGCTGCCTCAAATAATGTCTCCTCGGTGGCCCGGGCTGAACTTTCTCTGGCTCTCTGTGTAGAGGGCATAAATTGAAACTAGGCAGTGATTGCATTTTTTTTTCTTACTTCCCCTCTTTTTTTTCTAGTTTTTTTTTTCAGCCTTCAGTTTGCTGTCTGTCAGTAGCTGTAGCTACTGTGTAACTGAATGTAGGAGGGGTGGGTGATAGTGAAAGTACTGCTATTGGCCAGTGGGGGGCAGTATCCCCTCTGGACCAGGCAGAAGACAAGCTCTGCAGTGATGCGGAAGTGATGGAATATTTGATGGCGTATATGCTCAATGCTGTGAGATGTCCTATGGCCCAGGGTCGAACCTGCGCCGGCTGCGGCGCTCAGTGGCTGATGGGTAGCTGATTATCGAACTGTTCGGGGAAGGCAGGGCATCCCCCTACCTCATCAATCCCTAGCAATTCCACCGGCCAATCAGGTACCTGCGATCAGACTGTGGTGCCTACTCCAGCTGCCTCAGCTGCGCGGTTTCCAGGGGCAGTAGCTGCAGCGGTGCCACTGCCTGACTGCGTAGCTGTGGCGACGGAGTGCAGTCTCCCGCTGGAAAGGACTCTCTTTTGTGAGTGATTATACTCGGGAATATTAAGAGCGCGGCTGTCACTGTGATGAGTGAATTAGTCTTTCCCCATCGCACAGCCAGTTCGACCGTTTGAAGGTTCTTTCGGTCTGTTTTCACTGCTGTCCCCCCGCTGTACCGGGACGTGAAAACAAGCGTGGTATTCCTTTTCCTTCCCCCCCTTCGCCTCTGGCGAAGCCATCTCTGCGCTCTTTCGGGATGAAGCGAGGCTCCTGCTCCGACCCGAACAGGAGGAATTGCGTGGTGAGGCCGCAGCTGCGAGCGTAGCCTAGCCTGCTGCGCCCTGTCGCGGCGGAGAGACCGCCCCCTGGAAACAGCCGCGCCCCGTTTCTCCAGCTGTTCCCAAACAAGCCATGACAAATGGAGCCACGCTCGTTTGCGTTCGCTGGTAAGATTAGGAGCGACGCTCGGCCTGTGGGGGGGAAAAAAAGGCACTTTGATATTTAATTTAGCTTTCCGTTACATTTCTGTATTGAAGTAGCCCATATGTATCGCGTAAGCTGGGCTTTTGAGAAGGCATTATCTCCTACTTTAAATCCTGGATTCACGAACGACTTCAAAGAACTGAGGGATAGAAAAATAAACCTTTTCCTGTACGGACTCTAAGGATACCCTTGTTCATTCACTAAGACTTGTAATCCTCATCAGGATAAATTTGTGTTTGTTGTGCTTCGTTTGCCCAAACCCCTTTCAGCACCATGACGTTGTCATGGTACCTTTCATGTCAATTCTTTTATAGGCACACCTTTCTGAAAGTGCACAAGGGGCCGACCAGGAAGTTTAGGTGCATGACGTGGTCCAGTGCTACAAAGCATAGCAAAATATCCGCTGAAGCCTGATTACATTTTTTTTCCGAATAAAATAAGAATATCTATTTGAAAACGAAATCCCAGGGAATGTGTGTTATTTTCTACACCCCAAGGTAATGTTCCCGATTCAAAAATTCTTTGCATATCCAGCCAAACCTTTCCCCCCTGGTCTTATTTTCCCACAGAGCTGGCTGAGACACCTTTTAACAATGGCTCCACCGCGGCGTGAAAAACACCGTGCGTGCAGCCAAATGTGGATGAATGCGTGCAGTTCTGCCTGTCAGAAAAAATTAGATTGGGAGTTACATTTCAACAATCATTGACAATTCTGTAATTAATATGTAAATTAACTGTCTTCAATACCTTTTTAACGCCTTGCACTCTCTTTGTGAGCTGGTAAAGCTGTAAAACAATTTTATTTTCTTTTTTTCCCCTTTTTTTTTGCCTTACAGGCCTCTTCTGTAATGGCTGTCTGTTCGGATCACAGCGCTAAGAGTGAGTGCTTGGAACGAGCCACCGGATTGGTCGAAATGTGTGCGAGACTTGGGTGTTGATTGGTCAGTCGTTTGATGAATGTATCCACAGGCACACCCTCTATCAGGACTGTAACAATCTGTCTGAACGTAAAGGGAACTGATGCAGGTCCAGTGCCCTCAAACAGGCCCACGAGCCAGGAACACTGGAACGAACACTCTCTGGAAAGCGCATGCAGTGCGATAAGATGGATATCCTTTTAACTTTGCGTGAAGATCAACAGTTCCTGCTTCATTGCTTTCATACAGTGAGTTGGCGCTTAGTCAAAGCAGAGCTTTGGATCCAGTAGAGTTTAAAGTCAAAAGGTTTGAGTGAAATGGCCAGTTACCATGAGCGGTTTTCCTACGTTGGAGTGAGAGTGTCCACCATTTGCAGTACTGTACTGCAGTTAGATTTCAGTTTCATTTAAAGTTTTCCTACCTAATCGCAGTACTGTACTGCAGTTAGATTTCAGTTCCATTTAAAGTTTTCCTACCTTCATTAAGGATGAGTTTCAACTCTTTTTTTGAAGGGGATGTTATGTTATGAAGGGAATCATCGGCGTGAATGACTTCTGCTTTCTCCGTGGAGGTAAACTTGTGAGGTTTGAACACGCGTCTGCTGGCGATCGCCCAAGGAAATCACCGGAATTAAAGTCAATCTGTCAGATGTCCCGCTCCGCTGCCATCCCAGGTAGTGTAATTTATGATGTCATTACGGAGGAAAGTCATGTGGCAAACGCTAACGCGAGCTCCGCTCTTGCAAAGTCGACTCTTCCTCCTGAAACGGACGACTGGTTCATGGAGAGGTGTGGGTGTGTGTGTGTGTGTGTGTATGAGCGTGTGTGTATAAATGTGTGTGTGTGTTTGTGTGTGCGTGCTTGCGTGCGTGTGTGTGTGTGTATGAGTGTGTGTGTGCCTGTGTTTGTGTGTGCGTGTGTTTGTGTGTGCGTGCGTGCTTGCGTGCGTGTGTGTGTGTATGAGCATGTATGTATAAGTGTGTGCGTGTGTGTGTGTGTTTGTGCGTGCGTGCGTGCTTGCGTGTGTGTGTGTGTGTGTTTGTGCGTGCGTGCGTGCGTGCTTGCGTGTGTGTGTGTGTGTGTTTGTGTGTGTGTGTGTATGAGCATGTGTACTGTACTGTGTGTGTTTAGGCTTTACCTAAATGTATGTGAGAGAGGCCATTCATTGTCCCCCTTTTTTTTATGTTCACCTAGTTTGGAATATCCATTAGTTTCCGTAGGCCGGCCTCGCTCCTGTTCCACGCTCCTATGTAGAGTTCAGTCTCCTCCACAGCAGGCTGTGCCGTCCGCTGCTCCTCCTCCCTCCGCAAGTCCCCCAGCCGAGCAGCGCGCAGTCGCCGCATCGGAGGAGCGCGGCTCACGCGCAGCTGATCCTCCGCCATCCACGCCGCCGACGTCGCATTTGGTTGCGCATCGCCCCTCAGTACTGCACCGACACACTGAGAATCTCTCACCAGGTCCTGGGCCTCATATTGACTGAAACCCAGTGCCCGAGCAGAATGAACCGCCCACCTGCCCAAAGCGATGCTGGGTTTTAACGAGCTCTAAATCGCATCACAAGGAGCGTTTTTTAAAATTTTACTTCCCTTAATGGATTCCTTGGTTCCCGCTATTGTAATGTGTGCCAACTATTATTACTTCAAGCAACTCGGCTCGGTACTCCCGGCACGTGAAATTTAAATGCCGGGAGTCGTATCCATGCCAGTGTAGCAATTAACCAGTAATTACTCAACTAGCTATCGATCCAGGGTTATTGCAGGGGCCACTTTGCTAAATGAAAATCATTTAAAAGGAAAAAAGCTGCTAAATATGGAGTGGCGCATCCTCACTGTCTGTACCTGCTCTTTGGGACTGCTCAGATGCATTGTGGGATTTGCGGTACTTCACTGTGGACACGTTTCTTTTTAAAAACGCACAGAAAGGCCACATGCTTATTAAGGCGTCTGAGGTGTCTGGGTAAAGACGGTATCTGTGGAATGGCTTTGGCCTGCGTGTGTGATTAATGCTCTTGTGTTTGATAAATGGCACGGGGGAGCCCTGTTACAGGCTTCTCACGGTGATCGTTCTTTAGTGCAGTCCGGTGGCTCAGGTTCAGGGTGTGAACACACAGGCGTGTGGAGCCTCTATTTCCTGCTAGATTGTGTTGTCCTTGAAGGAACAAATCAGAAGTTGTTGATAGTCCAAATGACCAACTTCATGACCAGCTCCAGGTCACTGATTGGCAACCTTGTGTCATGTCTGTGAGGTCACTGATTGGCCACCCTGTGCCATGTGTGAGAGGTCAGTAATTGGCCACCCTATGCCATGTATGAGAGGTCACTGATTGGCCATCCTGTGCCATGTGTGTGAGGTCACTGATTGGCTGCCCTATGCCACGTGTGAGAGGTCACTGATTGGCCACCCTGTGCCATGTGTGTGAGGTCACTGATTGGCCACCGTTTGCCATGTGTGTGAGGTCACTGATTGGCCACCCTGTGCCATGTGTGTGAGGTCACTGATTGGCCACCCTGTGCCATGTGTGTGAGGTCACTGATTGGCCACCGTTTGCCATGTGTGTGAGGTCACTGATTGGCCACTCTGTGCTGTGTGTGTGAGGTCACTGGATAGACCATGTGGGAGGAGATGGCTCTGGGCCAGACACTGCTGTCTACACTGAAAAAAAGCGGTGGCAAGGGTGGACATACCTCTCCATTTTGTTTTTCCACTAGTTTTTGGATCATTGATCTCTGTGCCTCTTCCCAAGTTCTGTGTCTTATGCAGAGTTCTTTAGTGTGTTTTACTCAGCAACTGAGTCCTTTTTTCCCCTCAGATTCCCCCAACATGACAGCAGAATTGATATCGCTGCCGGTTGGTTAGACGTCTCCCGGTCCCCCCGCCCCGCCCACTCTCTTGTTAAATTTACCAGATCATCTCACTGTGAACGGAATCCAATTTATGAGCGTTTTGGGTGCGTGCCTGTGGATGATTGCATTAAATGGGACGTGCTCCTCCTGGCCTTTTAAAAGTGCCTGGCTAACCACAGGCCCCGTCAGTAGGAGGAACGGGTGGGAAGGCGGGTCAGAGTTTTGGAAGCGGGTTTTATTTCGACTTGGTTTTTTTTTCCCCTCCAGCCCCCGCTTTGTGTCATACACTCCCCAGAACATTGCACCAGCAGGCTCTGTGTGTTTGATGGGCTACAGAGTACAGCGTTCCAGAACCTTCTCCACCACACCACTTCCTTTGTTTTGCACTGCACTGACTCTATCTGGAGGGGTCCTGTCTGTCACCATGGATACCACTATCACTCAGTCTTTAATTTCACAGATTTTCTTTGTTTCCCGTGCTGTGTTTTTTGACCTCGAACCAACACAATGACGAGGGTGTCGGCGAATTCTGTTTTTGAAGCCGATCCCGTCAGCAGCTCGACTTCAATGACTGCTTTGAAAGCGTCGAGTAATTGGTCTCTTGACAAAGTGGACACCCCTTGATGGGGGGTCCTTTTTGTCTAGAAACTGACATTAGCAAATAGATGTGATCTGTGGTGTGCGGGGGTGTGCAGTGGGAGGTGAGCGGGAGTGTTCCGGGCCCTCAGCCTGTCGGTCAGGCCCGCGGGGTGGGCTGGGCTCTGGGTGGGCTGGGACTACTGTCTGTCTACCCTGGAGCTCCATCACAGCACTTCTGTACAGGGACATACTATACACACTCACACACACTCACATACTCACACACTCACACACACTCACACACTCACACACACTCACACATACTCACACACACTCACACACACTCATACACACTCACACACTCACACATACTCACACACAGTCACACACACTCATACACATTCACGTACTCACACACACACGCACTGACACACACTCACACACACACACACACACACTCATATACACACACACACGCACACATACTCTCTCACACACACTCACACACACACACTCACACACATACTCACACACACGCACTCACACTCACACACACGCACACACACACTCACACACATACTCTCACACACTCACACACACGCACATACATACTCACACACACTCAAACGCACATGCACTCACACACATACTCTCACACACTCACACACACGCACACACATACTCACACACACTCACACGCACACGCACTCACACACTCACACACATACTCACACACACGCACACGCACTCACACGCACACACACTCACACACACACACACATGCACACACACTCACACACACACACACACGCACACGCACTCACACACACACGCACTCATATCTGCAACACCGCACCCACACACGCTTTATTACTCACACACACCGTCTCAGCGACGGTCACGCCGTCCGACCCCCGCTCACAATGCGATCCGCAGCGTCGCTTTCCAGACGCGCGAGAGAAGAAGAAGAAAACATTATTCGTCTTCCAGCAAGCGGCCCTCCCTTTGTTGGCCCACAGTGACGGCCGCGCTCGGCGGCTCCGGCGAAACGAGGCGGCCGTTTGACCTCCCCCTGCTTTCTCTCCGCGCCGCTGAAAGGCGGCTTTTTCCCTGACTCCTCCGTCTCCCGCGTCGCTGGAAAACACGTCTGCGCGCCGCAATTAGAACCCCACGCCGTCGGCACTTACTTACTTGCACAAAAGGGGGGAGAGGGATAAATTGAGCGCGGACGAGAGAGAGAATGAAAGGGTTCCTTTCGCCGCACGCTGTGTGGCGTGAGTGCCATTATCCGGTGAATTTGAAACATTCGGGGCCGGCAGCGGGAGATAAATCAATTAAATGAAGCAGCGGCTCTGGCAAACAAAAAATACGCGCCCGACCGTCCCGTCATAAAACCCCCTCTTTGGTTGCCATGTAAACATCCCCCCCCCCCCCCCGAGTGTGCACGGGACTCCGTGACTCACGCGCGCTTTACGTCCGCGATAAATCCGAAACGGGGCGCGCACGTGGACCTGTCTCCCTGGGGCGCCGAGCCCGTCCGATCAAACGGAAAATGAGAGCGATGCTGAGGCTGCGGAAGCAACCGGAATCGCAAGTCCTCCAAATGGCCGTCCAGCAAACACTGATAGGGGGCACGTGTGGTTAGTCTTTAGATTGGGTCAGAATTCTGGGTAAAATACAACCTCGGTAAGGCGGAAATCCCAGTGCTTTTCCTTGCAGTGTTACCTGCTGATGGTTGATCTTGTCACAGAAGAGAAGGTGTAATAAGTTTTATGAGCCTCGATTGCTTTGATTGCAAGGTGTGCAGCATCACAGCAGTACAGGCTTTTAATGTTGTTTGTGCCTGTAATGACAGTGTTCCCGGTGTGGAGACAGAGATTCAGCAATAGCAGCTAACAAGAGAGCTAGCGTGACTGATGAATATTTAGCAGGTGTGTGTATGTGTGTGTGAGCATGTGTGTGTCTGTCTGTGTGTGTGTGTGTGTGCGTGTGAGTGTGTGCGTGTGCATATGTGTGTGTGTATGAGCATGTGTGTGTCTGTCTGTGTGTGTGTGCGTGTGAGTGTGTGCGTGTGCATATGTGTGTGTGTGTGTGTGTGTATGCCAGTGTAGGTCTACCTTCAGTCCGTACAGGTGGAAACTCAATGTAAATGGTAAATGGTAAATGGACTGCATTTATATAGCGCTTTTATCCAAAGCGCTTTACAATTGATGCCTCTCATTCGCCAGAGCAATTAGGGGTTAAGTGTCTTGCTCAAGGACGCTTCGACACACCCAGGGCGGGGTTTGAATCGGCAACCCTCCGACTGCCAGATAATCGGTCTTACCTCCTGAGCCATGTCGCCCCCAATGTAAATCGCTCTTGGAGTTTTGCCTGAGAACATTTAGCCTCACTGTGCTTCTCAGCCTAACCCTCAGCCCCGCCCTTACGCGGCCCGGAGCAGTACGCCCCCCTCACCTCCCTTCAACATGGAAACGTTTACGAGCTCAGCGGAGGAGCGCGTGGGGGCCGGGCCCTCGCGTGTCTGAGGCGAGCGGGGAGCACCGCGGGTCTCGGTCCCGCGGGGAGTGGCCGGGGGAGGGCGGGGAGACGGGAGGCCGAATCGATGAGCTGAGGGGAGGCGTGGCTCAGGGGCGAGGAGACGTATAGCGCCTGTCAGCCGCGGCGGCCCGCGCTGTCGCCGGTGTTTATTTTACGCGGGGCCGTAGGGGCCCCCAGGGGTAATTGGGTTCGGGTGGGCCCCGGCAACGAAGAGGCGTCCGTCTCGGCGGCGCGTCCCTCCTCCAAATCCCCGGCCCTCGGGACACCGATACGGTTCCTGTGATTTACCGGGCATCCGAGACCTGGGGACAGAAGCGGCTTTTTTAAAAAACTGAGCGATAAGAGCGGGAAGGGAAGAGCCGCGGGAGAAAGGAGAAACAAGCAAAAACAATCAAAAAACAGAATCGGCACGCCCCATTAAGCAGCGTAAGCCGCCTGGCTGGAAGGCGGGGGGGGGGGGGGGGGCGGCGGGCGAAGGCGCCCGCGAAAACATCTGGATCCCGGCGATAGCCAGGCTCCCGCGCGTTACGAGCCAAACGAGCCGAGCGAATCAATCGCGGGGGACGGGAGCGCCCGCGGGCGTTTGGAATCTCGGCGCGCGCGGCTCTCTCTCTCTCTCTCTCTCTCTCTCACGTGCGGGCGAAGCGCGGCGCTGACGCCGGGGGGGAGCCGGGTCAATGCCGCATGCCGGCGGCGCGATCGCGGTCGATACCGCCGCCGCGGTTCTCGGGGAGAGGCGTTCGCTCGCCGCGCCTTCGGCGTTGAGCCCCTCTCGGCCGGCGATCGCGTGCGTTGCAGGCCGGGGACGGCGGCGTATTTTATTTACGAAAAGAAACGGCAAAGCTAACCAGCCGGCAGACGTTCGGAGTTTCGATTTTTCGTCCTCGTTACGCGTTTCGCGCTCGAGAGCGGTTTCGATTTTTTGTCGCGAGGCGGGATAATGTTATGCGGAATCGCCGTGGAGATTTGAAGAGGGACAACAAAAATTCAATCCTCTGCTCCGACTTCTCAAGTTTCCCCACAAGTGGTCGTGTTGACGGTTCGCGGGAACCGCCCCAGTTAGCAGCCTACCGAGACGCGGGGAGACGGCGACCGGGGAGCGGTGGTGTCGAGGACTGGAATTTAATCAGGTGCTGGGGGTGCGTTTAGCGGACCCGCTGATATTAAGGGGTGGCGTCCGCAATTACTCATTCCCGCCATCGAGTTGCCAATCAATACGAATCACCCCCTGCGCGCGAACGCCGGCGTGATTTATGACGTGGGGATCAAAGCTGAGGTGTGACGTTCCCTGCTCTTCGTCAGTCCCGCTTCCCTCATGCGCGGCGACGGGGCCTTGGCGACAGTAACCGCGCGCAGGTGCGCGGCTTTGGGGGACGGAATGTCGCGTCGGCTCGTTTCCAGTCGGAAAGGAAAGGCGTCTGCGCGTTCCTCGGGCTACGTTGGCGGTTTGTCTTCGTGTGCTAGCGTGTGTATCGTGTAACGATTCCCCCGTGCAGATGTCTGACACTTATTGACTTTTAAATTTTGTGCAGTTGGGAATCGCGCATGGCCGCTCGTTGATTTACAGTTGGTCGAGAGAAGGCCCGTGCGTGAACAGATTACATCAGGAAGGTCAAACTCTTGCTGCGAAACAGAGCCAAACTGAAGGCAGACAAGATCAAGATAAGCAGTAGCTGCAAACTTTAAGATACAGTCGAGTGGATGCTCTTGGTTGATTGAATATCTGTTGTCTTGCAGTGACTTCAAACGGGGTAAGTCAGGCTGCTGGGTTGTTCATCCTGCTAACGCATTCTTGTGCTGCTGAAATGTGAGCAGCGACCCTACGGTCTGGTAGTGACTCTTCACTGTGCAGAGTGTAACAGGCTGTACCTGGGTTGAGAGGAACCTTAGTCAGGGTAAGTCTGGGTCTCCTCCCACACCAGCGTCCCTCTCTGTCTGGACAGGTCCCCACGGTCTCCATCACATGACTTTAACCGGCGAACTCCAGGGAGACGCGCCAGCTTGCAGTCACACGTTTCAGAGGAGAGAGTGAGCCGGTCTGCTCTCTCCCAAACTCACACGAGGAGTCTTCAGTGACGAGTACAAACACACGTCTAGTTTAGGAGAAAATGGGAGTACAAATGAGAAGGCCACAGTTGGGGGGAAAAAGGGAATGAGGATTTTTAGTAGCATTCTCAACCTTTTTCTGTTTCTATTCCTCCAGTAATGATCCTGGGAGAATCTTCTCGTTTGGTTTATCGTGGTTTTACGTTATCTCCAGCATAGCTAAGGAGCGACGCAAGGTTCAAGTCGCACACCGGCTGCATCGTATCCAGCTAGCGTCCGGGTCTTTGTTTCCTCCTTTCCATGGGTAATGAATCTGTCTCTTTCCTCCAGTGGTTTTTCCGGGGGGGTTGTGGGGGGGCAGGGGTGGTTGTGAACGAGCGGCGGGAACGGGGACCTTGGTCCGTGATGGACCGAGCTCCATTAGACAGAGAGGAGCCCTTTAAACGCCCCCCCCCCACCCCCCCACCCCCCCCTCCCAGGTACTGCTCACGGCCACAATTGAATTAGCAGAGTCCTTCCAACACGCCAAGGTTTTAATGATCATGAACCTGGGAAGCAGTCCAACACTAATGCCTAATTGAGAAAAATGAAACGGGAAAGGAAGATTCATTCATCTGTCGGGCATGTAAAGGGGAGCCGTGTCCGTGGGTCCTCATTTTCATTTGGCTGTCGCTTTTTTTTTTACCCTTTCTCCTCTCTCCCCCTCTTCTCCCCTCTCTCTCTTTCTTCTCCTTGTTCTCACTCTCTCTCCCCCTTCTCCCCTCTCTCTTGCTTGTCTTTTCTCTCTCTCTCTCTCTCTCCTCACCCCCACTGTTCGCTTGCTCAAGTGAAAATTCCATTAGGTGACAGGGTAGGGATAAATCATTGTGACAAATTCTCTTTATCTTTAATTGTGTTTCGTTCAAAGTGAAATCATCAGCAGAAAATGTTGGGGTTGAGGGGGAAGGGGGGGGGGTTGAGGCTGGGTGTTCGGAGTTGAGTGCAGGATAGCTTGCTGGTGGGGGTGGTGTGAGGGGTGTGGGGGGGTTGGTGGGGGGGGGGGGAGTGCGAGCCCCTGAAGACAGCCATGTGAAGATGACAGGATTGTGTAACAAAGGGAGGGCTGGGGTAACACGGGCCCCCGTGCTTTGGAAATAAAGATATCATTAATAATGTAATCAGGAGCCCATGCCTGTCGCCGGGGCGACAGGTACGGCCTTGGCGAGTGTTCCATTAGCGTAATTGTGCCTTGCTTAATACGGCGCCCTGTCGTGAGTGCCCTTGCAGCTCTGTGCAGTAACACAGGCTTGGCTGAATCAGGGAGCTTTGTGCAATAACACAGGCTTGGCTGAGTCGGAGAGCTCTGTGCAGTAACACAGGTTTGGCTGAGTCGGAGAGCTCTGTGCAGTAACACAGGCTTGGCTGAATCAGAGAGCTTTGTGCAATAACACAGGCTTGGCTGAGTCGGAGAGCTCTGTGCAGTAACATTGGTTTGGCTGAATCGGAGAGCTCTGTGCAGTAACACAGGCTTGGCTGAATCAGAGAGCTTTGTGCAGTAACACAGGCTTGGCTGAGCGTGTCAGAGAGCTATGCGCAATAACACAGTCTGCACGTTCCTGGCGTTCCCATCCTCTGGGAGAAACACGGAGATTATGTGTCAGGGAAGAGGAGATTTATTCCACATCCGCCCTGATATCTTTATGTAGCAAATGGCATCCACACAGAACAAATGGTGTCTTCGCTTTTAAAAAAAACCCCGACAGTCTTCTCCTCTCCCCTTTTATTCTGGGGTCTTAGGTCCCCATCCTAGTTTCCCCTCGTTTCTGCCCCAAGCGAGGCCGCGATCGCCAATTAACTCCCGCAATTAATTTGGCGCTGTCGTTAGATCCAGCCGACGTGCGGCGGGCAGGAATGTTAATGCCCGCTCTTTCTCTCCCGGGCTGGCGGGCGGTGATTTATTCCGCGCCAGAGTCAGATTTATTGCGGCCGCGCGCCGTCACATTAATCGCCGACCTCCGCTGCAATCGCGCAGCACCGCGAGGGGGATAAGAACGGCGTTTTTTAAAAAGGTTCTTTTTTTTCCCCCCCTGCAAATCCACTCAGTGCTTAAAGGACGATTTCTGTACGGATGCATTATTTAGCTACGCACCTGGGGAGGGGTTTTCTGCTCTGATGATCTTTTTCATCCTCAGGTGATCATGTGCTATGTGCTGTCACCTGGCTGGCCGTGTCACAGAATTATCCCCCCCCCCCAACCCGTCCCTCCCAGCCTGGGACCGCCTGGGCTCCCTGAGCCTTTAGCCGCAGATGCTAACTGGGGAAGCGGCTCAAAGGTCCTGCCCCTGTGTGTCCTTCCCTTTCTCCCTTTAAGGGGAATTAGGCGCTAGCTAGCCTGTGCGAAGCACCTTTCCTGCCTGTGCTTTGTGGCTCTCTTTCTCATCCTAATATCACAGATCTTTCTGACCTGCAGCGTCTGAAGAAGAACCACAACAATTTCAATGGCAATGAACGGTCATATTCTTCCCTCTCTTTGCCTTTTGTTCTTTTGTGGACCCCTCTTGATTGGCGCACCCCTTACTCCTTTTAAACATTGTATGTGTGCATGTGTGTGTGACACACACACACACATGCACACATACACACACACACACACACACAGATGCACATCCATACACATGCACACACAAGCACGTACACACACACACACAAAATCTTGAGGCCTTGCCTGGGATTGCACTGGGAGCTTCTGGGTTGGTAGAGCTGTGCTGGAGGGAAGTAAGGTGTGCTTTCTGCGCTCTCTCCCACAGAGCTGCCTGTAATAACCTCTGTGCTGAAGCACCTTTTCCAGCAGCTTCACAGCTATTTCTGAGCGGCCAATCAGGTGTTGCCAGGTGGAATAAAAGGTCATCAGTCTAACTCCGCCCACCTCCACAGAACACAATTACCATGTTCCTATGGTCACCTGCTTCTATTGGCTGGAGGTTGGGAAGGGGGAGGGGTGTATGCTGGTTAGCTGTTATTGCCTGAGAAAGGAGTGCTGTATAAGTATCGACTCACAGCCTCTACTGACACAGAGACCCGCTGGTTGCTGACCATGTTGCTCTGACCCTTGGCCACGGGTAATTGATCCGTGTTAAACAGTCCGGGTGAAGTGCGTTTATCTCACTCCGCGGACCCCGTTTGGAGCCGCTGAATAATGCATGGCTGGGATTGGTGGGAGCGCTCAACCCTGTGTGTCTTATCTCAACGGTTTGAGTGCAAATGACAGATATAATCCCACGCCGCTCCCCGCTGTCAGGCCTCCGGTAATCACTGGCCAGTCTGAGGCCAAGCCGACACTTAAAGTGTGGCGAAGATACCTTTCTACAAGATGAGCACTTGTTCAGGTCCCTTCAACAACACTGAATTCAGGAAAACGGTTTTGCCTGAGCAACCATGCGTGCCCCAAAAAATTAAAAGACCCGTTACTAAGTGTGTTCCACCAGATTGTTCACCCTGTATTAGTTCTTTTTTTTTGGGGCTTCCAGAAAAGAAAAGCAGGTTTCCCTTTAACACAGAAAAAGAGAGAGTGAGTAACAAGCTTTTAATAGGGTTCCCCTGTATGACAGCAGAGGGAGTCTGGCAGCTGATTGGTCGGTGTCCTGAGGTGTCGGTGCGCTGATTGGCCGGTGTTGCTGAGGTGTTGGTGTGCTGATTGGTCGGCGTGCTGAGGTGTAAATGCGCTGATTGGTCGGTGCACTGAGGTGTCAGTGTGCTGATTGGTCAATGCGCTGAGGTGCCGGCTTTACCGTGGAACCACGGACCTTCCTGGGTTGCAGCCGTTGGTCATTTAGTGCTGTCGCGATTGGCCAGAATCTTGCGGTAGGGGCGATCGATACTGGCTACTGCGCACAGCGTGCCTGTCCGGCCTTATCTGGCTTATTACTGATAACTGGTAGGGGAGCCCCAGACTGAAATTACACCACCCTTATCTGATCCTTCCACAGCCGCACACCAGGGAGACATATTGGGCCTCGTCTCAAAGCTGGGGGGAAGTGAAAGGGTGCTGCTCAGTCACCCCGTTCCCCGAAACCTCCAGCTCTTGCGTGGGGGTGACCGTTTCCTTGGCAGGTCCTAGTCAAATTCACATAACACAAATGGCGCACCTGTGGCACTGTGGGGTGAAGCATTAGCCTCAGCTCTGCCGTATTACCTGGCCAGGCTGTGTTACCGCTTCCACTCGGCTGGTGGGGACGGTCATGAGCACTGGCAGCCTGTGAGTGAAAGTATTGACCGGAGCGAGGGCTTCTGTTCATGGACGCGGCTGGTAAACTGTGGCTTTCTGTCGAACCGTCCAGCCCTATTAAGGTACACTGTGTTTTGGCAGTAATGGGATCCTTAGAGGCACAGGCTTTGCAGTGTAATAAGGCCTCGATACAGATGGGGGAGCGGATAGCATGATAAATATATTGCACAATGTTTTGCAATATCTGAAAGCAGCAATAATTTGTATGTTTTCCAATGTATTGTGAAGTGCTGAAACTCTGTAAAGGTATGTTTCATTTCAATATTTTAGTACGTTCCATTTCCTTATGGCTAGTTTGTGTAGTTTTTTTTTTCCTTTTCAGCCACTTCACTGTTACCTGTAGAGTTAAAAACAGTTCCTTCTAGTCCCCGAGCTTTTTAACAGGAGAGCCGTTAGCATAGCTATCCTCAACCTCCTAGGACGGAGAACCAAATGGGTCTCTGGGGCGATCTGTGTGATTTATACGGTTGTTTCTCATTGACTAACTGGCCATCGGTGGGCGCATATACTGAAGCTAATTATGTTTGCCAGCTAGCTACACAGACAATCTGTGTTCATTTGCGCAGCCCCGTTGCTCCACAGAGCATTGGGCGAGAGCTTCGTTTATTCCCATTAAACAACGGAGACAAATTAAATTGTTTGTCGCCATTGCTTTCGTTGTTGATATTTTCGGCAGTTTTTTTCCTCCATCGATTTTCATTTGAATCGCGGTATCTAAAAGTAGCTGTCCCTTCACAAATCACCTCTCTTTGCCTGCTCTATTCAAGTCAACTTGTGTTCATTGAGACCTTAGACTCGAAACGTTAGCTTTATTAATTAGCTATGTGTCAGGAAAACAATAACATGTATATTCTCAGCGCTTGTTCACCAGGCCATAGTTTGAGGAACCCTGGTCTTTAGCCTGTCGTGCTGTGTAGTACACGCTTGCAGGACTGCGGTGTTAAGTGCTGTGCTAAGGCCGTGTGCTCAGTGAGATCGCATTGTGCACGGGCCGCTGCCTGTCTGGGAGAGTTTGGCAGGCGCTAATGAATTCCGCTCTCCTCCCCTGCTCTCTCCGTGACCCCTAATCCGTTTGGCATCTCGCTCGCTCGTCTGTCAGAAGCCAATCCCCACGGGGTGTAATTCCGGTTTTCCTCTGTCTCTCTGTTTGGATAAGGCTTGCGGGAACGCGACCCCGCCGCAAGCTTCCTCTCCTCCGGTGCGGTCGGAGGCTCCGGCCCGCTTTCATCTGCGAGCATTACCCAAGATCCTCTTCTCGCACAGATGTGAGCGCCGTGCTCTCGTTTCAAACCGCAAACACCCTTCATGCTGTGGTGTGAGTACAAGGGAAGCCCGTAAGAGGTGGAAGGGTAGATATCGATTTCAGTAACGAATCATGGTCTTGACAAGTAGAAGCGGGCGTCTTAGCGCTGGGCTTCGACAAAAACCTGCACCCACACCGGCCCTTTTCGGATAAGATTGGACACCCCTGATTTAGTGCCTCAATGACACCGGGGTTTCCTGTAAACCACGAATTGCTAAATAGATTTAGTGTGTCCTGTCCAAAGTCCACCTGCATAATGCTTTCGGTGCCTTTGCATACCAGCAAAGGCAATCGTGTAACTGATGCAGCAACCCGATTTCCGCTAATGTCTGAACCCACAAAGCGTGGTGATTGTGTGCAGATGGCTAAAATTATGTGCACATGCGTGTAACGGTTGGCCCGTTATAAATTTACCCTGGGAGCGCGAGAACCTCTAAAACTCCGAGTAAATTATTGTGAACAAACACAGCTGAATACACAAATGGTGAAATTCATTACTGAATAAAATTCAGCTTTTACACAATTTATCTTTGCTGCCCTCTGGAGTATTGCTTGGCAGACTTGTTCCCCAATTTAGGACTGATGGCTTGAAAGAGGACCATGGACATCACACTGAACCGAGTAATGTGTTAGGATTTGGCAATCAGCAGTCTCCTTGACAGCCAACACCTACCTCATTCTCTCTCTCTCTCTCTCTCTCTGTCTCTCTCTCTCTCTCTCGTTTGGCCTGTGTCTGTACCTCCAGATGTGCGACATTAATCCTACAGCTGCTCTCCATTCTCCCCATTAATGGTTGGATTCACAGCTTGCAACCCGCCAGTCTGTGGCAGTTTCCAGCTTTAGCCTGGCGTGTGTGCGTGCGTGTGCGCACGCGCATGCGCGCGTGCATGTGTGTGACCTTACCTGAATGTGTATACGTGTTTGTCTGTGTGTGTGCTTGTGTGAGCGTACCTGAAGGCACATATGTATTTGTCTGTGTTTGTGCACGTATATGAGCATGTATCTTTGAAGTGAACCAGCTGTGGTTGCGCCCTGATGAGGTCACAGGTGAACGGACGCTCCTGATGACTCACGCAGGGAGGAACATGCCACTTGCCTCTTCCACAGGCTTTAGTACTCTCCTCTCAGTCTATATAAAAATCCTCTGGAACTTGGATGGCTGCAGACCTGTTCAGCACAAAGAAGATTTCAGTAATCCTGTCTGCGTCGAGTGGCCCCTTCCCAGCATGCCGTTCCTGCTCGCATCCTCTCTGCGGAGCTCAGAAAGGCCTCATAATGACCCTCTCAGCCCCTGCAGAATGGCCCGGCACTCACTGAGCATGCTCGGTAGAGAGGAGGACGCTTGCCCACTTCTAGAAGCAGAGGTGAGCCCGTGACACGACCACAGATTGGATTGTGGGCGTAGACGCGGATGAAAACGACCTGCCGGGGCGGGGGCAGGGGGGGGGAGGAAATTTTCGTTGCGCGTCACGTATACGGTCATGCATTTTTAATTCATTTATTTTCCGAGCAGGGGTTTCGAATGATACATTTGTTCAATACGCGGGCGCATAAAGCATATTTATGCACGCCTCCTTAATTGTGCCTTGAATATTTATGCGGGAGGTAATGTGATTTGCAATTTCGTATTATTACTACAACTGAGGGTTTCCACTCGAAGCGGGACTCGGAATCAGGGACGTGTCGCCGACAGAAATATTCGAAGGGCGTGCCTTGAATTCGGCTGGCGCGAAGAAGGTCTTCGTTCCGTCCTCACCCGACCTGGCGCCGTCAAAACGGCCTCGCCCGGGGCGATAGCGGAATTAGAGCCGGCCCCATTTTTTACGCGGCTACCCGCGCCGCCCGGCTTCGGGGGGAATCCAGGCTGGCAGCATCGGCTGCGTCCCTGCGAGCTCTCCGCCCAATCAACGCGCTCCATCTTTTAATAGCCCGTATCAATAGTGCCTTCGTCAGCGCGCGCTTCCTGTTCAGGTCAAACTTCGGCCTCGTGAAAAAAAATGTGCAGCGCCTCTCGTCTGGCCAAGGTGACGCCCCAAAATAACCGGAGGAGAGCGGCCTTTCCGAGCGGTGAGACGGTTAAACCGCTGCCAGGGGCCTTAGTACCGACGCCTGTCACACGTCGTCCCGCCCTGTCACACATTACTGTCAGAGCGGAGCCCCTGCAGGATAAACTGCTGCTCTGGCGGTTTCTCACTCGCGCACAAAGAGAGGAATAAAGAGGGGGGGGGGGGGAGCGCTCGAGCAAACGCCGGCCCCCTCGCGATTGGACGGGGACGAAACGTGCTAAATCTGCCTCGCCGCCACGCCGGGCCGAGGCTCTAGATAACGGGATTACCGTGAAATCTAAGTTTTTCGGCCTCTCTGAGGGATCGCTCTTTCTCTGGACCGCTTGCTGTCTGAGAGGGACTTCAGGGGACGGCGAAAGAATTCTCTCAGGTGCGATTGGTCTGTCCTTTCGTGAAAGAGAGAGGAAGAGAGACAAAGAGACAGAGAGGTGTGGGAATACCCTCCCCCAAGTTCCTAATTAGGAAATGAACACATTAACTCGGAGTGGATGATAAGCCAATAATAATGTGACACACAAATCTAAATTATGGAGCCTCTGAGATTGATGCTCTTGAGGGTCTCAAAATAAGAAATTGTGTTCTGATGAAAAGGTCAATTTGAATCACATTCTGATTGTGAAAGATGATTTTAAATGGATGCGATGCACAGCTCAAGGCTGTTTGGCAGGGAGGCTCTTTGAATTATGGGAATTGAGTAGCTACATCTGCTCATCGCGTATTTTAATTAGTCGAAACAAAAGTTGGGCATTACCCTCCCTGGCACGTACACAGTTTCCTGAAGGGGCACCCCCTGAAGCTCCTGTTTTTGGGCAGAGGTTCTCTTCAGACGGAAGTTCACGCTCGACCCTACATTAATGAGGCTGATTTCACTGCTGGGAAGGTAGTTGTCCTTGGGGATCCTGGCTTAGGAAGCGTCCATTTTAGCCTCCTTTGTGTGCATGGAATGGAATGGAATGTTGAGGGTGGTGACAGCTTCCTGACCCACTCTGAGATGGCCGTCCTGCCCTGACCCTCAGCCGCGAGGTCACTGATCTGCTCTTAACAAGCCAGGATGAAGTGCGCGCTGGTCTTCCTCTGACCACACCGTCCTCTGCAGCTCCTAACTGAAGCCTGTAAATAATGGATGGGTAGATCTGTCTGTGAGAGTGTGCCATCCATGGGGTATTTGGAAATGGGTTGGCTCGAGAGATCGGTATTCTGAATGTGGTCCCTCACCCCAAGCAATAGAACTCCTTAATGCGAGGTGGTCCATTATCGCTCAGATGCTTAATGTGAGACTGAGGTGGTCCATTATCGCTCAGGTGCTTAATGTGAGACTGAGGTGGTCCTTTATCGCTCAGATGCTTAATGTGAGACTGAGGTGGTCCATTAACGCTCAGATGCTTAATGTGAGACTGAGGTGGTCCATTATCGCTCAGATGCTTAATGTGAGACTGAGGTGGTCCATTAACGCTCAGATGCTTAATGTGAGACTGAGGTGGTCCATTATCGCTCAGATGCTTAATGTGAGACTGAGGTGGTCCATTATCGCTCAGATGCTTAATGTGAGACTGAGGTGGTCCTTTATCGCTCAGGTGCTTAATGTGAGACTGAGGTGGTTTTTTATCGCTCAGATGCTTAATGTGACACTGAGGTGGTCCATTATCGCTCAGATGCTTAATGTGAGACTGAGGTTGTCCATTATCGCTCAGATGCTTAATGTGAGACTGAGGTGGTCCATTATCGCTCAGATGCTTAATGTGAGGCTGAGGTGGTCCATTATCGCTCAGATGCTTAATGTGAGACTGAGGTGGTCCATTATCGCTCAGATGCTTAATGTGAGGCTGAGGTGTTCCTTTATCGCTGAGATGTTGGGTGCCATGATGAATAAACTGGGAATTCTCTGCACAGGAGGAACAGGTAGGCAGAGGACCGTCTCTGTCTTATGCTTTCTGGGACATAATTTGTTCATCTCAGGTCTGGTCACGTTTCCACGGTCACGCGGCGTGATCTGCAGCACGCTCTTGGGAGAGAGCGTTTCTCTTCAGCGGGGTTATTTGTTTTTTCCGTTCCCCGAAATCCTTTCACAGGCCCGTCGTGCTGTGGCCCGTCCCCCTTGCCCCCCCCCCGGTTTTCTTTCTCCGCCCGTGTGCCTCTCCTCCTCCCCTCCTCTTCGTACGGCGGATTCCCGTTTCCCGCTCCTCGTGGAAAAAGCGTTTCGCAGGAAGCCGTTGTCATCGTAACCACAAGTGGCTCTCCAGTCCTCGGGCCCTGACCGCATGATGAATATTTATCTGCGCGCTGTCTGGATTGGGGAGGTGGGGGCGGGCGTGGGGGACCGCAGGTGTGGAGGGGAGGTGCGCAGGTGGCTCCGGGTTTGTGAGGTGGCCGGCGGGTCTCTAGGCCCACAGGAGGCGCAGCGACCCCCCCCACCCCCGCCAACACGCTGGCGGGGGCAGAGCAGATTGATTGCCATGCCGGACTCCATCTTTATGGCCGCTCTCGCTCCTCAGGGGCAGAACGGGCTCCGTGCTTTGCCTCCCGAGGGGGCCTTCAATTTCTCTCTTATTTTTTTTTAGTTTTGTTTTGCGTACGGGGAGGGCGGGGGGCGGGGGGCAGCACGCCTTCAGTGGTGCCAGTCAATTCTAATCATATAAAGCTGTCATGTCGTATAGAAAACAGTCAGCCTTCATACATCACCTGGGCTTTCGCCATTGATCCCGAACCAGAACGGGAGGGATTCGAGTGCCCCTGCGGAGAACACACACGGGAACACGGAGGACCCTCCCAGTGCAGGCCCCGTGTACAGTGGCTGTGTCTGTAGCACAGAGGTCTTTAGCACAGAGGCATCTTTACATTCTTGACAGACCGTCTTTGTGTCACATGCAGATTCATCCTTTTCTCCGTCCTCCTGATGTTTTAATTTTATTCAGCCCGGCGTACCTTGCCCCTCCTAAATATTTATGAGGTCTACGATAAATCAGTTTCCTTACAGACCTCTGAGATGAAATAAATGCAGTCGTGCGTTTTTTTTTTTTTTTTTTTTTGGAGGGGGAGGATGATTTCGTCTGGTGATTTATAGTCGGCGGTGATGGTGTTTCTCACCGGGGAGGAGAGTGACATTTGGGAGATGCATTCACCGCACCATCGCGGCTGTCTGGGTCTTTGCACCGTACCCCATGGAGTCTGCCCAGTATAACAGTGTCTGAATGAAATTCCATCTTTCCGAGCGGTGTGCGCGCGTGCGTTTGTGGCTGGACGTTTAACGGAGGAGAGAGAGGCGTTGTGTTTGGGAGACCCTGTCGGGAGAGCCGCTGTGGTTTTGACTGATGGGGCAGAGACCCATTCACAGGGCACACAAAGGCATTCAACAGTTTGAGTTTCCCATCCAGCCAGGACCCATGTCTCCCTTGTCAGCGCTTCATTAATGGATGAGCTCTGATCCCCCCCCACCCCCCAACCCCCCACCCTCATGCCCTCTGTTCACCCCTGAAGGCCACTGGGGGGTCAAAGGTCCCCCTCTCTCTTTCTGAGAACTCTCTCTGACCAGAATGGGCTGTGGAGGAATGGTCCTGAGAGGCAGTTCCTGGTCAGACCTTCTGAGTTTCATGTGCATGAGTACCTGTATGTGTATGCTTATGATTTATGGCCTAAATGGCCTCTCATATGTGCACACACACACACACACACACACACACACACACGCTCGCACAAAAGTATGGTCTAACCTTGTCCTTTAAATTATTTTCTCTAATTTATTCCATTGAAGGAATTAACCATTGAAAGCCACCTCTGCCGTGGCGCGCACACAAACACTCTCACGCACATTCAGGCCTGACCTTGCCATTTAAATGATTACCCCCCCCCCCCCCCCCCACTTCATTCAATGAAAAAAAAAATCTTTTTCAAAACATTCTTGCTGGGTGAATATATGAAAGGGTAATGAAGCGGATTCAAACAGAGAAAGGCTTCCTGGTAGCAGAGAGCTGGGCCCAGCCGATGAGCTCTTGTTTAGGAAACGTCAGCTTCTCCTCCATATGAAGGTGTTCCAGTTTAGAAGGGGACTCGCTGGGCCGAATCTCAAAGCTCCATTTCATCTCTCCCCAAACGTCCCCCCCCCCCCCCCCCCCCCCACATCTCCATCCCCATTTCCTGAAGGACAATATGACATTCTTCCCTCTGCCATCTGGGCCATTCTGAAATGTGCGGGGGGAAAAAAAAAAAGTGCTCAAAGAAGCGTGTTTGCTTAAAGCCTCCATCCTTTGCTTGAAAACATTACAGGCATTATTCCTCCTGGACAAAGCCGGCCTGGGAGAGAGAGAGGAAAAGGGGGAGCTTTGGGAAGGTATTTCGGGAGGAGGAGGACCCTGTTTTGCATAGCAATGGCCGGGGGTGGGAGCGGCGAGCCGGGATGATGTCATGGGCTTGGCCGGCCATCAGACGGTGGGAGAGCGAGCGGAGGGCCGGGCTCCCCGCTCCGCGGCTAATTGCATTTGGATGGAAATGCGGACGCCGCTCGCCGCCCTCAGCCATTCGAGCCCAGATGCGCTGTTTTTAAAGCCATTCACCGGCAGCAGAATGGGCCTGTGAATTGACTCGCCAAAAAAAAAAAAAAAGAGAGAGAGGAGAAAGAAAGAGAGGGATTTGGACGTGGGGGGATTTCTCGGAGCAGGCGACAAGGATTATCCAACTTTTTTTGGGGGGGGGGGGGGGGAGGGGATGGATGGTCTTTTCAAGGCTTTGTGCCGCCATTATCCGCTCCGACCCTTGAGACAGGAGGTTGTCTTGGACCATTTGCATGACCTTTACTGTTGAAAGCATACACTTGCAATAAACAGTATCAACAATTTGAAGTTCATCAGTTTTGTTTGTCTGCCTCTAGCACACTTAAAAAACTACTTTTTCTGAGGTGAGGGCATTGCAGCTGATGGCAATTGAAGGGTATTTGAAGAAAGGACAAAATGATTCAAAACAAACTGCTATTGATTGTCAATTTTGCCTTGTTTACCAAAAGTTTTCCCTGGCCCTTGGTCCCACTGCTACAACTTGTGATTTACAATGATTTACCCCTTGTTTCAATCAACATTTTGCATCAACCTTGACTCACAAATAAATGCACGCTCCACTTGGTGTCAGCTCTTCAGCACAAACACAGTGCACTTGATGACCTCTTAAAATGCCAAATAGTGTTTTTGACATTGAGGTATTCCATTTCATTAAGTTTAAAGTTAAGGAAAATGTTGACTGAATCCAGAGGTTAGCATTGGCAGAACAGTGTCTATAACTTAAAATCACTTGTAATGGTTATTTGACAGTACAATCTAGATGATGCATTTGGTTGGATTAATTTGTAATTTGGCCTCATAAGCTGACATTTAGAAACTGTTATTTGGGGTTCATTTTCAAATATGTAAATTCATTTTATTATAAAATTTGATGAACGGTACATATTGAATGATAATTTAAAGTTGGTAATTGTTGAGAAATAGTATAATTTGCCTTTTAATGAAAATGTGTATTTATTTGTATATCTGGTCTCACATGGCCAGTGAAACCACACACTCATGGTGCAGTCAAGTCTGTGCGCTCAGAGATGGTGGGTCATATCAAATAACTGTTTGATTGGCCAAAGATCACTTTCCTGTCTTTTGCAGTGCGGTGTCGGTGTGGATCAAAATGTCTGCCTGCTGGTAAATGGCGAAACGT
This sequence comes from Anguilla pacifica, assembly GCA_039654925.1. Lineage (NCBI taxonomy): Eukaryota > Metazoa > Chordata > Actinopteri > Anguilliformes > Anguillidae > Anguilla > Anguilla pacifica. Next base: position 47,965,945 of record CM077292.1, read on the forward strand.
GGTTTTGTGTGTCCGTTTCCTCTGCACTGCCATGTCACTCAGAAGCCATGTGAGCTGTCAGATATTAGTGTCCTTCCATGTTAAGGGTTTCTCAGCGGCCTGTGGGGTCATGCTGTACGCACACGGTTTGCCTGGGCCCAATCTTCGGTGACCTTAAACTTGCTTTTCTTCTTTTGCTTCCCGTGCTTGACTCCCGCGACCTTGGGGGTGTCAGAAAACATAACTCTCCGGGGCTTCTTACGTCTTGACTAACCTTTTAGAAACGCTGCGCCCGATTCAGAGTCTATAATCGTCATCCATCTCTGTCAGGCCGTGAATGTGCCGAGAAGAAATAATCGTATTTCAGTGGAATTAAACAGCCAATAACCCCTATCGTAAGGACAGCCCCGAGTAACCAGGTTAGAAGTGCTAGAGCACATTTATCAGCTGTCAAGCAGGACAGCGCACATACTTTAAGGCAGATTCCTCTGCTTTTCTTGTGGAAGGGGGCGGCCAGTTTGATTCCCATGGTAAGTGCAGTGCTTTGCGAGCACGGCACCTTATGAGTCGCTGCTATAGCCAAGCTGGGACGAGTATGGTTTTAATATGAAGAGTCCCCATAAGCAGGAGTTGTAGAATTCAGCCCTGAACTCCTGTGCATGCTGCTGTTGGTTACAGGACAATCTCTTCATGGTTAAGATGGTTGAAATAATGCGTATTTCTCGTAATGTTTTCCCGAAAATTTATTTGAACGCAAGACCGTTGTGACTCGTCATTCGACTTTGTTTTTGAACTCCTCATTTTCCTAAAACGGTGTCAGTGGCCAGGTGTTTGGTCTTTCGGAAGCATGCGCTCCGCTTGATTTCACATCAACTTGACAGTCCAATTTAATTAATTTAACCCCGTTCTAAAGGAATTGTTTTCCATATGGTTCATTCCAGAATGTGAAAACACGGGTTGACTTGCCTGATTGAAATATGGTATTTTAATATGGGTGATTGATCCTTCATGGCATGCTCAGCTATTTCAGGCATACCCTTCCCTTCAGAGGGTAAGTCCTTCAATAGGCATTTAAAAGGTCTAATTAAGAAGAAAAATTCATTATAATTCAGACATTGCAGCCATGGCTGGAATGAAAACTAGCACACTGTACACGGAGCTCTTAAGTTGTACACAAAGCACTTCTGACACCTGGCAGATATTAACGATTTGGAGTAATTGTTTTCTGTTCTCTGCATACCTGGGTCGAATAATGCTTATGTAAACAGATAACTCAGCTGTAATGTGCCTGCCGACTGTATTCAAGGATGTATTCAAAGTGTGCTATTTCTTTCCTTTGTGTAAAAAGGTTGGTTTTCCCAGAAGGCCTGTGTACTATTCATGATGCGAAACTATACAGCGTGTTCCAGCGGAAGTTGACAGCCGTAGCTCGCCATTGTATCATTCAACACTTTTGTCAGGCCTGTGTATTATGAACGCATCTGCTACCGAGATAAAGGCGTGGCTTTCTAAATTTTCCGCTGCTCCCTTTACAGATAAAAGAAAATAGTTGTTGTGAGTAATAAAAATCGCGTGTGCGTAAATATATTTTGTTGTTGGCCTTTTTACGAAGTTGTCACGGAAATGTGATTGAAATGTGAAAATAACTCGAAGTGAAATTTTTGTTATCGGCAATCACTTCAAATTAGGAAATGAACTACCTCATCAATCAAGTCGTGTTCGTTAAAGGTTACAACTCCACGTCAAGAAAATGTATTCTAGGGAAGTGGCGAATAAAAAAAAAGTAATTATCCTTTATCACCAGGCAGAGGAGACTGACATAATTAGGTTTTGTTGGAAGCTGATTTGGGCTTCCTGTCTTGGGGAATTAAATATGTCTGGAAATCGCTGAGATGTCACCGGCAAATGTGCTTATTTGATTTCTGAACGCACCCGGTGAGCGGAAGCAGCACGCGCTAGCCCACACCCGTGTTATTGATAAGCTGGCTAATTCGCGTTTCACACCGTGAATTCACGTGTTGCCGTTCATCAAATCCTTCCAGGTGCCAAGTGAAGGGCTCTTCTTGTGCAGGCGTTGCGGAGCTAGCTTGGGAAGTTGGAGACTTTACTTAGAGTTTACTTATGGAGGATATTCTGTATTATTATTAGGCTCAGTCGTGACTCGTGAGAGAGAGAGAAAAACATTATCTGCATACACCTTTCTCCTTCTTCGAGAAAGCCTCAGACGTTTAGCATTTCCCTGCTCCGAGGTAAACAGCTCTGAAGTATGCAGCAGATTTCGTGATTTGCATACCCAGGTTGCGCCTCCAAGCCGTCTCCCGGCTGATTGCTATGATAGCATTCAACGCCAATGGTGGTTTTGGATGAATTGTTTACGCTCATCAAATCCATATATTATAATGGGTGGATCTCAGTTCTGCACTGCGGTATACTTCAGATGTCTGCTAGTGCGCATCTGTTAAATTAAAATATCATGCCTAGAAGTCCTGGAAGACTTATTTCACTATTCTAGTATAGCTAAATATGAAATTACGCAGAAAACAGCAAATGATGGACTCTAGACTGAGGGGCCAAATTACTGGCACCATAATAATGGCGAGTTTTAAATTACCCATAAATAGGCAGTAGCAGAACTAAAAGGCTGTCCTGAATCAGTTGACCCAAGGAAGGGCAAATAGATGCTTTGGAATCTTATCAGATTTTATCTTAAGTGATGAAATTTGAACTCAAGCATTCGAGTGTGATTTTAACTTGACTAAACTTGTTATAAATCCATTTGACTATTGTCTTTTAATTACCACGAGGATTTTATAATCTCTTCCTCTTTGAAGTAGCTTGTGTTCACATTCGCTCTGTCTGTGGCGGAGTTGTGTCAGGGGCTGGTCAGGGGGGTCGAAGCGCGAGGCCTAGCCCGAGGGAACCGGACGAACGCGGGGACGTCTGATTTACGAGCGTTTCCACGTTCGACGCGGAGCGTAAGTGAAAACGCGGCGGTTCCCATCGCCAATCCCATTACCCGGCCCCTTCCTTTCTCGTCCTGGCGGGGGAAAATAGCAGAAATGCTCGGGAAATCCATTTACATGATTTATACGAGGACGACTGTGTGCGGTCGGCAGGAGCTATCTTTTATTTATGAGGGCTCGGCAGTAAAGCGCCCAGATGTTAAGCTGTGTTGGGCATCTCATCTACCCGGAGTCGTTTGGGAGCCATAAAGCAGCGCGCGAGGAGGAAGGGCTAGAGATGCAGCGCTCCTTTCCTTTTTCAATTGTTTACGCGCCGCGGTACCATCGGCGAAAGAAAGCCAGGCGCGTTTCTGTTCTGCTGTGGCATTTCGTGGTTCTGTTCAAAAGGAGAATTTGTTGGGGAGCTCCAGGGTTCCTTGGCCTGTTCATTTCCCCGTGTGATGTTTCCTCGCATTGGATCGTGTTCAGTGTACATCATTCATTTTTTATTTGTCAATATCACCACCCGACTATAGCAGGCCTACGTCTACTAAAAATATTATGTTCATAAATCAGTGCAAAATTCATCTTCCTTTTGAAGTGCAGAAATAAACTGTAGGGTGTAAAACAGCAAAGATGCGTGCATCCACGCGCACCCCCTCACACAAACACATGACCCCTTCTTTGGTTCATGACCAACCTTTCCACAAAAGCAAATCTGTGAATCCATTCGGGAGTTATGCAAAAGGCCACGCCCCCTCTTGGTCAATCGGCCTTGGAAGTTACTCAGCTCTACCTTCAGTCATGACCAACATCCATGCCAAATTTCAGCCTCCTGGGGCGAAAACTGTGGCCGCTACGGGGTGGGACACTTTTTGTGGACCAACCGACCAACAGACAGAGCTATAGAGCTGCGGTCGCAGCTAAAAACTGGTAATCCGAAAGGTAATGCGTTATCCGGAATTTACAAAAAATGAAATGTGCGTGTGTTTTTCCTCCCCTCAAATTTCTGACTTTTAAACTGCTCTCAGACTTGCAGCTCCCAGAACCGCAGATTAGTCTGGATGATCTCGTCTGCCAAGACATTTCGCGGTCTTGTTGTAACGGTTCATTCCGTAAAATGCGTCCGTCACAATGAAGGGGGATGGTACCTGTGAGCTTAGGAGCAACAGAAGAGCAGCTTGGGTAGGAACACGTGACCCGTTTGTTCTGGCCGGTTCCCTATAGCCCCAAACCACTGAAAACCAGAACGCGTGTAATTTGAAATGCTACTGTGGTTGAGGTTTTTTTTTTTTTTTTTTTACAATACCTACTATTGGAAAAAGATGTATTTCAGCTTTAAATTTCAAGCGCCATATAACCGGAGCATGTTATCTCTCGCACCAGGTTATTACATGCTCGTGCGTTTTTTTTATTCCGTGAAACGGACACTCGTTTTACGGGGTAGTGTTCTGATCCCGCGTGCGGCTTTAATTCCAGAGGTGGTGGGCGCTGTTAAAAAAAAATCAACGAAGCACACCAAGTTAATTTAAGATTTAATCCATGCGGTTAATAAGGGGTGGAATTCTCCTAAGGAACGCAGGGACTGTGTCAGACGAATCAAAAAGGAGGTCGTGCATCGGCGTGTTTATGGGGGAAGAAAGAGGGCTGTGTTCGTGTAGAAGATTCTCATCATCGGAGCACTGCTACCAAAGTGCGGTCCCAGTATTATTTTTTGCACCAACAAACACAAAAATAGGTATGTGGTGGCATGTTTGGGTTGTGTGTTCTGGCGGCAGTGTGGCACAGTGGGTAAGGAACTGGGCTTGTAACCGAAAGGTCGCAGGTTCGATTCCCGGGTAGGACACTGCCGTTGTTACCCTTGAGCGAGGTACTTAACCCCAATTGCTTCAGTATATATCCAGCTGTATAAATGGATACAATGTAAAATGCTATGTAAAAGTTGTGTAAGTCACTCAGGATGAGAGCATCTGCAAAAGGCCTGTAATGTAATGTAATGGTCAGGATTGCCTGTCATGGAAAAGTGACGACCCAGCCCGCCAAAAAATTCCAATACGCTTCCGGGTGCGCTCCAAGCTCAGAAACTGCTGGGGAAAGAAACCCTTCTCTTTGCCGCTCCTCTAGATTGTGTGGCTACGATGTGCCGCTGGGCTTAAAAGATCAGCAGCGGACCAGGGGCGCGGTGAGCTAAAGGGCACCGTTGGATATCCGCGGTTCGGGGCAGAGGCCGGGATTAGCGGCTCGGTATGGGCGAGCCTGACTGGCGGGCGAAGCTAAAGGGCAGGACGCATGCGCACGACTGGGAAACTCAGCTAGGAGGAGAGGCAGCTGCGGTGTGAGCCGTGGGCACGATAGGGGAGAGGGAGACAAAGCCAGAGAAGAGCACTGGAGACAAACTGCTCATAAATATCTTGGGAAAAGAAGCGCGCCATTAGTTATGTTTCCTCTACAGCGCTGGGCCTGAAGTGGGGTGTCGTTGGCCGCATTCCTCGCGCTGCCGTTTAAAACTTGAGGACATGCACACAGAAGTGGTCCTGTTTTAAAACTTGAGGACATGCGCACAGAAGTGGTCTGTTTAAAACTTGAAGCTGCGTTTCAAATCCCCTGTAATGGGAACGACACAATTTAATCTGCAGTAGAAAGTGCGGGGAGCCTGGAGAAAGCCTATTAACGGAACCATTAGGGAAAGTGTAAGGAGCCATGTTGTGTGGCCATGCACAGACGTAAGGCACAAATAATTCTTCTTTTTTTTTTGGTTAACCTAATGGGATTTCGTTGGGTTTGCCCCGTCTGTTTGCTACACCCACTGCGTTTTGAATTATTAAAGGGATCTGAATGCCTGTTAATGGTTCGGACAATACGGGAGGCGAACAGCGAAGTGGATTCTCAGACAGAGAAGGCCAGGCTTCCCTGTGCCGTCATTTTTCTGCCTCTGGGAGTCTCTGAGGGCCTTAATTTAATCTCCCACTGTTTGCTCGGAGATTAGGGGAAGGTCATTTGCATTTGCGGTCCTGTTTCATTTCTGTTGCTCACCCAGAGGTGTGCCCGTAGGTTGGGCTAGAGTGCCGTTTGAGGGGGAGAGAGACGGGGGTGACTTGAGAGGGGAATGTGAATTGACAAGCTTGGAAATTGGGGGGAAAAGGAGGGACACCTTTGAAATAAGCTACAACATGCATGTGTATGTGTGTAGGTGTGATTGTGTGTGTGTGTGTGTGTGTGTGTATGTATGTGATTGTGTATGCATGTGTGTTTATGTGATTATGTGTGTTTGTGCGTATATATGTAATTCTGTGTGTTCGTGTGTGTGTTTTTATGTGTCTATGTGTGATTGTGTATGTGCATGTGATTATGTGTGTGCTCCTGTATATGCTTGTGTACAGGGCCGCGGTTGAGGCTGAATTATTTAAAGTATGGCACTTGTGCCATCTTGTCCAGTCTGCAGCCTGTGTGATTGGCTTGGGTGTGAAATCGGTTTTACCCAGTGTGGAAGGCATGAGTGCCCCACTGAGGCTCCCCGAGGAGTCCTTCTGCTGAGTTTAAGGCCTAATCGACACTGAAGGCCACTCCACCATTTTGCTGTTTTCAGCAGTTCATGGGTACTCTCTTTGTCTCAGATATGTGCTGCCATTTTCTACTAGCACAGAAAAACGTGAGTAATTTCAATGTGATGTGATACTGGGAAGTGGTACTAGAAGATGAAAAATGACCCAAAAAAAGGCCCAATATCTGTATGATGACCCTTGTTGCACAAACCTGTTCTTTGCCTCAGTGTGCCGACCAGATGGCTGAGTTTATGTGCGGGGCTGGGGGTGATAGTAGCTTAAGCTGTTTGTACCCACTCTGGCCAATTTTTGTTTAATTGGGGATGACTGCTGCTAGAATTTTTAAATTTGGCAGCTTATGTTGACTGTGGGAGAGGGAGTTAAAAATCCACCACGTTCATCAAAGGGTTTGTCTTTTGAAACGACGACAAGGATCTGTCGGTGAAACAGTCCGGTCTTTAAAATAAATTTCAAAAATCCATCCCATTTGACGATTGTGTAGTGCGGAAAAAGAGTGTGTGCCTGTATGGCTGTATCTTGCCTCAGCATCTTAGCAGAGATGGAACATCTCCCATAGATGGTAATGAGCAGTGGAGGCCAGATCTATACCAGAATTCCACAGTGTTGTTACAGGATTCTCATCCTCTCTGACATGACATTCGCCCGTTTAGCTTGGCCTCGGTGTGCCGTGGTAAGGACCCTGTGTCCCCCTTCCGTCCTGTACACCCACAGGGGGGGGGGGTCTCCAGGGCTGTCATTGTTTCTCAGGCCAGAGGGACTTCACCGCGGCCATCGATTGGTCTGCAGCTGCTGTCGCCCCATCATCCCATCCCAGGCGCTAATCCACTGCCGCCTGAAAGGCACCTCTTAGTACCGCAGGAATCTGGCCCTGCGGGGCTGTCCTTGACCGGCACAGCTCTGGAGTGGTGCAGCGTTCATTTCGGGGGGGTGCGTGGTCTTTTCTTCAGCATCCTCAGACAAGCTGTGTTCTAAGAAGAAGCCCTACGGCTGATTTTCCCCGGGGGCAGATTGGAAGCTGCGTGGCGTTTGCCTGCTTTCGGGGACCCCACTAGCCAGACTGCGGCTGGTGTGAATGCTCCAATTCACTAGCATGGCCTTCAGAAGGTAGCGGGGTCCACCACACATCTGCCGTCATCCTGGTGTAATTGAGGCGTTCGACTTAGACTCACAAAGCCTTAGATTTAGACTCACAAAGCCTTAGATTTAGGCTCACAAAGCCTTAGACTTAGACTCATAAGGCCTTAGACTTAGACTCATAAAGCCTCAGACTTAGACTCACAAAGCCTTAGATTTAGACTCACAAAGCCTTAGATTTAGGCTCACAAAGCCTTAGACTTAGACTCATAAGGCCTTAGACTTAGACTCATAAAGCCTCAGACTTAGACTCACAAAGCCTCAGACTTAGACTCACAAAGCCTCAGACTTAGACTCACAAAGCCTCAGACTTAGACTCACAAAGCCTCAGACTTAGACTTGCGGAGCGGTTGCCGCTCACTCCCAGGCCCAGTGCTCCCTCATCCGGTTATTAATCAAAGCAGACAGGCTGAGCAAGATGGAGGAGCGCGCCGACTCGCGCACGTTTCCGCCAAACCAAATACAGACATGAGCTATTTACATCCCCCTTTGACGATTTAACACCGCCGCGGCGCGGTTCAGCGGTTTCTGCCGCTAATTAACGAGACAGAAGCTAATGGATCTGTGTTGTGTTTAGTAATCAGGCTGCTTTGCATACCCCCCGGTTCCCGCCAGCCCTGCGTTCCCCCTCCGAAGAGCGGAAGCGCCCGCTCCCGGGAATATCGTCCTTCCCACATTAGGCTAACGGCGCGATGGCGCTGACCTTTGAAAATGAGCACAAATTACACTGAAGATGACAAAAAACACCAGGCTTGGAACACTCCCCCCCTCCTCCCCTCCTCTCCCCCACCGAATATCTCACCAGCAGAACTGCAGGCTGCAAATGGCTTGTCCTCGGTGGATCCCGCGCAGCCGAGCCCAGAGAAGCGGCGCTGCGCTGCAGCCGCAGATGGCGGTTTCCGCGTCGAGCGGCAGTTACGTTTTAATTACGGTCAAATTAAATTGGAAAGCCGTCGGCGTAGAACCGGGAGGATCGTCGAGGTTGTCTCGGAGACCCGGGCTACACGTGTCGGGCCCTGGCCACGCAGGAAGAGGACTGCTGTTATTGTGTGAATTGCTGTCTCATAGCAACAGGATGTCAGTGCACCTTATGGGGTTTTTTTTCTTGTTAGAATACAGAATAAACTAGTAAGTGTGGTCATATGTCAATAGATCAACATATAAATATTAAATTCATGAATTCATATATTAATTACAAAAGAAAATCGGAATAAATAAAATATAGATTGAATTGTAATGTATTTTTTCCCCCAAAGTTTCTTTATTCACTTCTAATTATTTTTGTTCATCCATTTCATCATTTATTTCTTTTTTTATTTCCTTCCGGTTACATGTAAGCAAATGGACTTAAATCAGCTCCCCAGCCAGCACAGCTAGACCATTTACTGTTGATGTACAGTAAATGTACAGTAAACCTCAGCTGGTTTAAATGTTGACTGGTCAGGTGGTGCATGGTACTGGCTACCAGTTGATTAGAGGAGTTGTGGAGTCATTTTGTGCAGCTGTGGAGTCTGCCAGAATTAGCAGGAAGGAAGAGATTTGAAGCCGAAAAGAGGGACACTGAGCAAACTGGCCGGCTCAGTGCATTTTCAACGCAAACTCCAAATGGGGCCGACCGAATCATTACTTAGCTTTTTTGGCTAATAAGGATGACAGTTTGTTCTTCTGGCAGCTCATATTGTGACCTTCAATATAACACATTATCTGAAACATTAGCTGTTGCCACCTTTCGTGTACATATTGCAGAAAGGTGTCAGCATGTCTGTTCTCATATACGCGGTATGTTGTCGTAAATCAACAATATAGTCCTTTTAGATGGGATATTTTATTCAACACGTAATAGAAGCACAGTGCAGTCTTCAGGAAGTCGGCTTTTTTTTGTTGAAGTCTCCTGGAAGGATAACATGTAGACGGCCTACATAGGCTAATTAGCTCCTGTCCCAGAGCTATACCCTTATCATTACAAGCTGCAGAGTGCCGTTTGAAAGGGTCTTCATTAAGGTGAGAAATAGTGCCTGGTAAAAAAATAAAGGAAAAAAAGGTGAGGGTAAAAGAAATGCTCTGTGCCAAACACCTCGCGAGTCGGAGCATCCTTATCTATGTGAAAACAGAACCTTCGTCACCCTTCCACCAATTTTAAGAAGGTACGCCAGCTCCTCTAATGAGGGTAAAACATACACACGCGGCTTCCGGAAATGGCTTTTTGACGCGTCGGAGAGAATGGTTTTTTTAAAAATTGCCCCACCGCGTCCCAAATCACAGCGCGCTTAAGATGCGTTTAATAGGGGGGAGCTGTAAATACAGGCGTTCGCCCGAGTCGCCTTGGAGATAATCCGTTTATATATTGGGCCCGGAAGATGTTAACCAGTCATTGAGTTGTTCAGATAAACGGAACAATTATCATGCTAATTTGGCGCGGGGAACCTCTCTGCTGTTTGCGCTGGGCGGTAATAGCCGGAGATGGGGGGGGGGGGGGTCGAGGGGGGGGGGGGTTGTAATGACAAAGACCGCCATCCGCAGCACGGGAATCGATCACCGTAATGCACGACGGTCACTCTAAATGCTTCGACATTGATTACATCCCCCCCTGCACACAGAGGAGTGTCATGAGTGTCAACGTGAGAGTTTTTCTCTTCAGAGATCTGATGTCAGGATGTTTAGCTGAATCTAGAACATTCTTTCATCTCTGCTGCTTTTGGTTTTTTAGTTGGATTCGTGGCTTTAGTGCTCTAGGAGGGGACTGCAGCTTCCTGTTAGTCTTTGATTTTCTGTGTCGCTGGAGAGCCGCTAAATCTCCCATGAGCCTCTGGTGCAGCTGCGCGCGCGGCCCTGCTCCCGGCCAGTCAGCCGATGTTAGGGGACGTCTGCCGGCCCGGAACATCCACTCAGCGAGAACGGGAGGTCAGACGAGCAGACCGCCTGAGCACTTGAGCACCGTGCTCTCATCTGTTCATTTGTCCCGCCGGTTTCCCTTTAAAAGCCACGGAGCGAGGCCTCCAGGCAGCGCGCGCGTGTGTGTGTGAGTGTGTGTCTGCTTGTGTGTGTGAGTGTGCTTGTGTGTGTATGTGTGAGTGTGTGTGCGTGTGTGTGTGTGGGGTGCGTGCGTGTGTGTGTATGTGTGTGGGCGTGTGAGTGTGCTTGTGTGTGTGTGTGTGTGTGTGTGTCTCTGTGTGTGAGTGTATGTGTGTGTGTGTGTATGTGAGAGAATGAATGTGTGTGTGTGTGTGTGTGTGCGTGCGTGCGTGTGTTTCTGTGTGTGTGCGTGTGTGTGTGTGTGTGTGGGGTGCGTGCGTGTGTGTGCTTGTGTGTGTCTGTGTGTGTGTGTATGTGTATGTGTGTGTGTGCTTGTGTGTGTGTGTGTGTGTGAGTGTGCTTGTGTGTGTGTGTGTGTGTGTGTGTGTGTGTGTATGTGTGTGAGTGTGCTTGTGTGTGTGTGTGTGTGTGTGTGTGTGCGTGCTCGTGTGTTTGTGTCTAACAGAACAGCTACTGTTAGATTAGCCTGCACGGGCTCCTTCTCTAAGCCAGCACACCCTGCCTGCAGCGCTGCCCTGGCGATAACACGCACATTCGCTTAGCGCTGGCATTTCCGGGCGGCGGCTTTTAATGCCCCCCCCTCCCCCTCCCCCTCCCCCCACCCCCCCTCGCCTCGCAGCGGGAGCGCAAGGCCTGTTTGGAGGGCAGCGAGCGAGGCGCAGGTGTTTGGTTTTCTCACTGAAGCGCAGAATGATGTCACGGCCACCGATCACAGACAGCGCGCAGGGAGGAAGCAGCTTCTGACAGTGACACTGATCTCCATGTAAAATGCACCCACCCCCCCCCCCCCCCCATTGGAACTGGATGAATGGGCTTGTTTTCCAGGGAATGCGAGTGTGTGCTCTTTGTGTTTTTGTCCCTTTCTCTCTCCACCTCACTCCTACCATCGCTGACTAGTGCCCCCTACTGGCTGAGTTGAGAGTATTTTTTCATATTGATGAAATACTGAGGACTGGTGAGACCACACGGCCATGCTGTGGGCCTTCGGCTGCCCTGCTCTGGCACCGCCTGGCGGGGCGTGGCACGACGAACTCGGGGAAGAGAGTGGTGACGGGGTGGCGTCGCCCAAATCGACCCAATCCCCCCCGTGAGATCCCCCGTCTCTCTCACACCCTGCCAGAGGGGGCCGAAGCCGCTGTCGATGTTCCTCTCTAACCTCAAAGTGACCGAGGCTAAATTTAAGCCACTCTTTCGGACAAGATGTCTGCTCCGTCCTCGTGCGGTTTTCAGACAGTCGTGCGATGGTTTTTGTAAGAGATTCACCATTGGAAGCATGGGGTGGGGTGGGTGTTGGGGGGGGGGGGGGGTTGGGGGAGTTGGTGCGGCCGTGTTATCCGCTGTTAAAATGGCCTGTGATCACAGTTAGGGTGGCTGAGAGCGTGTAATCAGGGCTTCCCTTCGCCCAGAGCCCCGCGCGGCTCGCCGGCTGTCACTGCCCACGTGATTGATGCCGTGACTGGGTCACGGATGTGTGCTGGCCCCGGTCTGATAACGCGTCAGGGCCGCACAATGAATCGGCAGCGTGAGGGATTCTATTAGGGGCTTAGCCTCTGTGAGGAGAGCCGTGTGTGTGTGTGTGTGTGTGAGTGAGTGTGCGCACGTGGCGTGTGTGTGTATGGGTGTGAGTGTGTGTGTGTGTGCATGTGTGTGTACGTGTGTGTGAAGGTGTGTGTGCACATGCATGTGTACATGTGTGTGTGGGTGTGAGTGTGTGTGTGTGCATGTGTGTGTACATGTGTGTGTGTGTGTGTGAGTGTGTGTATATGCGTGTGAGTGTGTAAGCATGTGTGTGTACGTGTGCGTGTGTTTGTGTGTGAGCGTATGTGTGTGTTTGTACACACAGGGGGTAGGGATGAATGGGGAGACATACCTATGCAACGGTAACAGAAGATTCGTATCCAGGGCGATAGTGGGTGGTCACGCACAGACCCCCCAGGCAGGGCCCAGATTATTAGAGTTGACACTCCTGACCCCCCCCCAGTGAAAGGACACCTCAAACCTGTAATGTACCTCGGAAACCGCTGCTTTGTCTCTCCATCCAGACCCCACCATCCCCCAGCCTTCCCCCCAGTAAGTCCTTTAACAGAGCGGAGAATTCGCCGGAGAGCCGACATCTCCTCGCCTCATTTAAAAATCCCTTTCTAGCCCTCGAGATCAGAAAGCTCTCCAGTCAGATTGAATATGCAGCCGAGCCTCTGCAGCCGAAAGGAAGACGTGCGGAGGAAGGGCCTCTTTAATGTACTCACGCCGGCGGAGAACGGCCAGGTGTTTGACAACATGACAGGTTTTAGTTATCGCCCTCTCCGACCAACCAGATTCCCCGGGGACTCCATTAGCCGTTGGCTTTAAGAGCCGCCGTTAGCCGCGTCTGACTGTCTGACATCACAATGCGCGGGCCAGAGTGCGTGCATGCGCAGGGGAGCCGCTGAGGAAGCTCTCGACGGATGCCTGCGTTTCGCATCGAATTAGCCGGGTCGCTTAACACGATAGGGGGAAAGGGCTTTGCTGCAGTATTGCAGCTCCACGTCTTTTGTTTGATTTTCTCCTGTTTGAGCGACGGCCGCTGGCTGGGAGTTCCCTGCCTCATTAATAGATGGATATTTGTATCGGTATCAGTAACCAGGTTTTTAGAAGAGGGTGTGTTAGGAACTAAGAGGTCAGGCTAACTCAGGGGTCTGAAAGCCCACAGGCTGTGCTGGTTTTTGTTGTTACTTTGCACTTAATGAACCAATTAAAACGGCTGATTACACAGTTAACAATCTTCACCTGGTTAATTGGGTCTGATTTGAGTGCTGATTTTAAGGTGAAAACAAAAAAACCAGCAGAGCTTTGTGGCTATACAGGACCGGGGTTGCAGACCCTTCGGCTAAGAGAACCGAGAAAGAGGCCCAGCGTTGATCTCTCTCTCAGCGATGCACGTAAAGGACAGCGAAAGCACGTTCCCCCGAGGCTTTTCGGTTTCGGCTGAGCAGCAGACCTCCGGTCCTCGGCCGTTAATCCCCTGCAGCGGGCGCATCGCAAGCGGTGCCCACCGAAGCCTCACAAACAACGCGCGAGCCGAACGGGTTTTCTTTGTGTATTCTTCCCACTGAGAGCGCAGAACAGAGGGGCGTGTTCCGTTGGGGAACTGTCCCCGGGGTGTGCTCGGGCAGGTCAGGCCGCCGAAGAGGCAAGCCGCCGCAGGCTCCGACGACGTCCGCCGGAATCGTCTCCCGTGAAAGAAAAGAGCCTGGCTGGGTTCATCGCCGAGGTTGTGTCAACAGCAGTCTCCTCAGACAGGAAGCGAGGGGAACAATGCGCGGCGGCGGCGTCCAAGGCCGGCGCAGGAAGCCGTCTCGACATCTGCCGCAAGAAGATTCCGCCGCATAAACAACCGCGGGACAGCCGCGGGGACTTTTCGTGGCGGGAAGGGCGCTGATTGATTGCGGATGGCGCGGCGGCGGTCCGCGGCGGACGGGTGCACGTGTACGATCCCTCCGACAGCCCGTTCAGGGCGTGATGGATGCCGTGCTTACCTTGGGCTGAATGTTCTGCTCGGCGTCCCCCAAGGGCCCATCCTTAACAGCAAAACACGGACAGTGTTTTTTTTTTGTTTTTTTTTTCCTAGACTGCATTTTCCAATCTAGAAATGAAAGACAATGGGATTTGACGTGCTTCGAGGCCTCGACACCTTAAAGCCATGCCTTCGCCTCGCTGTCGGCTTTCGACGGAGATGTTATTTACGGCGGTGCCACTTTATGGACCGGTTTGGCTCCCCCTCGGTGAGGTGAAGACTGGAAGTAATGGTTCTCATTTCATTTTAATGCCAGGGGGTCAGGAGTCACGGCGGTGGCAGGGCCACGGGGGCTCTGCCTTCATTACAGGAGCGCTGCGGGGCCCCCTGCCTCCAGGAGGAATTCATTACGCTGCCCTGGCGTCACCGGGGGAAGGCTGATTAATGAGTCATCGCACCTACTTACCGCTCTCCGCTACGTCTCCAGACCTTCACATCTCTTCCTCTGTTGTCTAACAGAAAGGAAGATCTATTTCTGAGATTGTCTGGGGATAGTGCAACGGAGGCCCCTGTTTCATTGAGGATATTGCCATTTTTTAAATTAAATTTTACAGATATCAACCGGATCTCTAAACCCCCTCCAAACATCCCGCCCTGCCACCCCAGTCTTTGTACACTGACCTAGTTGTTGTTGCCATGGTCGGCACAGTCTGTGTGATTTACCCCGATAAAAAAGGAGTGAAAGCACCGGAGCAGAAGTGGCCTTGCTGTGGACGCGATGTCCGGTCCGTGGGAGATGTGCTCACTGCCTTTCACTAGTCTTCTCACGTAGTTCGCGTGAGATCTTATAGTGGAGGAGACAGCGGGTTAGCGTTAGGTCTGGACCCATTTCCTCAAAAACCCACGCCATTGTTACCATTTTTCACGAAGCCCAGAAAACAGCCGAGCATGGAGAATTAGAGCAAACAAACACAGGACAGTTTGAAATCGATTTGGGTTATGGAAGTGTCTGTGTCTCCGCGTTACATTATTTCAGACCTGGTTGCACTGTATGACACCGGGGGGGGGGGGGGGGGGGGGGATGAAGTCAAGGACAACCAATTTGTCCTGACAGGTGAATTAATTTGAGGCATTAAAATGTGGGCGATGGTATGGAAATGAAAGTAATTAAGGTGATAGATTAAAAACAGCGTGGAGATAGATGTCTTTTGAAAGACTGTGCCAGAGCTGAGAGACATCCCTTCTCCTGGAGATCCATCTCTGTAGGTTTCTTTTGATGAACAGAGAGGATGATTCAGAATCATGTTTCATGATTAAAAAAAAAAAATCTGACATAGATAAAATAGACGAAATGTAGCACATGCATTTGTTTTTGATTTGTTTCTTTTACGATTAAGAAGCATACCATATCAAATCACCCATTAGTAGCCAATTAATCTTTCTTTTCAGGTAACAATTTTTCAGCTAATAGACTCACCTTTAGTTCTGCTTCTTTCGAGTAAAATTAATCTGTAATTTTATCCCCAGTAGCAAAAGTCGTGCTCTTTGTTATAATGTAAATAACCTAGCACTAGGCACTGTAATGTCATTTTGGACACAGTCAAAGTAAAGGGAGCCAGCCATTTCACACAGACTGGAAATCTTTAATAATGACAAAACCGTCAGAAACGGGTTAGGGGCCGTTGTCAGTGCGAATGTAAACCGTGCATGTGCTATTTCGTGCTGTTGCGTTTTACCTTCAGTGTTCGAGCTCCAGGGACCCAAGGTTAGCATTAACGGCCCATTCTCAAAAGAGGTGAAGGCGCAGCCTCGACTGGAACTAGTGGCTGTAAAAGCACGAGCGTTTCAGCCGCCCCTGTGACAATCACACGAGCCTTTGTGCTTGAGTGCTGCCCCCGTCGTAAAAAAGAGCTACGCTTCCTTATATATGTGCAAACACACGCGCTCAGACCGATAAGAACTTCACGTAATAGCGTCATTTATATGAAGGAACGCGGGAGGAAACCACCGGTGCCCCATCATCCCTGTGAAGATGGAGAACGGGCTGTGAATTTGAATGTCCCTCGTGTTATCGCGCCGTGTAAATCTCACTCCTTTCTATTGCTCTATCTTTCTGTCGGCCGTTTTTGATTTCCTTGGTGCTGCGCTGCAACTCAAGGCCTTTGTCCACCGCCCGTAAGCGTCACGTGAGCGTGTTGCCGAGGCGATTGCAGTGGATTACACCACCGCAATAACTGCGCGTTTTCTTTTTTATTTATATTTATTTGTGTCAGAGCTTTCAGGTTCATTATAAATTTCCTAAAATGTACAGTGCTTTGCAGAGGCTTCCATTTCAATCCAGTCCATTTCAATTCAGGGAATGAATTAATATTCAATTAGTTATTGGCCAAATCCTCATATAAACCCTCATATGATTATGGACATTTTCAGTTCATGAGTTGAATTTCAGTTTATTTCCTGAGTTGACTGGATTTAAATGGAACTGACCACAACCTTGGGAGTGCTGATAACTTTACGGCTTAAAAAAGAATAATTTATCTGTGTGCGGACGGCATTAAAATTCCATTGCCTTGCTACATTAACTGAGTGCTGCATCATTCTTCTAAATATCCCGTTGAAAGAAAGGCACCGAGGCAGAATCATCATTATATTCAGTCTGGAGTTACATTGTGATTTACTGCTAAAAAAAATACCGACTGGCAAAAAATCATTTCATCAACTCTTTCTGACTCGGCGTGGGGTCAATAGAACCTTTTATGAGCGGTGGCATTTATCGATCGGTAAAAGCTCGGCGATTTATAAAATGTAGCGAAGTCCCAGCATTTCGAGTCTTGCCACTAAAAAGTCTCCTGAAGTGGTCTCCGGCGCAGGCCACATTGAACACAAGCCAAATCAGAGTCTCTCTGCCAGCCCGAGATAGTGGAGAGGGAGGGCTCCTAGGTGCTGGAATTTTCGCGTTCGTGGCTGGAACACGATCAGACAGCCCCCCCGGAAGAGAAGGCAAGTACGTGCAGTGCTGAGTGCGAGCGCGTGATTGGCCATCTGAGCCGAGCGGCTCGGGCTGGAGGCCTGCCACATTCGCGTTTAGCTCTGGCTCTCGGCTCGCGAGTCCGCGGCGCGAACAGCTGCATCGGCGTTAGCCTGTGAGCGGCTCTCGACGCGCGTCGTCATTTCTCTGGCTGACGGGCGACAGCTTTTTCCTCTTTAAAACCGCACCCGGCGGTCTCTGTTGTACGGCCGACGAAAAAACGCGGCGAATGTGGCATTGCTGAGTAATTACAGCCGCGTCGCTCTTGTGACAGATGTTAATATTTGTTTTGAATGTTTGTGGGGATTAATGTGCGGACCGCTCCGCGCTCCACTTCTGCCCAACATTGTTCTCTGGCAGCGTTCTGGCAGCTTGTTCAATTAACGTGACGTCGGCGCCGTTTCCTTGCCTCTTCTTGCCTTTTCGCAAATCAAAGTGCCAACTGCTTGGTTCAAGCTTGAGAGACTACACTGCAAAGAAGTGTCTGAAGTGTTTTTGTCTTGTAATGAGACTTAAAATCTTGTTTGTTTGACAAGTGAAATTGTCTTACCCCGCTGGCAAATCTTCAAATGAGTCAAACTGTCTCACCTCAGTATTTTTGTCTTATTTAGCAAAAAAGTAATGAAGTCTACATTTAAGACTAAATATACTTGCTGAGATTGACTTATTCTTTGGTTTTTGCAGTGTAAAGAGGCTGAAATTCCTCCACTTTAAAGAGCAGGATTCCTCTGTCCCACTCCATCCTTTGATATGGTAATTCATAGGCATCTTGCATTCAGCTCGAGCTGGCTTTGACCTAATCTCCCAACCATGTTATTTTGTGTTTGTCATTTGAGTAGCTTTTGGTCGTCTCACATTCCTACAGTAACTGAACAAGGGGACCTCAGCCCTGTGTATTTTACCACGGACTCTACTGGTAGAGGGGTCAGATACGACTCTGACATTCTGTACACCCACAATTATGCTTAACGGGTGCAAGCACAGCTTCCCTTCTCTTTTCACTTCTTTCTGTCTGTAGTTTTGATGGCTTTTTTTTAAGCCTTTGACAAGTAGCTTTTTTGGAATGTTTTTTTTTCCAGAATCCTGAGTGTTCTAGAATTCCATTGCTTTCAATATCCAGTAATGATTGTTACATCAGCAATAGAATGTTCAGTTAGGAACATTCTAATCACATATTTGTGGTCTTACATTTTAAAGGGTTAGTGACAACAAGTCGTCTTATTCATTGATTCCACAGTGCATTTACTTATTGTTTCTTTAAATGGACTTGCTGTGTACTTCTGTCTTGAATTATTCAGGTGAATTAATCATGTACAAGTATGTCTGCTGTTCATGTCCTCTCTATTGCTTCATGCAATGAAAAAGATATCTAAAATAGTGGTGGGCCTGTACACCAATTTCACTGGTCCATTCATTTAATGTGTTGTGAACAATACGTGGTACCATTCTGTAAAAATGGTACCTTTTTTAACATGGTTCGCTATGGAAAACCCAAGTTGAATTGAGTTGAGTTGCTCTGCTTTCTGGAATTAGCATTCATATCCTGCACACTGCTCTGACATCTTCACGGAAATGTGCACTAAATTATCTGCGGTCCAACCAAATTCAGCTCCAAGTAGCAGCTTGAAATTTCAATCATTTCCTTATTCTGTCATGGAAATGACTGCATTGCCTCGCACATTTGTGATGTCACTCACGGAAAGTGCTTTATCTCAGTGACAGGGGCGCTGCGCACAAAGATCTTATTCATGTCTGAAACTTTTCAGAGCTGTAGTCGTCTATCTCTCTCTGTCCATCTGTGATTTGAAGAATGGGTAGACACTGAGATTCCTCCTTTCCACATTCCTCCCTTTTTACCAGGGTAGGCCACTATCTTCCTGCCTGTCTGCTCATATGCTGTATTTTATGGTGAGACAAACGGAACTAATATTATAATAATGACAAACCTGTGTCCTCACTGCCATGTTACACATACACACATACACACACACACACACACACACACACACACACACACACACATACATACACGCACACACGTACACACACACACATACTGTATCACATACCACATGCACTGCCAAATCATACCCACTCACTACTTTAGCTCTATAGCAGGGGGAGAGTAGAGCCAGTTCCATCTGAAGGAGTCCTTCACCGATTCTTTTGAAGCCGACTGGTCTTCCGGTGATTCCCGTAGTACCGGCGGTTGCTGAAAGAACAGCAATTCCCAAGAACCCCCAACTAATTAGTACCGGCTGATAGAGCCTCTGAGCAGAGCGTCGTCACGAAAACCCAGAACCTTCTATCTTTGGTCTTTTCGACGCGTCTTCTCTGATCCGGCTGTCGAGCGGATTCCACCGGAGGCGCGTGCGCAGGAGAGCTTCCTCCCGTTCGCGTTTGCGCTCAGACTCCGGCGGTAAAGCCGCTCGGCGGCGCTCTCCTTTAGCTTTCGCTAGCTTAACTCAGCGGTGACGTTCAGCGGAGCCTCTGCGCCCAGGTAACCAGGCGACGGCCTCTGCCTCCCTCCCTCCCTCCCGACGCGTGGAGCTCTCGAGCCCCGGCTGCGATTGGTCGCCGTCGGGGCCTCGGAGCGCTGCTCGGAACGCGACGCGCCGCCGCGACGTTTGGCGCGCGAGCCGCGGCCGGTCGTCCCCGGCGCGGAAAGGGCGGTAATTGGCGGGGCCGTCGTCTGCGGCGGGGAGATAATGGAGCGCCCGGAGCGCGGGAGACACCTGCCGCCGCCGCCGGTCGACAGCCCGGTGCGAGAGAGGGGTCAGGCCCAATCGTTTACCGCGCCGCCGGGCTCCAATCCGGGGGGGAAAATGCTAATGCCCTCCTGCGTCCGGGGGAACACGCATAAATCATACGAGGGGAGAGGAATCCGCGGAGCACGCCTTCCATTCGCCAGCTTGTGTTATTTAAGGCGCTGGGTACAGATGGGGAGAGAGACGCGCGACGCACGCACAAGGAGTTTCATATCGCACAGTTTCGCGTGACCCGCAGTGAGCAGGTAAGTCTTAAGCAGCCCTGATTCCCTCCTGTCACAGACCAATCACTCGCCGGTTACTGAAGGGGATGCGGTTTGCTAAGAAAAACTGAGGACAAAACATGCTTGTAGCGGGTTTCTGGAGATGAGGTCACAACAGATGTCTTTGCTGCACGTGCAGAATCATTTAATCCTGGGGGCGGGGGGGGGGGGGGGGGGGGGAGTCTCTAAAGGGAAAAAGAATGGCTAAAAATGTGAACACCTTCAGTGAGAAAGGGGTTTCTTGATGAATTGCTATGAAATGGGGAGTGTAATTAAACAAGGTTTCTCTCTTTTGCGGGAGCCTGGAGCACATATTTTATGCCACCCCGCTTTCCGTCACTGACAAACAATGCAGTCAAGAAAAAACAAATGAGGGCACCTCTGGCAAATAAAGATTTATTATTCGCTCCGGACGGAGCGCTGGCAGGGAAAAGAACAAGCGACGCTCGGGCGCGGGGGGGGATGAAGCCGGGCTCATTCTTTACGCCTCCGTCAGGAGGAGTTTCCCCCCTCGCGTCGAGTCGCTGCCGCCGCCGCCGCCGCCGGGGAACGTGGGAAACCGGGGAGAAGTCGAGTTATCGGCGGTGAAACGACGCGGCGGGCGGAGCCGGGGTCCGGGTGGGGCGAGGCAGAGGGGCGTGGCCACGAATCGCGCCGCGCGGCCGGATGCGGCGCCGCCCCCCCCCCCCCCCCCTCCTCCCACGCGCGGACGACCGCGCCCGCGCCTCTTCCGGGCCGGCTGCGAATACCCAGGGACCCCGATTCATATATTTCTCATCACGTCCCCCCCCCCCTTCAGCGAGCTGCGCTCTCCAGTGGCTGGAGCTGTCGCGAGAGGGCTTGTAGGTCAGATGAGATAGAGGGGAAAACATTTGTCCTTGTACTCGGAGGGATTTCTCTCTCTCGTCTGACAAAGGCCTGAACGGCGGGGGCGGTGTACAGGGCCCCGGGCCTCTCCCTGGTGTCTGTGCCGCACAGACGAGTGACAGCGTGCCTGCAGACACTGAGCTGCCAGACAGACCCCCCTGCAGAGTAATGTGAATATCGACATTGGCCGGCCGTCACCTGCCCTTGCGTGTAATGGATCGTGATTGAGCGTCGAGTTGAGGTGCGTCCCCTGATTTGTGCTGCCTACTTCGATTGGTCTGATCGAGTGGGGGAGGTGGCTTAGCGCAAGGACAGTTTAAAGCTGATGAGAGACAGAGAGAGCCAGAGAGGGAGATTGACAGACAGACAGAGAGAGAGATGGAGAGACAGAAAGAAAGCCAGAGAGAGTGAGAGAGAGATGGAAAGACAGAGATAGAGAGAGAGAGAGAGATGTAGTGTGTATGAGACAGTGGCTCTGGTTTCTAACAGATAGGCCTGGCTGGGAGGAACTGCTGAGACGAATGACATCAGCACAGGAACCTGGAATTGGTCCTGGACAAAATGTGAGGGCATCAATCTCTAATTCAATTGGCTGGCCAGCTCGCCTGATGGCTAACTGAATTACTGCAGTCAGTTTTTCAAGGTAATGAAGTCTGATCCAAACCAGAGGCCTTAGCATTTTAATGAATGTCTACCAGAGGCACAGGACATGTTCCCGTTGAGCACACTCAACAGTAAGTTGAGGAAGTACTCAAACTTCCGGCTCTTGATTTTTAGTGTAGCTTCCCCTGTCTTGTAAACCCATTCACCCCTCACTGAGTATAGATGCCTTTCCTTTGCTTTATTATATTATATAGCGTGACTTCATGCTGTTTTTAGCTACAATCCCCGCTAGCTACTGCTCACTCTTTAATGTATATGTCCCGAATTTCCCCCAGACACGCAAGGTCTTACCTCACCTGCTTAGCGCTAGCAGGCTAACCACGCCCATCACTGTTGTGCGGGGTCCAGGACTGACATCTGTCGCACACTGACATCACCTGATCAGGTGTCCCCACATGGGGACCGGAGAAGGTCTCTGCCTCTTTAGAGATTGCATGCACGTTTTTTTTTTTTTAACGGTGAGGCATTTGGTTCAGTGTTTTTGTACGAGTCAGTGTGACTTGTCAGCGCGAGGGTGTGCCGTAAGGGACAGTAGGTCCGCAGCCCGCCCAAAAATGATGGCTCAGCCACAATCGAACTTCAGAGCAACGGTGTTTTATTGTGCACTGTGCAATCCCTCTGGGAAGTGCAAGTGACAAATCCATCCATCCATTATCTGTACCCGCTTATCCTGGGCAGGGTCACGGCGGGTGCTGGAGCCTATCCCAGCATGCATTGGGCGAGAGGCAGGAATACACCCTGGACAGGCCGCCAATCTATCGCAGGGCGCACACACCATACACTCACCATTCGCTCACACACTTATACCTAGGGAATCTCCGATTAGCCTACCTGCATGTCCTTGGACTGAGGAAACCCAAGTACCCGGAGGAACCCCACACGAACACGGCCGGATCAGGCCCAGGCCAGATTCGAACCCTGGACCTGCTACCCACTGCACCGCCTTGCCGCCCGCAAGTGACAAATGCAAAAGAATATCTATTTACAGTGAGAAAACAAAGGTGTGTGGAAGGGTACCGTGCGAGTGGCACTGTAGCTACATGGCACCTGGCCTGGCTGACTCAGAGCTGACTCCTCCCACAACGCTGTCACACAGACGCCCTCGTCGGCATGGCGATAACGGTATTCGCCGGGGCATCTTCTGTAAAGGAGCCTCTGCGCCGGCGCTCGGGTTACGCTCCGCTCTGAATGGTTGTCTTCTCGGCCTCGCCTCCTGTTACAGTTTGCGCCCCTGCGATTCAAAAACAACGAAACGGGATCCCTTCCCCCATTCCCCTTTGATGAGGCCCTCTCTGTGCGTCCCATAGTTTGACTGTAGAATACATTTCATTAATCACGCCCCCCCACCCCCACCCACACTGTCCCATTTAAATGCTCTGGCAAGCAATGGAAGGCCTATCAGATGTGCTCTTTTACCACTGTGGCCGCTGCAGAGCTCTTCGGGGCGATGTAATGCTGTCAGGAAACGCTCTGTTGCAGGTGGAGTTGTGGGCGTGGCCTTCTGTGCCTGAGCCTATGGGACGGGGGGGGGGGGGGGGGGGGTAGGTCAGGTCATGTGACCCCAGAGCTGGTGGGTCTCCAGTACAGCGCTCCTGAGTGACAGCCGTGGCTATCGAGCTCCCCAACAGCGCGACAGGACAGAGGGCTCCTCTTCCACCACCCGTCACTGCTCTGGCTGGAACAGGCTTTATTTCCTGGGCCAGACACCCACACATCTCTGATGTCTGAATCAGGGATGTCTGCTGTGCGAAGGTACGAGGCCAGAGCCCAGACGCTGAGTAAGAGATAAAAGCCTTTAAGTGCCAAGTTCAAAACAAACTTAACAAAAGCCTGCAGACACCTTGTACTTAAGCGTAGGCACAATCAGGCAAAACACATCTGCATTTCTACACACTTTGTTTTGAATGTGCCACTCAAATAAAGGAATATTAACTTATATTCAGATAGAGAACCTTAGTTTTCATCTTGTGCTCCCTTGAATACACAGAGAGATCCTTTCTATATTGGACTCTCACTAGAACACTGCTCCCATCTACTGTTCTTGAGGAGTCAAGTGTTACTTCATTGTATTACATTTATTTAGCAGACGCTTTTATCCAAAGCGACGTACAAAAGCGCATATCATGGTCATGTTATAAACTATGCCATGCAGAACCTCTATAAGGATCTTAATTACTTCACTCAATGAACTTAAATGAAGTTAACTGCCTTTTTTTTTTAGAAACTCCATTATATTTAATTAAATTGCCCTTTCCTCCTTGATTACCTCTAAAGGATACGCCTTTAGAAATAAGCTCTTCCACAGCTGCGGTGGCATTCTAGAATCCTGCGGTAAACAGCTGCCACGTTTGAACGAGGAGGAAGAGCGTGAGCGAAAGGGGGCGGAGCCTATCTCCAACAGTTATTCACAGCTGGGTTTTGTCACGTGGACTCAGGAGTGAGAGTGGTTTCTCACATCCCCTCTGGCGCGGTTATGTTGACGCTTAAGATGGAGCGTGATGAACTTATGCCAGTCAGGTGAAGGAGTGTCAGATGTGTTATGTGCACTGCCCTCAGATATCAAGCCCCGCCCCCTCGTCGCTAGGGAAGGGACACTTAGCAACAAGGCCCTGAGCACCGGCGGCCAGAATGATGTTCTGCCCGTGAGGGGCAGGTAGTACAACAGGTCTGCTCTCCCCCATATTGCCAGTGCTGCCCTCTGCTGTCCGTGTAGGTACCTGCACATACCCCCCTCTCAGCACCAGGCTGCCCTGTTTGTTCCGCGTTGACAGATAAATAGCCTGGGCGAGCACGACTCAAATAAAATATGACACACTGTCAGCGCGCGCTGCGGAGAGAAATTAGTTTTTCTCGCAGGTGATTTGTACCAGATTTTTTATTTTTTTGTGTGCGGTCGCTGATGTTTTCATATTTATTACAGAGACAGCGACGAGAAGAGAGAGAGAAAAAATAAACCCGGACGGATGTACGCGCTGCGAGCTCTCAGTTTGTCTCTATTTGGAACAATATCCACGGCTCAGCCGCGCCACGAAATCAGGAATAACCTTTAATTAGAAGCGCGCACATCTCTCATGTTGGGCTGCAGGGCTGGGCTGTGTGAGTGCCGCTGACAGTCCTGGTTGTGGCTCTCGTTGGCGGGCTCCCGGCAGGGGGATGTGTTTATGGAGCTCCGGGCCCCACGGCGCTGTCAGACCGCCCCCCCCCCCCCCCCAACCCCGCGCAGCTGACGGGGGGATTGATGAAGAGTGCTGCCGGGATCTTCCTCCCCACCGGCCAAGGCCGGGGCCAGGGTCTGACCTCCTCGGGCTGCTGCTGTGACAGCACCTCCCAGAGTGGAGGCAGCGGGGTGTGTGTGTGTGTGTGTGTGTGTGTGTGCGTGCGTGCGTGCGTGCGTGTGTGTGCATGTTTGTGTGTGCGTGTTTGTGTGCGTGTGTAGCTGTGTACGCATCTGTGTTTCTGTGTCTACATGCGTGCGTGTGTGTGATTGTATGTGTAGCTTTATATGTGTGTAGTGAATCTGTGTTTCTGTGTCTATGTGTATGTGTGTGTGTGTGTGTGTGTGTGTCCGTCTGTCTGTGGGTGATGGTTTGTGCATCTGTGTATGTGCTGTGTATTTGTGTGCATGTGTGTAGGTGTGTGTTTCTGTGTTTGTGTGTGCGTGTGTGCGCGTGCTTGTATTCATGTGCTTATGTGTGTCTCAGACTGAATGCTGGCTTATTGTTGTATTGAAGGGTGATACTCATTCGTTTGGACTCTGACTCACTGTCTCATGCCAAACCCGGCTCATCTGAAGCCTTTGAAGGTGGATTCTCTCAGCTCTGTAATGCCTTGCTCACGCAGAAGTGTAACTGATGCGATAAAGTCAGTGCCAAATTCCTCTCTGTTTGAAGAAAGCCCCTCCCTTCACCCTTCCTCAGAAACAACACTGTAACGCCCCAAAATATCCGGGCAGAAATATCATGCGCCCAAATTTGCCTGCCGAGAAAACCTCTCACATTCCAATTTACCAGGCCTGAGGAACACCTTATGATTGACTGAGGCCCTCCTGGAGTGGTTTGTGAAGTGAACTTCGTGCCGCTCCCTCACTTCCATAGATACCTTGGGGGAAAGCATCCAGGAGGGTACGCCTTTATTACAGACAGTTAGAATGAGGTCGGGTGGCAAATCCTTATGGCTGGAGTGTGGTGACCAGACAACATGGTGGATTACTCTTAACCGAGTATTTACGCTCACGTGAGCTTACTTCAGAACAGAAAGACGTCAGCTACAGTTCATAAGGGGATGAATGGCGGCGTTCCTCTTATGTTCACGGATCCACTGTTTGTCACTGTGCTGGCTAATCCATCCTGTTAGCTTCAGTTTGGTGCGAGGAGAACACTGTTCCCTTCGGTGCACTGCTGAGGTGTGGAATAGGGGGTTCAGGACTGCAGCATGCTGGGTTTTTTTTACCACGCCGCAGCTATTGTGCTAGGGCAGTTCTTGCTCCCCGTAATTGCGTTTTAACTGCACTTCCGCACGGCTAACTGCATTTATTAGCGCTGTACCTGCCTCCCAAGTGCATCTTAAAGAGCTGAAGTCGCCTAGTCCCTGCTGAATAGGCTCCCCCTGACCAAAGACCAGTAATCCCGCTCAAATTCTGGAAGAGCATGTTCTCTCTGCTGTGACGGACTCTGGGGGATCCAGAACGACGGAGGAGGAAGCTGGAGAAGATTCCGCTATTTTTTTTCCATTGTACAATGGAATCGTTCGGTTGGGTCCTTTAATGATGTCACTGACGCGGTCGGTATTTTCAGATCCCTGCTGTCCGCGAGCGCTCCTGCCTGGTTGCCTTTATGGAGTTTCTCCGCCTTTTGGCATCGGCTCATTGCTCGACAGCAGCGCTAGCTTTCTTAGCCCAATGCTTCTGCTACTACCCAGAAGCGCACTTATGTAGCTATCATATGTATCACGGCGCATCCGTGTGTGAGTCACGATCTATGGACCCACAGCAACCAACGCAATGCACGTCTGCACCTGAGTGCTTGATTGAATTAAATCGGTAAACTCGGGCTAAGAGAGCTAATCTCTCACGCGTCTCTTATAAACAGCCATAGCTCCGGTTTGCAGGCTACAGGGAAAACACATTAATCTGAGGAGCGTGCGGCTACCCTGTGTTGTGACAATAAAAGAGTGAACTCGCTCACCTCCAGACGTTCCCTTTACGGGGCCATTAGCGCTGTCAGCCGCTAGCTGTCCCAAAAGCAACATTGCGACACCGAAGATACCTGCGCTGATCCTCGCGCACTAATCACGGAAAGGGCACCTTGTGATAAGCGCAGAATGGAGAATGGCTCAGAGGCTACAGGCTTGGCAGCGGGTGCATTTTAATGGGGGCACGCGAGGGGTCGGGTCCAGACCCACAGTTTCGCCCCAGGTGTGTATTCCTCCACTGATAACAACCTGAAGCGAAGATTCCCAACACCAGCTCACCGCTGCAGCTCAGAGTGAATGCTGAATCACAATTAATATTCTGCACCATACTTACAGAAGTAGGCCTATACAGCGTGTGGACCAAAGTAGGAGGACCAAATGTTATCTGTTAAAGAGTTGAATTAACACTGGACATTTTACTGTGTAGATATCACAAAAATAGTCGATGCAAGACCGTAGATTCTGAAAGTGATTTTGGAGGCCAGATCCTGTTTCCTATTGTATAGTAGTGTTTATGAGGATTATAGATTGCCTTTAAATGTGGGAAATGTCACTTGTGACTTGGGGGTTCCCTTGCTGGCACCAGAGAATGGTGTTGCCTTTTCTTTTGATGTGTGACGCAAGGGTAAACAAATAAATAAATATCACGGAGGCGTGTAATCCAGCTCTGTCAAATGCCAGCCCACCTCAGACAGGCATCGCACGCAGCTGGCGGCCCGTTCCCGCGGCGACCGCCGCTTCCGCCGCCAAGCCGGAGCGCGTTGCCGCTGATTAAAACCGCCGGTGAAACAGCGGAGGAGAAGGTGCAGCTCGCTCCGAAAGTTCATCTTCGCGACTCAAAATGCAGGCGCTGTAATCCAGATGTCCTTTATTTATATAGCACGGAGAGGGAAGCATATGCATGCTCTTGTTTTGAGGCTCCCCAGAGCTCTTTACGCAAGCGCAAGGGCGTGGAGACAGACTCGCTTAGCTAAAGTACTTTTGTGAGCGCCACAACAGTGTGTGATCGGAGCCCGGACTGCAAACAGTCATCAGCAGCTGGTTTGAAAAGAAGATAAATACAGGCTGTTCTACATGGGCCTCCCTGCGTGAATGAGCTGAATATAAGGAGGGGAGGCCAGAGCACATTAACCTGCTTCCACCACCCACAGCCCGCTGGCCCTAATTCACTAAATTAAGATGACCTGTGAACAATATTCTGCAAAAAAAAAAAATCTGATATTTTTAGAAAATGTCATATCCTCATGCTTTGTTGGACGGACCTATTGGAAATACGCTCTAGCCAGCATATTGTTTGCCATTGCAGACATGACCTCCAGCTACGTCGCTAATCATGCTAATTACAAAGACAGCGTGCTTCACCTGCGGGTGGTCCGTGCTACACTCTGTCTGCCTGCTGCTAAGCACACGCGAAGGAGAAACTGTGTTTCTGATTAAAGAAACTCTGAAGCTGTAGCGTCGGTCCGGCAATTCAATTCTGTTCCGTTCTGTTCTGCTGCTGCTGCTGCTGTGGTTAATTGAATAAGACTGTGGAATGCTCGTATGTCCTTGTGCCCCAGTTTAATCCCGATAGAGACTGAGAGGAACCTGACCTTCCCTGCATTCTGTGAAGCGAGCAGGCACCGAACGCGAGTCAGTAGATATTTTGGTGCTTTGGCGGTGCACACAGGTGACTCAATTTCCTAATGGCCGTGAAACAAGTGATGGTGCCTATTAAAGACAGCAATAGTGAGCTCCTCCATTTCAAATACATCTTTGACATGTTTTTTTGTGAGAGACTAATGGATTTTTGTGAATGTGATTCATTTTGCTTCAAATCCAATCTGGGTTCTCTTTTCATTAAAACAATAAAAAGCTGTCGCTATTCCAAGAATTTCAGTCCCCTTGTTTGGGTAGCCGAAACCATCCAAACTCCTGATTGATCTGTTACCACCTCACAAACAGCAGACAGCTGATTAAACCAAAAGACTAATCTATTATCACTCTGTTCACATGATGGATAGCCTCTACTGCCATCTAGTGGACTGACAACGAATTTTCCTGTAGAAAAAAAAATAAAAAACACGACACACCCTGCTCTCTTATATATTATTAATTTGCTTAACGGACACTCAGGGTGGTTTACGGGCAATTTCCCCACACTCGACACGTTGTCCATTTCCACAGCTGGAAACACACTGATTTAATTCTAGTCGAGGGCCTTGCCCAGGGGCGTAAGTAGCTTTGGATTTGAACCTGCAGCCTTTTCGTTTACCGGCACTGAGCATCGACTCTTTTCCCTGTGACTGAAATCCTTCTCTTTCCTTGTCTGTTTTGTCCTCCAGTTTTCATCATGGCGTCTGGACTGCTGGTGTATCCTTTCGGACTCAATTCGGCCCTGGTGAAGTCCTTCTGTGGGGATTCCGGCATTTACTACGCGGGAGAGTGCCAAATCGGCTGGGGCTACATGTTGGCCATAGTGGGAGTCATGCTCACCCTCTTCCTGCCTTTCTTTGCCAAATATGCACCCAAGGAGCACTTGTCTCCCACCCCTCTGCCCACCATTTTATAGTGACAACATTTGCAGGTGACTCTTTAGAACGCAAGTGTGTGTAACACACCCAAAGTACACGTTTTCATCTGTCATGCAAAATACTGCTTCCACAGTTCTTTACTTTACGGGATGAAATGGATTTTGTATCTGCCTGCCAATCAAACTCACCTAACTATTTTATCACATTGCAACAAAAAAGTTATTGTTATTTTTATACTTCAGTTTTTTTTTTTTTAAATCAATATACTAATCTGTTTGAAGGACTAGATGTCTTTGCCTGACGTGCAAAGATTGTGAACAACAGACCAAGAACAATAAATGACCAATATCTGGAAGTGTACCAGCCCCTTGTAAAGTACATAAAATAATTTTTGACTGTCATTTGTAGGTGTAAGGGACTTATGTCTGCTTTGGGTTACCGTAGCGATGGCTACCATAGCCTGCTATAATTCATGGGCTGTAAATCTAACATTCCAGAATAATCTCTGCTATCAGGGAGTTTGTGCGTTTAGTGCGTGGAGGGGAAAGCAGAAAGAGGAAACTTTGAGGTGAAAGAAGAAGAAACTTTTCAGGGGCTTTTTTAAAAAAACTAACAGAAAATCTTTCAAAATTTTAATTATCTTTTTATTGGTGAAAAACACTTCAGTGGACTGAACATGGACTGAATTGAAAAACAGTGAGAAGGAAATTTGACAAAATGGATCTGAAGATGGATGTGAACTTGGAAAGGGATAAAGGTGCTCATTACATCGGTGACTGTGCTGAACGGATGTGCTGTGTTTTGAGATTTAAAAGAGTTTTTGTTGTACATAGTGTCTGGACTTGAGACCAGCTGCAGGATCTAACAACGCCGCGGCTGTGGGGCATTTGAGAAGGGAAGAAATTGAAGGTGAAATAATAACTTATACATATTTTATGTGCATTTTAAATGTCTTGTGGCTGCACGGCCAAACTTCATACAACATGTATCAGTGATTTCTTTTTAAAAACCTGAAAATGTCAGTAGATCAACCTAACTGTCAAAGAGAAGTACCAGAAATCCACGTCACCTGCCTTCGGAAAATCCAGTCTTTTCAAAATATAAAGAAAGAAATTCTATCGTGACTAAATAAATACACGTAATGACTTCAAAACTGTGTAAATTGATTTTTCACTGACTGGCGTAGGCATAACACATCTATATCGACCCTTTGCCAAGTGCTGAAGGAAGAACGCATTTAAAATCCAAATCAGTAGGCTTTCTGTTAAGGGATGGTCTTAAACTACAGAATAATTCAGGAGCAATGTACTTCAGGGGAAAAGGTAGAGAAAAGCAAATGCTATTTGCTGAATAGCAGATGACATTGGGGTTGGTTCACAGTACCTAGTTTGGATAAACTTGCTTAAACCCAACCGACTTGTGCCTTCATACAGTAACAACTGCAACTTTCAATACTGTTCAGGTTGTCATCGATTTCTGGAAAAACTGTATTGTTCTGTGAAACGATAAGCATACTTGGTTTTGTTTCATTCCTGTGTGTGTGTGTGTGTGGTACATTTTCGTAAATGTTTGCAGTTGTACTGTGTAGAAAGAACATGATTTTAACAGAGTTAAATGCTACCGCAGTCCTGGTTTTTCGGAATACGTGACGGTACTCTTCTCGCGCTAAATCGCGCCCCGGCACGTTTGTCAATTAGCTACGTGGAATAAATCACCGTAATCACTCTATTAAAAAGGTCACGACGTGCTCTTAATGCATTCATTTACCTTAGCATAGGACTCTGCATGGGAGAACTGTGGCCGTACAAATTGAACTTGTCCTGTAGTTATCAGTTACCCTGTAATGTGTTAAGCATGGCGAAATTAATGACCTCGTTAGCGGAGGTAATGCAAGTTTTTTTTTTATCTGTTCTGCAAATTCCTTTTTTAAACTGTGTTCAAGGATAATTTAATGGATCAAGCAGTGTGCTGTAGAGCACCACAGACTCAACATTATCACACGATCTCCCCTGCTCCAAACTGTTTTTTGCGCTGTCCTCAATTTCATGGTTACTTGTCTTAACAATGGGAAATATTAATGGAGCCTTCTGGGTGGATGGGCTAATATAAAATGGAAACTTGTTAAAATAATAAGAAAATCACCCATAATGATGATGTTAAACTTGTCAAAACCTCACTGGCTGTGCTTTGACTCTGATTGTTGCAGATAATTTTTTTTAAGTGTGTTGAACATTGTATGTATAGTCTTAACACTGGTGGAACTCTGTTTTGTAGATTAGATGTAATGAGTTTCCATTGTATCTTTTGGTTGTAAATAAAACAAATTGTGTGAGCTCACTTTTCATTCTAAAATGTCCTTTTGAAATATATATTTTGAAATATTACCTCATCAACATGTGTTTAACCCCTGAAACTTAACATTGTTAGCTGTTCTGTGGATATCCTTTGTAATAAAATGTTTCCTAAACCACAAAGATATTTTTATTTTTTTTCTCAATGGTTAAAAACAAACCCACCACTCTTCAGACTGATCACTGATGAAAACATTTTATTCACTGACTCGACACAAACAGATCTGAGCATATGAACAGGTATGTATGAAAAAACAGTGGGACTTAATGAGGAATCACACGGATGTGAATTTTCCCCCATTCCATATATGGCTCTACACAGTATATATTAACCTTCATATTCAATTATATTAATCAGCTGCGAAATCTGCAATGGAATGTGCAGATCTGACAGAAATCTGATGCTAAAAGAACAGAAATAAATATATAAATATAACATATTTAATGTGAACAACATTCAAACAGTTCCTAAAAATCTCATATGAGGAAAACAATCATGTTATGCAGAGAAACTGATTCAGGTTTTCTTGCGTTTGGAACACTTCTTAACCAATTAAATGTTGAGCTGCCGCTGGCCACGCCCCCCTTGCCCTCCCCCTACAGGTCAGATCTCGCTGAAGGACTGGAGCAGCCGCCTCATCTCCGCGTCCGACGCCCTCACCGACTCCTGGGCGTTCCTCTGCTCCGAGGGGGAGGCGGGCCTGACCGACACGCAGGTGAGCAGGTCCCGCCCCCCGTGGTAGTTCCCCACGCAGCGGTGCACCTGGCCCCGGATCAGCCTGGGAAGGTCCCGGTCCTGCGTGGGGGGGGGGCAAGGGGGTGGGGGGGATGAGGGGAGGGGTGCGTGCTACCTCCCGCTGCAGCTGCTCTGAGCTTCACTCGCTTCACTTGCTCCGCAGCTGGCTTTTAAATTCAGACGCTTATTTTTAGCACCCTCTGTAATATTCATGAGGAAAGCCATGACTAATTCAAGCCGAGTGGATTTCTCTTCTGAGTGCGCAGAGAACGTATCAACACTGTTGCGTGAGCAAGATGACAACCAGAGACCCCGCTGCCAGCCTGTGTTTATATGTACACACACAGCAGAAAAACAAAGGAAGGTCCTCCAATTGACTCTTACTAGGAGGCTACAGCCATTGTTTCATTGTCCTTTGATTGGCTACAGAATATATAAAAGGAGGCTACAGCTGATCTGTAATGCCCTTTGATTGGCTATATAAAAGAAGGCTACAGCTGATCTGTAATGCCCTTTGAGTTGCCCTCTATAGGAGTAGGAGGAGGTTACAGCTGATCTGTAATGCCTTTTGATTGGCTCTGTAAAAGAAGGCTACAGCTGATTTGTGATGCCCTTTGATTGGCTCGATAAAATGAGGCTACAGCTGATTTGTGATGCCCTTTGATTGGCTCGATAAAAGGAGGCTACAGCTGATCTGCAATGCCCTTTGGTTGGCTCTCTAGAAGAGGAGTCTACAGACATTCTTTGATGCCCTTGAATTATTAACTCCAAAGAGCAGCGCTTCCAGAGGAAGTGGTTAAAGACTCACAGTTTCGTAGAAGACGCAGCGCACAACATCCTTCCCGTCCCTCAAGAGGAAGCTCTTTGCACCGTGATTACCGACCGTGACTGCAGAGTCGAGAGTCGCTGGAGAAGGGGGGGAGGAGCGATTAGAATCGCGTAAAAGCTGAAGAGACGCACCTCAGCCTTTTACGCACTGTACGGTGTAAACACATTCATCTGCATGTCAGCCAGGCAGAGCTGAGGGAACCCACCGAAAACCTCAAACAAGCAGGCCACTCTGTCCTTGTACTGGCTCCAGTGCTTCATCCCCCCGATGACCGTGGTCAGGACGCGCAGGGAACTGTCCACCGCCGGCTTAATCTGCAACACAGCTGATTTCTGCTAAATACAAGAATGCAAAAATGCTAAATTGTAGCACGCTAACCAATATGACAGCATATACAACATCTCTGATGATGGTGCACTTCAGAATGCTCTCTGTGTGTGAATTAGCTTTGACATTATGCAAATCAAGTTTTTCAGTGCCTGGATAATTTGTGGTTAGTCATGCTAGACTACAATACCTTTAGACCGTTCTTTATTATCCTTCAATGTGTCATTGTGCTAATGCAATTCATTCTCTCTGCATCTATGAACAAAACGTTTTGAAATACTCAACATTCGGCTTCTCATTACCTGAGGCCGGGTGGCATTTTTGGTGGGAAGAACCGGGTTATCTTCTTTGAACTGACCGCTGTGAGCAGTGGCCTTAAACTTCCAGGTCGAGTCCTGCCATTGGCCGCCTGCAGTGGGCGGGTGCGGTGGGGGCGTGGTCACCGGTCTTTGCGGTTGCTGTGGACGGAAGGATCCTTGGAGACCTGGCTGTCTGTGCACCGACTGCTGGCCTGATTGCACGTAAGTGTGGGAAGGTTGGGACTGGTACTGAACGTTTCCCCTGCTGTCGGGGAAACTGCACGGTTTGGCGCTGGGCCGTGCGCTGGGGCCCTGCCAACCCGTTGATCTCGGCTGTCCCATTTGTGGTCTGCAACACCGAATTGAAACAATTACTAGGCGCTTAATTAAAGGCGGGCACATTTTTCAAGAAGACTGCAAACCAACTTAACATTAAATGGAATAAATCTGCTGGGGGAACAGGGGACAGGGGAACTGTCGCTCAAGGCTTTGTCCTGTAATTAATTAGTTTTAGTCAAGCTGTATTTATTTTAATGAATAAAGTGTGATATATGTATTGACCATCACAAAGGATAATGTTGCTTGATGTTGGTATAGATATGGTACATTCCAAGCAAAATGTTCCACGTTTAAACAAATATTTAAACAATAATCATTTTTACAAGACAGATCTATGCACTACACAATTTGAACAAAAGTATATGGATACCCCTTGGTCTGGGGCTGTTTTTAATGGTTTGGGCTAGGCCCCTTAGTTCCATTGAAGGCAAATCTTAATCCATCAGCATACAATCACATTCTAGATGATTCTGTGCTTCCCCAGCAGGTTGGGGAAGGCCCTTTCCTGTTTCAGCATGACAGTGCCCCCGGGCAGACAGCGAGGCCCATATAGAACTGTGAGAAAGAACTTGACTGGCCTGCACAAAGCCCAGACCTCAACTGCATCCAACATCTTTTGGATCAGCTGGAAAGCTAACTGCAAGCCTGGCCTGATCGCCCAATCAGTGCCTGACCTCACTATTGCTCTACTGGCTGAACGGAGGCAAATCCCTGCAGCAATGCTTCAACATCTAGTATAAAGCCTTCCCAGAAGAGTGGAGATAGTGGTGTTATAGCAGCAAAGGGTACCAACTCAATATTAATTCCCATAATTTCGGATGAGATGTTGGATGTCAGGTGTCCCCATACTTTTGGCCATGTAGTGTATGTATATTCAGGGCTTCAGAAGTCTTATCTAAAATATTTTGGATACTTGACGATAATCTTTACCCCACGTTTCCAGTTCTACTGGGATGTGTTAATGGCGCAAGGCCTCTTCCTGCAGAGCTGGCTGCTGGTCTGTTGCTCAGCTGTCCTTGCCTGCTCCACGGACTGTTTTGCCCAGCAGCCATTATGTAGTTTGGGGCATCGCCATCAGAGTTCCCAGAATTCCCTGAGGAAATAGTTGCTTACATTGGAGACTGTCTTTTGAATGTTATTTTCTCTGGATGCTGCTGTGTGAGAGAAATTGCTCGAATGAATTAGCAAATTCCCTGTATTTTAGCGTCATCTAGTGCAAATGAGATTATAACATAAGTGTAAACAAGTACATGATTGTTACAGCGCTGTTACACAACTTGGCAACAATTCATACAATATGGCTGCATGCCATGTTACCTGATGACATTGAGGGAGAAGCCAAGCTCTCTGCTGGATGAAATTCATTGCTGGCAGTCCGGCAGAATTCATTCTCAGGTGGATTTGATGTCAAAGGTAGCCGGCTTCTTCTCTTTTGATTAAACAGCGGCACAGACAGACAACCTACATAGGAACAACACTGACTTTAATTAGCAGTTTTAAAATATTTTATATTACAAGGATTCTATGAAAGTGTTAATAACTGATTTTTCTTGTGTAGGCTATACATTGTTTTTGTTTTTATTTTTTTTAAGTACAATTTGTTTTCCATAATCGATTAGCTGTACTGAGATATACCTTGCAAGTAACCTCAATTTTTTTCTTTTCTTTTTTTTTTTTACATTGTTACATGTTTACATAAAATGAGTTAGCTAACACAATGTGACTATCTTACCAGCAGTGGGTCTGGGTAAAGTTTCACTCAAATTCCTTTTCATGTTAGTGATGGAATGAATTGATTAATCTTATTCCAGCAGTTCCTCGATTAATAATAACCTGAGAAACATAAAACCGCGATTAATCTCTAAATCTTTACATTTTAAAATAATTACAGAGTGAACGCTTTGTTTGCTGCATTGCTATTTACCGTATTTTAACTGAAAATTGATCTCTAAACTCCGCTCAAAGTGAAGTTGAAAAGTGACAGGTTGCTAATGACAGTTACCATTAGCATAATATTGCACATTCGTTGCCAAGTTTATCAGCTTCAAGCTATCTTGACCCTGACATATAAGTATATGTTGTTGATTTATCCTTACCTAACTATGGTGACATATTTACCCTTCAAAGCATAACGTAAACAAATCAAATGCGGGCGATAAAATTTTTAGATAGATAACTGATAGCTGTTTACAACATTACTAGCTAATGTTAGCAAGCTAGTTAACGTTCAACATGAACCTGAGGGACGAACTCAGCTGGTACATATTTCAGTACCGTTTCTCCATACAATCAGCATAGTTTTTCCCAGTTATTTCAAATATAAATGGATAAATAACCAGCGATACCTACGCTTCGTTATAAGAAAATTATTTCTTGGACCTCTCATTCGGGCCAAACTAAAAATGCTTCTTGTTCTGTGTGAAGCCCAGTGCGCGCAAGGTCAAGCTCGCGATGTCACCTGTCTGGTGGCAGCCGATCGAGCCACTTGGCCACCTCTGTGGATTTTAAATGAGGCTCAGATACCGTTTGTTACTGCACTGAAGTATTTTGAAACGAGACGAGGACCAATTGTATTAAATTTAAAATCTTCAAAGTGTTCAAATGTTTTAAAGAAATGTGTTTCCTGCAAAATTCCCCTTACATACAGACTAATGTCCATTCTCATCATATTTTACGTGAGAATAAAACGAAATTATATTTAGCCCCTAGATGGCACTGAAGTTCAGCAAAAGCAGTGATTTGCTGAAGTGTGACGAAATAATACAGCGACTGGAATAAGGAAGTCCTATGCATAGAATTTACCACTAATTTAAAAAGTCGTTATGGAGATATAGTTCAGGATATTTACACTTGGTAATGAACTCTACCCTTGGCTTTAAGCCTATTTTGAACTTGTGTTAGCAGTAGAATTTACCAGAAGAACAAACTATTTGTGCCAGTGTGAATGTATAGTTTGCTTCGAGGCAAGTTCAGAGCACATGCGTGTCCTTGTGTAAAATACAATTATCAACGAACTCACCCAGTGTATCTTCCTATCTTCCTAGTATATGTAGAAATGAGGGTAACATGCACATTAATATATCTCTGTGAGGCACAGTCTCTGTCTTGATCATTGAAGGGGAAAATGTATTGAAAGTAACCACTGGCTAGAGTGACAAATTTTAATGGATTTTAATAAAAGAGGATGGGACGGGAGGGCATTATGAACATAATACTAGACTGTTTGTTTATATAAGGTCTATGGAAAATCTAACTGGACATTTTAGGTATTTAGAAATCCCACCTGGATGGATATTTTTGGTCCCAAAAGAATAACTGTCCGGTTAATAGAGGACATCTGGTCAGCCTGCAATCGGGAGCCTATATCGTGGGTGTACTGAGTGCCTTGGAGATCATGAAAGCCTTGGGTTTGACAGTATAACGTGACAGAATTGTGATCTTTGCACAATGGCCTCCTTTAGAGTCACATGCCATACAGGGACTCTCGGCTGTCCCCCTGCAAAGTCTTTGACCTCCAGTCCCTCCCCACCTCAGTCCTCTGTCCCTCATCTATTTTGCATGTATGGTGTCGCTACCCTGTCTGGATGCACCAGCACCCTCTGCTGCCTTAACACCTTAACACTGATGACCTTGATGTCATAGAAGTCCTAGGACTATTTTTCCTCATGCATGATTGCTTCAGATGGGGTTGGTTTAGTTGGTGCGTCATTGGCTGGCATATTATAATTGTGACCTATGACCTGATGTTGTTCCAGATCTAATTTGTCCTGTCCTAAAAAAAAATCTGTTTTATATGCGCAGCTTCTAATACATAGCCAGTTCAGCTGTAGGAGAGTGGGTTGTTCAGGTCTTTCTTTTGGTTTATTTGTATGGCACTTTTCACAAAGGGCATTATCAGAAAGCAGCTTGAGAGCTGGGTCTGAAGCCAGTGCTGGACATGAAACATCTCATTTCAGGCCCCTGCAGTCTGCTTTGCACAGGAGCAGGGCTGCAGTTATGAATTCTGAGATTGAAAATTCTGCAGCAAATTTTCAGTATTCCCTGAGCTGAAAAACAGTAGCACACAGCATTTTGTTTGTTTGGACCATAAGATATAACAGCAACTTACATTTTCAACAGCTTTATTGTTATTTCTAAGTAACTTAGTGAACCAAGTTGTAAAAAGCCTTGTGAGAATCTCAGGGAAAAGTCCATGTGCCTCGTCAACACAAGCTATTTAGCAAAGCCAAACAACTTGTCCGGCATTCAACATTTTTCCCTTAACTTTTACTGACAAATAAACACAAATGCTTTATTGTACCAATTAATATAATGTTACCTCAATATGCTGTGTTTAAAATAGAAAAAAGCACGCATTCAACTGTGAGTCAAAGTAAAGGATGAATATTGATTGAATCCAGTCCTGTGGGATGTGTCTGATGTATGACACTTGAAATGATACAGTTTTTCTGAATGTCTTATGCACAGTAAAGTGTCCAGTGTTAATTCAACTCTAAAAGAGTGCATGAGTCCGATAGGGACCAAATATGTACTCTTTTACAATTGAATTAACACTGGACATTTTAGTGTGCATAAGACATTCAGAAAAACTATATCATAACAATTGTCATACATCAGACACATCCCATAGGACTGGATTCAATCAATATCATCCTAAGATTTAACACTGAGCATTTTCCTGTGTGATCGTGACTCAGGACTTACACTGAATGTAAAGACTTTCAGAAGATTGTCTGTTGTGGCTGTATGTCCCCAGCAGAGCAGCTGGAAGTGCAGTAGGAAGCAGAAAGGAAGCATCAGCAGCTGTGACTTCACCAGTCTGCCCAGAGTCACTGGGCCGGGTAAAGACACCAGTTCCACCCCCACAGGAACGCCTGACTGTTTGAAACATGGGGATTCCCTGTCTTAGCGCTCGCACCGTTACTCAAATAAGCCCCTTTCTTCAGTCAGTAGACATCTGGTTTTCGGGTTATTCAAGTGATCCAAGACAACCAAACACAATGTTTTTCTGCGCTATCAACCAAAGGCAATTAACATCTCAGAAGAAATCTTTTGTCAGACAATGAATACTGTGGCAAATCTGCTGCAGCATTGCAAATGATCGACTCCATAAAAGTTGCAAAAAGGAAAAAAAACCTCATCAGTTTTAATTTCGCCCATGAAATGAGTCGCTTCAACTGTGTAATTTAGCATTGCAACCAGTTAATCTACTTTTAGAGTCCATGGAGCCTGCATTAAAGAAGTTAAGAACGGTGTCAGGAGATCGTAAATCTCACTATATTAAAGTGAGCAATCCCAGCAGGTGGCTTCTGCTAAGCCATGGTTGTAAAGCAATCTAAACTCGTACTACTGGTAGCAACGATCAGTTTGAGAAATTATTTACAAGATGACTTTGAACAGTGTTTTTAACAGCCCATATTTCCTCATCTGAACTTCTGTACAATATTTTACTTGCTGCTGAACAAGCAAACATCCTCTCTTTTGCCATGTGCAAATGGAAAGGCAAAATTTTTCCAGGGCATTAAAGGAGTAGGCTGTAATATGCTGTCAAGTGGTACTGACATAAAAAACCCACGATGTATCGATATCGTTTTTGCAAAGTGTTGGGAGTTCTTATGATTTATGGAAAAATTTCAAATATGGCTAATCACGCATCTGCTTATGATTACTTCAGTATTGTCAGTCATAATCATTATTATTGATAAAGCACAGTACAGTTTTTGTCGACTGTGCATCAAATGGTATGAACTACATCCCTGAGGGTTTGCCGGCTTGGCCACACCATCATTCCACGGCTGACACAGTGTTCACGCCCATGAGACCTCGTGCTTAAGAGGCAGGGCTAAAGCCGTTTCCATGGTTGCACATCCATTCTGATTCGCTCAGTGCTGTGCAGTGATTCCCCAGCTGTGTAGTGCTGCGATGACCGCATTCTCTTTGCAGACGTGAAGTAAGCCTTCTTCCTGGAGACACAGCTGGGAAAGATGCACTAAGGGCTCCATCAGGTGACCACAGGCATGCCTAGACAGACATCGGTGGCCAATCAGAGCCTTTGGAGACCCTGGGGAACGGTGGTTCCTCTGAACAAAAACATAGTGTACCAGAGGATCCTGGTTGTACTGAATAAATTAAACACAATGTTGAAAGAAAGAATCATTTTAATTTAACTTTTATAATCCACGATTGCCCTTTATAATGCATGATAATCCATGATGTAGCATAGTGGCTGGGAACAGGATGCATAAGCAAATCCAGGGTGGGACACTGATGCACTCATGAACTCATGAATACTTATCCTAGATAACAGCTGTTTATATAGTGCTGGACACTGCTAATATGTCATTGAAAATAATATAAATCACCCTGTATGAAAAGGCTTGCTAAACAAATAAATGTGTTATAATTATGATTTATTTTCCCTATGGTATATTCCTTTACCCTATGTATGACAGGTGGAGAAACCCCCTTTGCAATGCTTATGGCAAAACATTTCACAAATCACTTTTACTGCAAAGGTCTGGTAGACTGAGTGGATATGGACCAAACTGGAAGTACTAACATGCACAATAAATGCTAAAAAGCAAAAAATGAATCAACTACCAACTGTGTGGAAATGTCACTAATCCCATTAATAAATTCTTAATTGCTAATTAGAACAAATTGTGTTTTCCTTTGTTTCAAAGTACAATTATATATGGAATGTAAAATATGCAACGGGCTTTTCAATTTCACATTTCGTCATTTATCACTACGCAATAAAACAGCAAGAGATTACCTGAGATGAGAGCGTATTCATATATTGCAGCAGAACAGCAGTGGAGCATTACTCAAGCTTTTAGAGGGCATTCCATTTTTGGCAAACTACCCCTTTTATCGCATTGCACACCTTTCACCCCTAAAAAATAAGCGGGGTAGACTGCTGAATCTGAAAAACTGTGATTCAGGCAGCCAGGAAATACACAGGATGCAATGATGTTGAGTCATCACATACAGTATGACTTCTGACAGCATTTCACCATGAATTTCATTCAAAACACCTTATCATTCAAGTATTGCAGGAGACAGAATTTGATGCCAACAATCACAACAGTCACATTTATATGAACATCAAAAAGTCTGGTACTACAGCTAAAATAATATATGTGCTTCTAAATGACTATTCTAAAATTTGATTTGATTGAAAATGAAGTGAAATTCTTTAAATACACAATTGCTTTTTTTTTTTTTTTTTTACAATTGCTTAACTGCCATGCAAACTCTATTTTGGCATTCCACTTCCAAAAACACAACTTCCCATTTCAAAACTCTTGCACAACAACTCAGCGTCCAAAAACACAGCTGACGCAACAGATGTTACACCCACCCAAATTTAAACCAAAACAGATTTATTAAGACTGTCATCCCACTATTATTTTAAAATATGTTGCTACATGATTGTTTTACACATCTTTCACAGCCACACACCTCTTAGATCTTGTCCTGACCTGAACTAAATAAAATCTCAGCCTATTAACAATCGGACATTACACAGCTAGTAGTTGTTCCTAATTTGAATGGGACAGTAGGTTACCTCAATAATATAACCTGCTATGATCAGCAGGCTTATTTTTTCCTTATGTGGAATGTGTTTGTAGCTTAACTCCAGTTCTTTGAAGCATACCTCTTTGAAAATGACCTTATCCCCATTTTTTTAACGTTAGTGTTTTACAGTGTCCTTGAGTGACTGAATAAATGTTTTATTTCCATTCTGTGAGAGTACCTAGGAGGAATCACCTGATCATTACAGTGGTAGACAGCTCTAAGTAATAATATGGCCTTTTTATTTCACATTATACAAGGGGGAAATTTTTTAAATGAAGATTTGTATAGAATAAAAATAGTTGTCATGGGACAAGCGTTGTTATGTCATTAAAAGCACTATCCGTACAATGTCTCCACATCACGTGTCATAATTTTTATACTAAATTGAAATGGTTAAAATAAAACTCTTTCTCAATAGCATTCCGCTGGATAACTGTAGCTGAGAGTATGTGTAGAGCAACACACAACTGGCCAAAACATCGCCCAGGTAGGATAAATCTCAGACAGCGGGGTGTTCCCCACCTCACACATAATAGCAACTCTTTAGA
The DNA here is from genome assembly GCA_039654925.1 of Anguilla pacifica. Lineage (NCBI taxonomy): Eukaryota > Metazoa > Chordata > Actinopteri > Anguilliformes > Anguillidae > Anguilla > Anguilla pacifica. The sequence goes on from CM077292.1 coordinate 48,008,391, forward strand.
TGGATTGGCTGCCTGGGCTGCCTGCATTAACTCTGCAAGATGGAGGCTACTGTGCTCCAATGCGGTTGCTGGGTTCAGAAACTGACTTTGAAATTGATCTGTTGTTGACATATTTAATCTATTTACAAATATATAAAGAGATTCTGAATGGTTTTTATTGAGTGAAAACCGATCCGTAAAAAAGAGATGCATAAATTGTTGTTAATTGCATGTAAGCAGGATGATATTTTTAATTATGCAGGCCAAAATCTGAGCAAAAATCATCCGTTGTGTTGTGGGTTTAAGATATGCGGAGTTTGACACGATGCTCAGTTTGGCTCTAATGGGTTATTCAGGTAGCTACCATTTAATGAAGAGGGTAGTATAGTATATGGGTAGTATTTACCCAGCTTAAAGCTTCAAGCTGGGTAAATACTTTAAAAATTAAGCTTGTAGTGGCATGAGGCATTGTTGGAATGCACTGCCTGTAGCCGCGAGTTTCCAAGAAGTCCCGTGTCCCAACCTTACAGTCTGTGGTCCCAAGTCTATTCCATTAGTAACCTCAGTTTCCGCTTTAATACTAACTTTTTGTCACTCAGCTTTGTATTTTTGAATCCTCAAACAAGTTTTATTGTAAGCAATAGAAATAAATTCAATTTCTAATATTTTGTCTGTGCGTCATGGAATGCAGCCGAACCGTAGGGACAAGTTCAGAACATAAAAGATGTGACGCAATCGACTCGGTTCAGAAGGGGACAGGTGTAGTTTGCGCTTTGGCATCTTCACGTCACCGTTTCCCAGGCAGTTCCAGTACTTTCTCCAATGGTGCCCGTTTTAGATACAGTCAGGATCACTTCAACGAAATTAGCTATACAGTATTACATACCCAACGACCGTTAGATGTTCGCAGAAACAGGTTTTAATGTTAGTCGAATTAGTTTAGCTAGCCTACAGTTTTGCCAGATTAAATATCTTATTTGATATGATCAAAATCTTCGTGAAACAATTATGTATGTTTTTTCGTCTTCAGTTAAAGCACGGCTAATTCATTCGTGTTGATACAATAAAACACTACCAGGGCAGCACAACCTTAGCAACCACCCCCGTTCAGCCTACTGAGGAACAACCGATTGAAACCCCGGAATTGACGTCAGTTCACGAGGACGAATGATGTGGCAAAAATGAAAGGGCGAATCGCAAAGAAATAGTTCTTATGCTATTCTATCCATTATGTCAGTAATTTGCACACATTTCAGTTTCTGCGAATTGTAGCATTGTCCGTTGTTTTTTGTTCTTATTTACTGTTTAAGTATCAACATATAAGGCAGACATGTACAAATGATCACGGTGTATGTCACAATCTTCTTTTAGCTAATTGTATCCTTCCGCCACCCTGAGGTCCAGAGCCGTTTCCGGATTGTTTCTCTCCTGAGCTGTTTCCGCCGCCATTGCAGGTTTCAAGAGTTCACTACTGCGGCCACTGATTGTCATTCAGGGGAAAAGCACAAGTAAACATCAACGGGCAAACAGAATAGTTAGCCGAACGACATCTCATATCTAAAAGAGAGTTCCCATCTACTCCTTTTGGACCCTTAACGAGCCGTTCTGTGGCTGTCCGGGTCGGACCTGAGTGAAGAAGCCGTAGTTAGCAATAGGAGATCCAGGAGGAGTGAGAGCTGAGAGGAACCGCCATGGCTCAGATCCTGCCTATCCGCTTCCAGGAGCACCTGCAGGTATGAATGGTGTAATATTTGAAAAATGTACGACCAGAAAACCCCCATTGTAAGAGAACCTAACTGGCAGGCTGAACGCAATAGACTGAAAATTCTTCGTCCGTTTAGCTATCTCGCTAACTAGCTAGTATCTAGCTAACCACCGCCTAATAGGTATCTTGGCTAACTAGCCAGCTAGCCGACCTTAGCTGACGCTAGTAAGCTTTACGAAAGCCGGTTGAGCGTTTGACATTATTTCACTTCGCTGACTCTGTAGTTAAGTTAATCGTTCGTTTCGGGGAATGTTTGCAAAGATTTTGCATAGCTTCGGTGATTGTAGTGATTGACACAATTTAGCTAGCTAGCTAACTAACCTAGCTAGACTACCCAAAGCGGTTTCCGCACTGTTGTCCGGCTCAAGGCCGGGTTACAGGAACATAAACTAGCTAGCTATGTGAAATCTTGTCATGTTGAATTTGTAGTTAGCACTTTGTAGACGTGCATAAAAATGCGTGAGCTGGATAACGTTAATAGTCTGCCTTTTGCCTAGTTTTGTATGAACACTACGCAGCTTCGCTAGCTTTCTAGCTATGTTTTTGCTTGCTTTAGCTTCGAAAAGTAGTGACTGTCTGTCATAATCGAGAGCTTGCTAGCAAGTAGACTGTAGACTGTCAGGTTCACCAGTTCGCCTATTAACGTTACCTGGCGTTTGGTACTTATCTTAGCTGGCTTATTACTATGGAGGTAACGTGGAAGTAACCTTATTCCCACGCAGATCGCGAACCCGAATGACACCGTAGTATTAAAATTGAGTGACGTTTAAAATGTCGTCGTTTGCCACACACCTAGGGGTGAGATTGAAAATGTGTCAGCGGCAGGTGCCGAGAAAGACACGCCTTAGCTTAAGACAGCTTCGATAGCTAGCTAGCTACTTTTGACAGCACTTATCAGTGTTTCGATAGAGCCGTTCGTGTGTATACTGAAAATATCTTTAATGTTCCAATGTAGCTCATTTTAAATTGAGTGATGATGACAAACGGTGGTGAGATCAGAATTCTGGGTAGCCAGAGTGGAATATAAAAACAGTAAGTTACTTGGAACAATCGGCTTGTCAACTACGCGATGACATTTTTATTTTCTCCTAAAATATCCCTAAGAGGAAGTTAAACACGCACGATGTCCAAGCTTGCGATTTCTCTTTTGATTAACTTACGAACTTCAAATAATAAGTACACAAGTCAGAAAGGCCCTTTTAGGAGATACATAAGCAAGACGTGATAGTATTTCCTTCAACGGAATGAAGGACACACAGATTGTTGTTGCGGGAAACAAGTGAAAATCCACTGACTAACGTATGCATGTTTTAATCTTTGAACTTCCATACCTTGCTGCACAATTTTAAAAACGAAAAAAAGAAAAAAAAAACTTGGCGAGGCTCTTTGGGGTACTGGAAATCTTCACCTTTTTATTTCCGTGTATTGTGGGGCATACTATTGAATGAACTTAAGGTTTGCTTTTGGTAGCTAGGGCAGAAGTGACAGTTATTTAATTCATTATTAGCTTGAGTTAAAGCTTAGTTCTGTCCACTCTGGGTATTTGGAAATTCATGGGTACTTGTATTCTGAATTCCAACCAGGCATGCTCAGGTTTGGACGTCATCCTGGAGAATTCCGAATTTATATGATGCGGTAGTTTCAGGTACTCTTAATGTGAGAGACTAGACTGGTCACCATGTTACATACACTGTCACCATGTTATAGTGATTCAGTTACGGCTGTCATCCTGAGTGTTAGGTGCTGACTAGTCAATGGTGCGTGAATAATCATTGCAGCTTGTAACTGTCACAAACCTGCCCGGTTCATTGGAAGTTTTCCAGATACGAGCAGACCCGCAAGCTCTTATGAAACACGATTCAACGGGTCTCAATACACGTCTGTCTAGGAAAGCGCAATGCAGTGATGAGTGTTTCGTGAAAATTGAGCATTTTGGCGAAGATCCTGTTATGATATACTTTTTAATGAATAGCAATTTAAATTTAAAGTTGCATCTACTGACTGGAAGTGCATGTCTATGAGAACTGAATTAAGGGAAAAGCAATTGATGGAATGTCATTATGGATTCATAATGTGTAGTAGTATTTAAATGAGTTGGTTATTGATCTGGAATTATTTTGCATTGAGTCAATAGATTCCTATGCAGTTGCATGTATTATGAATGACATTTTCAGCCATACTGTGAATAATAGAATCAGTATGACCATTACATAGATTTTGTTAATAATTTTGCAACCAGTGTTTTTAAATAATACTGACATCATACATTTACAGCGTCCTGAAATATATAATTGGATTTTTTATCCTGCTCACTCAGTTTTTCCCCTTGATGTCCAGTTCCTATGTTAAGACAAACTACCAGAAATATATTTTCATATGTCTTTCCATTTCACTTTTTAAGCTTTATGTTTGCTGTTCTGTTTTTTAAGTTGGAGTGGATTCTGTGAAGACTTGGTGTCGAAACACCATTTGTTAGCATTTTCTGTATACACTTAAAATGAATTGACCTTATCTTGGCCATTTCAGTCAGTGTCCTCATGTATGAACTGTAGCTTATTGGTCGGAAACGACAGCCCTGGGCAATAAACTGTGAAGATAATTACTGAATATTTATTGTGGACAATGCCCATAATTTCTGCTGTGAAACATATTGCCGTTCTCTTAGTCTTCTTTTTCTGTAATCATACTACATGAGTGTTCACAAGCTTTAATGAATCCATGTATGTTTGAAATGGGCTTTGTGGCCTGGCTTTCAGTAGAGTCTGGCCTGAAGTTGCGCTTCATTTATGTGGAAAATGAGGAACATAACTTAAAAGTCACAGTTGTACTGTACTCGGTTGCAAATAAATACAGTTATAGGCTGTGTTTAAAGTGCTTTTGGGTTTTAAAATTTTTTTTAACATGGCCTCTACAGAGTGCAAGAGTAGGACTCTGTAATGGCCCTTGTCTTTTGAATTATAGTGTGGAATAAATCGGAGTCTGAATCTTTTTGACGGCTTCTTAATTGCAGACTTGGCATTGTTCTGAGGCAGAAGGGCAAAAAGCAGTTATTGAGCATTTCGGGCGTTCAGATTTCACTTGCCCTATAATTTTGATCTGCAAGGCGGCCTACCCTTTCTCAGTGGACTGTGAGTATTTAAAACTATCATCAAATGCTATTGATGATAGTTGCTCTTTGGAAGTAGGTTAAACAAAAATTATTTGGGGTTGTTAAAATTTTTAAATATATTTATTAACCTTCGTTTATACAGGGTAGGTTGATTGAGCATGACCTGTTAATGCTCCACCCCCCCCCCCCCCCCCCACCCCCCCGGTTACCCTAACCTCCATCTCTTTGGTCAATGAAATGGATTGTGTCAATTGTCTGGCTTGAGCTGCAGTGCACTGTTCTTACGACGGATTTGCGTAAATATGAGAAGACAAATAGATTTCTGTTGACGATGTCCTTGCCACAGCAAGGTCATTCTGCTGGATGGATCCCCTAAGGGGTAGACCGTCAGCGTGACTGCATGCGCTGTGTGTGTTTCGTCCTCGTCATTGGGTAAAACTGAAATCCGCTCTCTGATTGGCTGCAGATGTTGCCTTTTAACAATCTTGCGTAGGCTACCTGTGTGTTTAGCTTGTGACACTTAAAGTCTTGTAATTAATGACAAATCATTTTACTTAAGTGAGTACTGCTCAGTGCTCAGGTTCTCTCTCTTCTCATTGTGACTTGTGTTTTGACCTCCAGCGTTGGCTTGATTTTAGATTTTGCATCTGTCGATCCTTTGACCATTGGCATGACAACAGGAATTAAGGGTTTTTTTTTGGGGTTCTCCTGCTGTTCATTTGCTCGTGCTGAACAGGGTAACAGCATAAATTTGAAATTGCTGTCACACAGCAGTCTCAAGATTCAAGCTTCATTCGTGAGATTCAAGGTTACCTTAGACTGCATTGAGCTGTAGTCAGCCTCTGGGTTCAGCTGCAATCACTTATCGGTGTGCTGCAGTTTAATAACACAGAAATGTCACTGAGACTCTGTAGCAGGCTGTCAGGTCTTCGTGACCTTCCTGTTAGCGGGCGCTCGCTGCGTTAACTCGTTTTCCCACGCTGCCTCTGGGCCTGATCACGACGCCGTTGCCACCCGCAGCGCAGGTCGGTATCTCATCAGACCCGCCGTGGCTCGGAGGCTGTGTGAAACGCGACGTCACGGAGACGGTCGTGATGTTGGGCCTGCAGCCTCTCCGTGTGAAAGGAGGTTCACGGCAAATCCAAACGCGCTACCGCATCTGCGAGGGCTCAAAGCCCTCAGCTCTTTTCCTCAGTCGTTTCCCCCTGAGCACATCCCCCACAGCGGACAGGGCTGTGAGCAGAGTTGCCCCGCAAGGGACGGGGCACCTTGATTTGTGCTGGAGTGGCCCTACTGTGCCCTGTATCAGGAACAGGAAGTACCAGGGCTACCTTTTACCATTGAAGCTCTAATATCGGAATAGTAATGTTGCTTACATCACAGGATCACTGGGTATTGTTGTACTAATCCTAACATAAACATATTGTGACTAGGAAGTGGATGTAGGCGCCTTCCCTGACTCTCAATGGCTCTTCAGAGTTCAGCCCTTTAAAACCGTTAGCTGTGATCTTCTAACAGGGTTCACTTTCGCTTCAGTAATACGGACAGAAAGAACGCGGCCTGTTCTCTGTGAAACTCTGCCGGAGACACTGTGAATGTAACTGCTGCAAACAAAGAGATGTGACATATCGTGTGTAAAGCATGCCAGAGGGGTTTCCTGGCTCACTTTGCAAAAAATCTGCTGCTCTTGCTCCAGGCTAGGGAGAACAAAAAAACGTTACGTTTTACTTATCCCTGTCATGAAGGACCTGGATTGTGAAAAGTGTCGGGGGGGGGGACACACCACACACACCACACACACACACACACACACACACACACTCTGTGTCCCAGATGCGCTGTGCAGGAAAGGTGATTGCAGGCCTGCTGCCACGTCACGTTAGGCCATTGAGCACAGCTGACCCGGCATCCTGGCCTAAGGTGGCAGTGGGTATTTCAGCCTCCCTGTTTGAAGTGGAAATGGGGATGTAATCGAATACCTTTGCCCGGAGGCTCGTGTGCGGGCTCACACACAGGTAGGTAAGTACACAGTCCAAAGGGCTGCTAAGGGCAGTATTAGTCTGCAGATAAAGTGGCTAATTGCCTTTATGCTACGCTAACGCTAGCCAAAAGGAAATGAAAGGGAAGAAAAGGGGAACTGCGCTCATGTTACTGAATCAGCCTGCTACCGTGCAAGCTTCTGAATGTCGTCATTGCTTTTTCGACGGAAAGCAATTTTTTCCTCCACAGTTCCTTGCCGTCTTTAACAATTAAAAACGCATTTGTCAGATTACATCCCATAATTTCCTTCGTTAACCGACCCTGGTCTGAGGAAAGCAACGCTTTCCTGGCGATTTGTTCCGTAATTCATCCATTTTACGGCCGTAGTCAACCACAGCGGCGTTTGACATTTTGCTGTCCCGCAGAAATATTGTGCCGCGTCTAATAATAGGCGCGCGTTTGTAGGGATATGTGACTCCGGCGTGTGCTGCTAAGCCTGCGGAAAGCTGAGTAACCTCACCTGGCCTGACTCACACTGCGCTCGTATTGAATGAGCACGCAGGCCGGTTTACAGTCACTTGGTAAAGATAGGTCAACATAACTGATGGACCAATAGGAGCCAGCCTAATTCATCAATGAGTTTTTTTTTTTTTTTTTTTCTCCCCAGAAACACCAAGTGGTGCTTTATGTGTTTATACAGGCCTATGTCATTGTGTAGACTAACCTGCAGGCTAGGCTAACTCGGCTAGCTCTTTCTATCTGCGCCTTTAGGGCTGCCTGGCCGCTGTTCAGCGTTGGCCGCTTTTGTTGGCGTTCACATTGACAGGCACCTCGCCCGATTAAAAAACTGGAAGCCTTTCCACCATGTTGGTGCAGTAACCTTCAATTTGCAGTTTGTTGTGGTGACTTTTTCAGTGTAGTTGTCTTAAAAAAAAAAAAAATGTTGCTTTAGTTATGGTCTTGTTGACTGAAAACCTTTATGGTTAGTTGGGAATTTTGATAATGCCGTATTTGCTAAAAAGGAGAGTGGACAGTCTGCATTCCATGTGCATTTTCCCCCACTTTATTCAGATGGGGTCACGGTGCAGACACTGCTGTGGCAGGAAATCGAACCCCCCGGCCGTGGTGATTGGTTAATGGGACGAGCTGGCCGCGGAGCAGGCTGCGCCGCGGCGCGGTCTCCGGAGGAGGGCGGCTGTACTGCGTTCTTGCGACCGTGCTTCACGCAGAACCGCTAAAGCGGCTGAGCTGTGAACTTTCGCTTGATAATCCGCAGATTTTTATTATTTTGTGTGTGCGTGGGTGTGTGTGTGTGTGTGTGTGGCTGTATGTGTGTGTCTGTGTGTGCCAGTGGCTGTGGCTGTGTGTTTGTGTCTGTGTGGCTGTTTGTGGTTGTGACTGTGTGGCTGTGTGCGTGGCTGCGTTTGTGGCTGTGCGTAGTTGAGTCTGTGTGGCTATTTGTGGTGGGGGGGGGGGTGGTTTAAAGGGTTTTGTTCATTTTTTGTCCCAAAGGTGCGCGATCTTTCTGTGCAGTTGCATCTTCCAAAGTGGAAAGCCTTGAAACGCGCTCCGGAGGAATCCACAGCCCGCAGAATTCCGCTTCCTTCCCTTTCTCCCCTCCTGAAGCCCTGGCAGGGCACGCTCTTCCCCGGCCCCTCCGTGGGCGCGTGTCACATGCGGTCACATGGGCGGCTTTTTCAGCCACTCGCACAATGGGCCGCGCTTCCTGTTACGGGCCAGCGCAGCGCGGCCCTGCAGCCTCAGCGCTTTCGGTATCCTTCCTCACGCACCGGCCAGAGCAGCGCCGTTCTGCTGACCAAGGGGGCCGTTTCCAAGCAGGGCCGAGGAGGGTTAAAATCGGCGCTGGGTTTCCGTCGGCCGTCTGAAAAACAGTTTTTTCCCCGGGTGGCGATATTGGGGGGGAGGGGGGGGTGGGTGAGTGGGGGCTTGCCTCTGCTGCTGGGAATGCCTGACGCTGCAGAAAGGATGCTGGTGGAAGCTCTGCCGTTCCCAGGCTCGTGCGGTGGGCGAAGTGGGCGGGGTAGGGGGGGTCGGCTTTGCGCACCCTCCTGCGTCACTCCGCCACCCTCGGCGACTGGTCGCGCGTGATGAGCCCGGCATGCACGCGTGGAGCCCCACCAACGTAGGTGCGCAGCTCGCGTTAGGAAGCGCGGCTGCTCGGCCACGCCTCCCCCATCACTCACCGTGACAGATGAAATGGGCGGAGCCTCTCGGCGGTCAGAACCCTCGAGGGGAGGGGAGGGGTGGGGTGGGATGCGCGGGGGAGGGGCCTCTGACCGGCGGGCTCCTGCAGCTGCCGCGGCTCGCGCATTGTGCGCGGGGACAGTGATTTAGGTGCGTCACCGCGGCGTGTCACGCCAAAGGCCAGCGAGGGCTGCCGACCTCCCCCATAAATAAGGCCCTCCCCTCCCCTCCCCGCCCTCCCCTCCCCGGCCTGCCCTCTTAAAGGGCCTCTGTTCAGCCGGTGGGTGCCTGAGCACCGCTGCTGCTAGCCTGGCTCCACGCCTGCACGCTGCCCTGCTGCTTCAGAATGCGCGGCTAAGCGCTTTGGGACGATTGTTTATTGTCGAGGCCGAGAGGACAATCGGGCTGGGCTCCACAATGGCTGCACAGTATAATTCTCTCACTTTTTAGACCAAAAAAAAACTCTCACAACGATGGGGGAGATTTTCATTTGTGTGTGGAATTTTTGATAAGTAAAAAAAAAAAAAAACGTTTTGCCATCAGAGAGTAATGACTTGCTTGAAAGAGTTTTGCCCGTTTCTGCAGAATTGTCGTCATTTCCACCGGATGGGTATGTTGAGCCATATTCGGACGTGACCCTTTTGAACTTGACCTGCTGCAGAAGGGCTTTTGGCGTATTCACCAATCACTCTTTCTGCAGGAAGCAGGCTTGCGAGACGCAACAGAAATTTGCAAGAGACGAGGAAGCTAATTTACATGAGATTGCCGTGATGGATGATTATGCAAACGATATTATTTTGCTTACCTCAGACTGGGAATCATATGTATGCAGAATCAAAACATTTACGTTTCCATATTTGCCTACAGCACTGGTTCTTAAACTTTCACTGTCTTCCTGGGGCCCGTGAAATGCACATATTAGCATGGCCTAGTGGACTGCGGACTCATTCCGTGACCCACCTCGTACGCACCCCCGCGACCCGTCTTTGTGTCCCGACCCAGGGTTTCAGGAACTCTGGCCTGCAGTGGTCCCCGCTCGTCCAAACGAGGCTTTTGTTTGTTTCGAAACCCCTCCCCCTCTCAGTTTAATACAGTGATGTCATTGAGAGAGGCCGCTGCGCGTTCGGGCGGTGCCGTTGGCCGACGCGAGCGGGAAGGAATGCGGAGCGTGTGCCGTTCGCCCAGCTGGACTGGCTGTGGAGCGTCACGAGGGGCTCCGTGAACCCCGTCTGGGCGACGGCTGGGCCGCGCGGGGTGAGAAGGCCCCACTGCAGTTAACGATTTAATTAAACCCAAGCAAGACCGTGCTTCATTTAGAGGCTTAAAGCTCTCTTCCCTCCTCCCTGCCTCTCTTCTGCCTTTGTAGTGCTGTTGTAATCGGGTTTCCTGTATTTATTATCTGAGAAGGCAAATGAGTGCTGTAGGGTTCAGTATGAGTGGTTTTTATTTTTTTAAGGCTCGTGCTCTTATTTTCGTATTTTGAGACCGTGGTCAATGTGGTGTTCAGACCAGCCGAGCTCAGGAATGAATCATGTTTGCCTCTGAGCAATTCCAACAGCGTCATAAGTTTCAGGATTAATTAGTGGATATTGCCTTTATATGCTGCTGGTTGCCCCCTGGCAACTTAAAATGAGGTCAGAGATTCCCCAGCCAGTAGAAAATTCTTAGACTGCGAACGTATTGAACGTGATGTCATCAGCACCTTGGCAGATGAGATTTAACTGCTGGAGAAGTCAGGGATGATTTGTGCCATTTCTCCTCGCTGTGGTGGCATAACTGTAAGTGACAGCAGTTCAAAATGGCTGTTTTCCGCTAATTGGTACAGATCTTCATATTAATATTTCTCACTTTACATTTGACAGTGGAAAAACAAGTATGGATGTTTAAATTGCTGAATAATAATTTTAAACGCTATGCTTGTGGTAAATATTATGACTTTAATTTGACTCTTTTTAAAGGACGGTAATGAAGTTTGGTATGTAAATTCATGGTAGCGTTTCTGAATTTAATTAGTAATTCAGTTGCCTCTGTAGAGCCATTTTTCATTTTTGAAAAGGGCAAATTACTTTTGGCAAATAAAGGCCATTTCCATTTTTCATCAAATCATTTTACATTTTTATTTTTGTTGTTTATCAGAAGGTCTGAAAACCTCAACAAAAACATGCTCTGTATTAAATTCCAAATGACATAATGGATCAGTGCTGTCCTGCTGGCCAGTGGAACTATAAACCTTCCAGTTGTGTGCAAATTATTGTATGTTACAACTAAACTGATGCACAGGAGAACATCACTACGTAACTTAACATTAATGGGGTTCTGTTGCAAGGCACAGTACAATCTGTAGTGTGCCTTAACAGTGTTAATCTGTAGAATTTGAATTAAAGAATATATAAAACATTGGCTTGTACGCAAGTATTTACAACACACTATGACCTCGCATGCCTTATCACTTCAAAAAAAAAAAAAAAAAAAAAAATACAAATTACATCCCCCCAAAGAAATTAAACCCCCTTTTGTTGGAGCAACTTGACCTTGAAGGGTAATGTGATCTTCTTATCAGATTATGACATCTCTCTCCAGGGCAGAAGCCTGGCTGGGTTTTCCTGGTGATGTGATTTGTATTACATCACGGGGGTCAAACTGAAATCCCAGGGGGCCTTGGTGTCTGCGGGGTTTTGTGGTTTCTTCTCAATCAGCTTCCAGTTGAGGCCTTGAGAACCAGGTGTATGGATTCTTCAGTCAGTGACCTAAATGAACCACTGGTGCTGAGAACACCCTGAAAACCAGCAGATTCTGCAGCCCCCCTGTGTATTACATGAACCACTTGATTCTGTAGTGAAATTAATGTGATTTTACAGTTTTTTCCTGAAATGTTGAATTCTGTATTAAAATCTTTTTTTTTCCTCCAAAATTTGAGATCATTGAGAAATCGTGCGATTTGCTTCGGACAGACTGTTGTCTTATTACAGTCAGCACAAGTGCTGCTACCTATAGGTTGTATATTATTGAACGTTTGAATCTGGGCAATGCCATTAGCTGACAGGAACCCAAAGTGACTCCTGATCGCCTTTGGCCTGCACTGCTAGGATTCCTCAGCTTAATGCCGTAGGAACCCTTGCTAGCAGCTCACCAATCACCTGCAGATACCCGTCCCTCAGTGAGGCATGTGCCTCAGCTCTGATTGGTCCTCACTTTCCAGCTATAGTATGTGCAGCATGTAATGTTGGAAAATAGTTCTGGTTTGTAGATGAGTGCACCAGAGTAGCGTACATGGTTTAACTGCAGTACTCCCTGTGCATGTGTGTTTAGGTGGTGCAAGAGCTGGTTGTGATTGGCAGTTCCACGCATGAGAAGAAGGGGGGTAATCTGATGAAGAGGCCCAAGAGGCCATGTTACAAGCACGTGCTACTAAGTGAAGCATGAAGTCCTGTATTCATTTTTTGACAGTTGTGAGAGTTATCATCAGATTGGTAGTAGACAGCATGCTGCCTGGACTTTGACTTGAGGACAATGAATTCTTGACATAGGCAGCAGCACGTGGCTTTGTGTCCGTTGATGACAGAGATCAGATGTATAAAGGAAGGACTGCGTGGGATTGGCATGCTTTAAAGAGACGGCAGACCGAATCTCGAAGACGCCCACACCCACACCCACACAGCCACTCTCGAAACGCGCAGAATGGTGAGAGCGTGCCGAAGGAATCCGGGCTGGGTCCGGGCGGGGCGGCCTCCTCTATTGACTGATAAAAGGTGCGGACTCTTCCGTTGAGCCTTTCCTGGAAGCGCGGCGTGTGTCGGCCGATTAGAATGCTCGCTGGGGAGCGTGGGTAAACCCGAAAGGGGGGGGGGGGGTTAGAGCGTGAGCTGACCAGCCTCTGACCCCCCCCCCACCCTTCCCGCCACACTGCCTGCTTAATTATCTGTGTGAGGCAGGGGGGCTCCCAACACCTGCCAATGCTGAGCACACACCGCTTCACGGGAACAAAAGCCCATCTCTTTTGTCCTTTCAGGCATGCCCTATATATCATAGCACTATAGGGTGTCATATAATGTTCTCCTTAGCCAACTGAACCTGTTCTCCTGGAGCACTTTAAAGTCAATATTTCCCCTTTCCTCTCTTAGCTTTACCATTACAGAGCCCGTCCAACCCTTTTACAACCGTTTGAGAAAGATGGTATTTGTGCACTTCTGGTCATATTGGGCAAAGGTTAATATTTTATGTTTTTTAAATATGGCTATAAATAGTTAATTGTTAAGCACGCCAGAGAGGGTTACTGTTTAATGCTTAGGACGTAGTTAGAATGGAACAGCTTTATTAGTTGCGAGGTTCAGTAGGGACGTTGTGTGAAGAACTGCTTGAGCACGCATAAAAGATTTTGCTTCAGTTCACAAGTACTGCATTTCTGAAGCCTGTCACAGTGTTTTTTTTCTTCCCAGTTACCAATTAAGCTAATAAAACCGCGTTCAGACTTGTTTTCAAGACTATACGTTAAAGCTTCTAAGGCACAATTAGCTTTTAACTAGCAGTTTAGCAAGCAAGCGAATTTCTGATTTGAACAATTGAGTCGTTGGCTAGCTTGATAGCTTTTTACAAATGGGCCTAGCTGATGGGGACGACGCGCGTCATCTTGAGACGGCCAGGCAGATGGCCAACTCCGGAAAGTCACGTTTATTAGGGAAAGAGTCATTGCTCGTACCGTCGTAGGATACGGCTGCGCTGTTGCTATTTTGAGCGGGTGTGCGTGGGGGCGCTGGGCTATCTAGCCGTAATAATAGCCTGTGTTCCCGGTCCTCTCCAGCACAGCCGTAATTAACGGGCGTTCCCTGTGCTCCCCAGGAGGTGCACAGCTTGTGCGCTGGGTGCTGCTAGCCCGTGTGTAAACGCTGGTGACTAACGCCTTGCCCACAGAGCCTACTCTGCATCTCCTGCAGTCCTCCAACCCGTCCTGAAAATAAAATCCCCGGGGGTGTGATTAATTACCTTTGCTGGGTTTTTTGAGCAAAAACGCTGCAGGGCCACCGATTGGCCGAAGAGTCTGCGCACCTTGTTGTGTAAACTGGATGCTGACTGAAAGGAAATGACAAAATACCAGCAGAGACTGCGCCCCTCCAGGACTGGAGTTTGACACCCCTGTAATGAATGAAACCTAACCTCAAACAGGAATTATTTGCATAGCATTGTAGTGTTTTACACGATGCTTTTCACATAGAACTGACTCGTTTCCGGGTCCTGTCGCAAGAAAAGGTTCAGCTTAGCCCGTTGCCAAACCCCCCCCCCCCCCCCGAGGTAGATTCAGGTGGCCCGTTATTCAGGCCAGCCGAGCGGAAAGGGATGAGGGCGCCGCGTTTCTTTCGGCGCGAGCCCCGCTGTGCCCGTGCCTCCGAAGCAGCTGGCGTCGTGGCGCTAATCCGCCGCCCGGCGGGCGCTGGCTCTCGCTCGCCCGTGGGGCTCAGCTCCTCCTCTGCTCCCCCCCCCGAAACGGGCACGTTCTCCTGTGCCGCTGACATGAACCCTGATTCACAAGTGACCTCGTTACCCGCGCCGCGCCGATAGCTGGTAAATTAGCGCTGAGCTTGTTGTGTTTTCAGCTCCTCTGCACCCCCGTTGCCGATAGCTGTGCGCTCCGCATCCGTTTGTTTTGTGGGAACGGGGGAAAGTCAGGATATGTAAAGCGCCGCGATGTTATGCAAATAATTCCTGTTTGAGGTCAGGTTTCACTGGAACAGGCATTATTGTAGGGGTGTCAAACTCCAGCCCTGGAGGGGCGCAGTCTCTGCTGGTTTTTGTCATTTGTTTTTTGAGCAGCAGCCAGTTTAGGCCTCGGAAACAAGGTCCGCAGGCTCTTTGGCCAATCGGTGTCCCTGCAGGATGTCAGTTAGAGATGCCTGCTTTAGTGTGAGTATTTATGCTCAGCCGTGTCCCAGTCTGACTCCGCCATGTTGGGATTTTCCTGGAAAAGAAATGCCACTGGGACGGAAATGGAATTAATTACATTGAAATCCGTGTGAATTCATATTCTGCGTTGAACTTGCTCGCTCAAACTACCCCCTTCCGTCAGTGCTACTGTTCGCACTTGATTAAAGCTGTTGTTGTTTAGTTGTTAGTGTGGCCTCCATGCTGAGTGCTGTCTTTATGTCCCCTGTCTCCAGAGCTAATTTCACCTCTGGTGGAAATGCCTGTCAGATGATGTCGTACTGATTGATGCGTGTGGGTGGAAATTGACAGTCTTGGAGTAGTTTGCTGGAAGACGCAATTGGAGAACGACCTTTTACAACCGACCTGCTCAACGACGGCGCCTGAGAGCCTGTGTCCAGGCCTGAGCAGCGGTCTCGCGCAAAAAAGGCCCGTTTTTACATCTGACGTCCTTTGTCCCTCCAGCTCCAAAACCTGGGAATCAACCCGGCCAACATCGGGTTCAGCACCCTGACCATGGAGTCGGACAAGTTCATCTGCATCCGCGAGAAGGTGGGGGAGCAGGCGCAGGTGGTGATCATCGACATGAACGACCCCAACACGCCCATCCGCCGGCCCATCTCCGCAGACAGCGCCATCATGAACCCCGCCAGCAAGGTCATCGCTCTGAAAGGTGAGCCGTTACCCCCGGCAACCCCTCACACGACTTAAAAGTCCCCAGGATTCCAGTTGTTTTCTGACAGTTGTGTTGCTCGCTCAAGTTCAGGTTCAAAGGTTCTAAGTTTCTGTAAACCTCGCTGTGTACCATCTAGTTTTTAATTTGGTAGTTTTACATGTTTTAAACGTAGCAAGTAAATTTATCAGCATCTTCCATTTTATGTGCAAAATACTTTTTTAAATGCTAGTTATGGCCACACTTGTGTTCTCATCTGTTTACATCCACTATGGCTGTTTCCATTTTCTTTTGTAAAGTAGTTTTTTATTGGCCAGTATCTGTTTGTTCTGCAAGACGCACATTTTCAGTTTAACCAGTAGCAAAGTAGAATAATTTGACATTTTTGTCCTGCTGTCATAATTGCTTTGTCTGTTTTTTTTTTGTTTTTTTCTTTCTTTATTTTTTGTTTCTTTACTGCTTTCTTATGTGTATGCAGACGGTGAGTTAAAATTTACGTACGTGTTGTGGAAGTTACAATCCTGTTTTAAACCTTTAGACCTTTAATTTAATTTGAATCAATTATATGATTCTTACAAAGAACAGAGGTAGAATAGATGTGAGAAAAATGTTAGTCGTAGGAGGCTGAGTATGAGATTACAGACGTGTAGGATTTATTTTGTTTTCAGTCATTTCGAAGATGTGCTTACCGCCTACCCACAGATGTAAATTCATTTAACACAGCTTGTATGACAGTGTTGCCTTCACTGAAATTTACATTTCTTAAAATTTCAATGCTTAATTTGGGAAAAAAAAAAAAAATTTGCTTCATGACCGTAAGTCATGAACAGAAATTTGCTGTCGTTGGCTTTTTGGCTTTTAAATGACCATATTTATCGATGTGTCAAACCTGACCTTTGGGTGAGTAAGTGGATTTGACCAAAATGGAACCTTTTGTTCCTTTATCTATGAGGCAAATATTTTCATAGAGTCTGACTGTGGGATTCATGTTGTAGAATGTTGCACAAAAAACCATAATTTTGTTAATAGCGAGGCAGACTTAATTTTCTGAGCTCAAACCAGGTAACTGAACAGGATTTAACTTTCACAATCTTTCTAGCTTGAATGTTGGCATTTAAGTTGATTTAGTCGTAAAAGTGATTTTGTATCTGTTTGGGGATGGAAATAATAATGCGGGGATAAACAAATCTCATTTATGCAATTAGTGTTTTCGCTTGCTGTTTGGACCCCCCCTCCCTTTCGTCAGCAAACGTCATGTGAACTCTTAGACTGTTAAGATGTTGTTCCAGGCTTCTTAAATTATATTGACGATACATAGAGTATTGTACTTAGTCTTGTTTCTGGTTGTCGAGCAGCATTTTAAAGCAGCTCAACTTCAATAGAAATCCTCAATCCTGGCTAAAGTATTGTTATCGTTATTTACTAGTAAAACACTGCTTTTGGGTACGTGGTGCTGTTATTAGCTTGAGTACTGTAGTCGGAGTGCATATTACCTTGTATGACAGTGTTCCATTACAGACACTTATTATAGGGTGTTCAACGGCAGCAACATGAATATTTAATCCCGTATGGGCTGGGATAGTTACACGCCACTGTTAAGTGTTTCGCAAAGGTATAATTTTCTGAAGAGATATCGGACCTTTGAATTTGGTTACAGTTTTAAAAGTTCAGAGAGTCGTTAAGTTCCCTCGTAGATGTTTATTTTTGTTCCCCTCTGTAGCTGGGGTGCGGTGGTGGAGGGCCAATCGGATTAGGCCGAAGTCATTTCGGTCGCTTGGTCTGAAAGGCAGTTTGATTGGTTTGAATTGGCGTAGCGAATGAGTGTGGCTCTGCGAGTGAAGCTGTGTAGGACCCGCTCGCTGCTTGGCCGCTAATGTGATTTACTGGTCCAGACTGCTTGAGTTAAATGCCCTCCAATGTGGGGCCGTCTGTGGATTTTCATCCCTGTGACAGTGTTCTCTGTGTCTCAGTGCCTTTATTTCCTCAAATCTGCATTCAGACTCCAGTCCAGCCTACTTTAGTTTTAGCCTTCCACGCCAAGGGTTTGCAATGAATCATTGACGCTTTGGGGCGTGGCAGTTTGGCCACCGGGGTCACGCAGCCAATGTCACGAGAGCTGGGCGAATCTTAAGCCCCGCCCTGTGCGAGTTCCATCCCGCAACTCGCACACGTGCAATCGGGCTTTCCACCGACGTTGATTCACAACGCTGAAAAACAACCGTGGCAAAAAAACAAACCGTGAAAACAACCGTGGCAAAAAAATCTGGCTAATTTTGTGGTAAATATGCACCCCGTCTCAATCTATCGCTGCTGCAAAGTACAGGGATATTTAACGCTGGTGACAATCGCACTAAATTTTTGCTTCGCTTTCATTAATTTACACATATTTCAAAATCATGGCATTCACCAAATGATTTTACTGTTAAACTTGCAGGTGAGTCCAAAATGTACTTTTATTCATTGTTGGTGATACATTAATCCGACTTGCACAGTCAATTGCAAACCTCTGAATATTTCAAACCGGAATTTTATTGTGCATATTTCTTAAGGTTGAAATATTCATGCAGGTTTTTATTACTTTCCCTGTAGTGCTTTTAGCAGACATTTTGTCTGCGTCATCTTCATCATGTTAGCAGTCCCAATAGGTCCGCCCTACATTTTCTTTACCTGAATGCAGATCTTTGAAACTTAGTGGCTGTCTGTAAACATTTGCTGTGCTTCTGTTTTATTTTTTATATCTATACACCTCCTTGTGTAGTCTGAAGTCATGGTGTTCTGCCTGATGCACACGTAGCCATGGCTGCCAATATTTCTAGCTTGACTCTTCAAGTAGAATTTGGTGCTGACTGTTTCTCCTCCTGGCCCGGGTGTGTGTTATTATGGGGTGTACTTGTCACCAGGGCTTCGTCGCTCACCCTGGTGGCAATAACCTGCTGCCTGTGACTTTTCAGCCGCGAAAACCCTTCAGATCTTTAACATCGAGATGAAGAGCAAGATGAAGGCCCACACCATGACGGACGACGTCACCTTCTGGAAGTGGATCTCCCTCAACACCGTGGCGCTCGTGACGGACAACGCCGTCTACCACTGGAGCATGGAGGGCGACTCCCAGCCAATCAAAGTCTTCGACCGCCACTCCAGCCTGGCGGGCTGCCAGATCATCAACTACCGCACCGACGCCAAGCAGAAGTGGCTGCTTCTCATCGGCATTTCCGCGCAGGTGCTTCCCGCGGCGGCGGGGTTGCCCCGAGCAACCCGTTTAACCGCTTGTGTGCTGCATGCCCAGTTCTCGTGCGCTGTCTGTGGCTGTGTGTTTGAAAGTTATGTGCAGGTCTTCTCTTAAGCCACTGGTCTTTATTCCTGGTCCTGGCGGGCCGCAGGGTCTGCTGGTTTTTGTTGCTGCTCGCTGCTAAATTGATCAATTAAAACAGTCGATTGTGCAGATAACTCTCCGCACCTGGTGTCTTGGGTCTGAACTGGCCGCGGATGTTAAGGCGAGAGCAAAAGCCAGCGGACCCTGCCGCTCTCCAGGACCTGGAACGAAGGTCTCCGTCTTAAGCCTAAGGCCAGAGCTGTACTTTGTCACCGCATACCTGCTGTGCTTATTTGTTTGATTTATCTCGTCCCTTTTTAAACGAACTGCAGCAAAACCGCGTGGTGGGGGCCATGCAGCTGTACTCGGTGGACAGGAAGGTGTCGCAGCCCATCGAGGGCCACGCCGCGGGCTTCGCGCAGTTCAAGATGGAGGGCAACGCCGAGGAGTCCACCCTGTTCTGCTTCGCCGTCCGCGGCCAGGCCGGCGGCAAGGTGAGGGCGGGACGGACTCCGGGGTGCAGGTCACCGTGTCTTAAACATCGGACGTTTTGGCTTCACTTAGACCCCTGCTGTGTCCCTAACCCCCTCCCGTCCCTGTGTAGTTGCACATCATCGAAGTGGGCACCCCACCGACGGGGAACCAACCTTTTCCAAAGAAGGCGGTGGACGTGTTCTTCCCCCCCGAGGCCCAGAACGACTTCCCTGTGGCCATGCAGGTGTGTACCCTTCCGTTAGCCGAGCCCAGAGACTTCCTGCTGGTAGTACATTGAGCGCGCTAGCTCTTGAGAGAAGGTTTGAATCTTATGCAATCTTCCCAGTGGTGAGTGCATGTTGTTTGTACAGTAGGCATACACAGATCTGTAGCTGTTGTCATAGATTTGTGCTGATACCACTTGATGGAGAGCAGGCTGATGTTAGCATTAGGGCTGGTCGATTTCATTTCCTTTCTTTGAGACTTTCAGCAAATGCAAACATTTCACTTAAAACACAGTTTCTTGTGATTAATGGTGATATAAATGGGTCAGATTTACCCATGAGGCAGATATCTCAGTGCTTGTGTGGGAAATGTGATTTTACACCTTGACCTTTTCTTCTGAGAAATGTTACACCGATAATCTTTTTCCGGTTGTGACAGCACCGAGTGATTTTAGTAAAAACCTGTCCCGCCCCCCCCGTTCTCCCCGTTTAGATAAGCTCCAAGCAGGACGTGGTGTTCCTCATCACCAAATACGGCTACATCCACCTGTACGACCTGGAGACGGGCACCTGCATCTACATGAACCGCATCAGCGGGGAGACCATCTTCGTGACGGCCCCCCACGAGGCCACGGCCGGCATCATCGGGGTCAACAGGAAGGGACAGGTACGCTCGCTCGCCCCCGGAGCCGGCCGAGACAGCGGACCCGTGCGAGAGCGACAGCGCTTCCCGCGGGGAAACTCGAGCGCCGAATCCGTGTTTTGGTTGTGGGGCTTAAGGCCGAAGTCCCAGCCATGCATTAAGTTCCTAATGGCAACATACAGACCCGTAGGTGGTCTGGCCTTGCCCCCACCTCCTCTACACCCCCCCCAAATTGGGGGAGCTGACTGGATCAGTCACAGGTGCTTTCGCTTGCAGAGGCCTGTGGTAATCCGGCCTCTTTGTGCTGGCTGTTTTTTTTCTTTTTTTAATGGGTGGGCGGTGTTTTCGGAACCTCTAGCATTAAAGAGGATACCGGAAACCTGGCAACCCGACCTCCCCCACCCCCCCTGCCGCGGAGCCTGCTGTCGGGCCCCGTTCGCCCGAACAGAAGCGGCTTAATCCGCGGAGCTGATGGAGGCGCCGCTGAAATTCTCCTCGAGCCCAATACCCACGGGACGGTTCGCGCAACACCCCCCTCGCCGGTCTCTCAGAAACGAGATTGACATTCGCTAAAACGGCGGGCGTCTTCTCGTTATCATCATCACCGGCCGCACTTAGCGGGCTGCTGTCCATCCTGTTCAGCAAAGCAGGCCAGAAGTAGACGATGTGTTTTTAATGGGAGCGCGTTTTAAGATGCGATTAGCGTTACGCGCGAGTAGCCTGCGCGCATCTCGTTAGCTTCCTGGCCTTTAGCGAGCGGGCAGCCCGCGGCGGTGTAAGCGGAGCTGGCCCGAGACGCTCCTCCGCTGCGCGTCTTTCTTTGAGGACACCGGATCCTCCGAGCCGATGAATAATTTTCCAGCGAAGCCCAGATGCCCATTAAATATTCAGCGGGGGAGGAAAGGCGACCCGGGCCTTGTTTGCTCTCTCGGCGCGGGGGGGGCCGGACCGGGGCGCTTTGTGTTTTTCCACCGCCGCCGCCTGCGTGCGCCCGTCAGGCACGGGTCCGTTTCAGAGCCGGGATGGCCGCCGGCTCCTGCGTTTCATAAACCCCGACTCGTTTTAATGGCTTGTTTTGTTTTTGCTTGGCCGGAGAGAGGATTTTGCGGAGGGGCCTGTCGTCAGCGCTATGTTTGCTAGCTGACGGGATGCTAACTTCGTTCTGTGGCCTCAAATCAGATTATAATCCCCCTCCCCCCTTCCCCCAAAGAGAAGATTTTTTTTGAAGGGAAATGGATGCGGTCGGTGTTGATGTAGCGAAATGTGTAATCGAGTCCTCGGATACGTTTCCTGCTCAAAATTAGCTGACAAAGTTGCGCGCTGAGAGAGAGAGAGAGGAGAGGAGGAAAGAGAGAAGGGGGGAGTGAGAGAGAGAGAGAGCGAGCAAGCGAAGGACGCAGTGAGAGAGAGAGAAGGAAGCAGAGGGAGAGAGAAGGAAGCAAAGAGAGAAAGATTGAAGGACATGGAGAGAGAGGGAGTGTGGGGGGAGGGGTGAGGGGGGTAGGAGAGCTGCATATCCTCCCTTGCCCCTGCAGCAGCGAGCGACGCGGAGCCAGAATGGCGGCCGCTGTGCGTGCTCTTGGCACGCGGCGCTGCGAGATGACCTTGAGATGCAGGGATCCCTGGAAACAAGCGCGGCCGCGCGGCTCGCGTCACATGACCCTGCGTGGGAGGCACCGGCCGGCGCTGTAATCCGCTTAGGCCTCCGTGCCTTCGCCGCCGCCTCGGCCTGTGACATCATTACGCGTCACGCGCAGGCTCTGCGTCGCTCGGCTCCTCCTCCTCCTCCTCCTCCTCCTCCTCTTCCTCTCTCAGCCTGCTCTCGGTCACGGCTGAGTTAATACATCCAGCCCTGCTGTTACAGGAGTCATTCGCATTTCAGTGTTCAGTTGGTGCTAAGTGCGTGTTAAGTGCGTGTTCTATTTAAAATTATTTTTTTAACCCCCATGTCCATCCTCTTAAAATGGCAGCGTACTGAACTTGTGTGCTGGGTAATTCTGAGGAATACTAGAGAAATACAGGCTCATGGGATCGCAGAGTGGGTTAGCTTTGTCGCAGTCGTGCATTTCTTTTAAAATTCTTTTGTGTCGTTTTATATCCCCCCCCCCAGTGAAGAGTCCCCCCCTCCGCAGTCGTAAAATGACGTCGGTGAGCGTCTCTGCCCCTTTGTGCTGGATAAAGGGGCTCCATAAAGGCGGCTGTTTTAGCTCTCCCCGCTCGCCGGAGGTCCTGACGCCCCTTTATTGGCTGACCCGCATTGTGTGTGCTCTGCTCTCTGAGGCCCGGGGGGGCAGGGGCGGCGCTTTCGCTCGCCCGCGCTGGGGCAGCTGCGGCCCCCCGACCCGCTGCGCCAGCTCACCATAACGGGCCCCCCCCCCCTCCACCTCCACCCCCCCACCCCTAACCTCCCCAACCCCCCCCCACATCAAAGGCGAACCCGCCAAGGCGAACCGCGTAACGGAATTCCTCACGCTTGACGCTCGCTCTTCCCGCGACGCCGGGTCCAGAGCGCGTCGATTCGCGCGCCGTTGCGTCGCGGGCGCGAGGATGCCCCTCGGAAAGGGAAAATCCTCGGGATGTCATTTCGGGGGGAGGTGATCGGTCCTGTCAGATTTGCTGAATTGCAGGGAGACTGCGCTCTCTGAGTACGGGATTGGTTTATAATTGACCCGGAATGGGTCTTAGATGGCCTGGCCAGCATTCCTCTGCGGCTGGACGGGTGAATCATTCACAGTCTGCTCTGGCTGTTCTGTGATTGGCCCGGCTGTCTGATGGGAAACCCCACACCGGTCCGCCTCGCACGGGGCTGTTTACTCCTCACGGCGTATCGGATTGCACGCGGACATGAATCCTGACCGCACGTACTGTACTGTAACCGGCACCTCGCTGGCACACTTCGTCCATCAGGAGCCAAACGGCTTGTGTTTGAAAAATATTTTAAGTGGATTTGGGATTTCAAATGCTATCGTGGCTAACTTAAAATTTAAATTTCAAAAGCCACGGTTGTCATTTATTGGCCTCTTTAAGAATGCAGCCTTTGGGGCACACAGAACTTTGCACGTCACATCATTTATTATGCATTACTTTATGCAATAGGTTTTTTTCCCGATTGTGCTGCAGAGTGTGTCTGTACTGTTGCTCTGTGGGTAAGAGCTGTGCGCTAAGTGGTTAGAATGGAGACTGAGCATCCCCGTTGGTGTGCAGGTTCTGTCGGTGTGCGTGGAGGAGGAGAACATCATCCCCTACATCACCAACGTGCTGCAGAACCCGGACCTGGCGCTGCGCATGGCCGTCCGCAACAACCTGGCCGGCGCCGAGGAGCTCTTCGCCCGCAAGTTCAACAACCTCTTCGCCGGCGGGAACTACTCCGAGGCCGCCAAAGTGGCCGCCAACGCACCAAAGGTACCGCCGCTGACCTTACACACACACACACCCACACGCAGACACACGCACACGTGCACTCTACACACCTGTCCTCTTCAAAAATGGACTACATAGTGCTTTATTTGAGCGCTTATTTGAAGTGGTAGCACACCCAATATAAGATGGTTTTAGAAAATTATTTATCTATTATTATCTGTCCTTTCTTGTCTATTACTTATGTTACTGTGCTATGTCATGTTTTGTGTTGATCCCAGGAAGTGAAGTTGCTGCTTGTGCAACAGCTAATTGGGAAATGATTGTTTTTTTTTGTGGGTTTTTTTAAAGTTACCTAGAAATACTGGCTTTTTATATGTACATGTATGTACATGTGCACATTGTGAAGTAGGCACAGTAGTGTCTTTGAGGTCATGTCAAAACTGAAGATTATGGCAGGGCATCATATGTCTGGCCTGGTTTGTGTTAGAGGCTGTCTGTGGGCTCTGGGTGAACAGCACTAATAATGGGGGCAGAATCTAAGCACAGGCGCGCCCCACCCTTGTTTTTCTCAGGGAATTCTGCGCACTCCGGACACCATCCGCCGGTTCCAGAGCGTCCCGGCCCAGCCCGGACAGACCTCCCCCCTGCTCCAGTACTTCGGCATCCTGCTGGACCAGGGCCAGCTCAACAAGTTTGAGTCCCTGGAGCTGTGCAGGCCCGTCCTGCAGCAAGGCCGCAAGCAGCTGCTGGAGAAGTGGCTGAAGGAGGATAAGGTACTGCGGCTCTGACCAGTGTTAACCCCACATTTATACACAATGTACCCTACAGTTCAGTGCATGTGTTATACCCACTGTACTTCAGTGCATTTATTATATCCCCTGTACTTCAGTGCATTTGTTATACGCCCTGTACTTCAGTACACCCTGTACACCATTTCCATGTACTTATTGCATACCCCACACTCTCTGCTGTATAATACTGAATGTGGCACAAGATTTACAGATTGCGAATCCCAGATTAAGAATATACTGTATAGTCAGTCTGCATGCATGCTTTCTCATCTCAATCATATAAACATATACTTTCTCTTTAATAAGCCAGCAGATGTAAACAGATGCATATAAGTCGTTTCATAGTCTGACTCTGCAGTATCTCTGGTGAGGGGAGAGGGAATGTTTGGATCGCTCTCTCGCCAGAAAGAGTAGCATCTGCACTGCCATCTTATGCATATTCTAATCAGGGTGGAATAACATGGTGGCACGCAGCTGTCTGGGGTAGTACACCGGAACGAGCAGTGGCCTTGAAAGCTGCCGTTATGGTTAGGCTGCTGTAGTGTTGTCAGTAGTGTTTTTACTGACTCGTTGCAGTTCTACAGCTACAGACCGTTCACATGGCTGGCTGAGCGCTGGGCGTTTTAAACGAGTGTCTATCTCCCGTCCTCACCAGCTGGAGTGCTCGGAGGAGCTGGGGGACCTGGTGAAGTCTGTGGACCCCACCCTGGCTCTCAGCGTTTACCTGAGGGCCAACGTCCCCAACAAGGTCATCCAGTGCTTCGCCGAGACCGGGCAGTTCCCCAAAATCGTGCTCTATGCCAAGAAGGTACGTCTGACAGTTAAATATTTAAGTTCACAAGCTGTTTGAGTCGTTGGGGTTTAAAAAAATTTTTTTTTAATTAACCACAGTTCCAAACAATTCAAATTCAGTCATTTAAAGAGCGGTTATTGCTTTTACCGTTCAATTTCAATCCTGTTTCAGGAAATTAGGTTTGATTATGTTTACTGGGTTGTGAATTTGATCTCTGATGATTTCTGAGGTTTGTTGTGTCCGTTGCCTAGCGCTAAATTCCACAGTTTAGATATGTTTTTCTCAGTGCTGTCCTCCACAGTCCATTCAGACAGCTGTAATCCCTGAGTGATGCTCAGCTGAACTTTGACCTTTCCTCCTTCATGACTAATCCCTTCCTTTGTCTGCATGACCATAACCAGGGCTCTACAGTGCTCCCATTTTAGCAGCATTTGCTCCTGAAAACTGATGTGTGCTAACTGGAAAAATAATTTAGGAGCGCACGTACTAATTGGGATGGGTTAGTGTGCTCCAAAATTTTTGAACCCTGGTAACACCATCAAACTTTGTTTGATATGCTGTAAAGCGCAACTTGAATATTGTTACTCATACTACATTAATGACCGTATGAGTGTGGAATGGGGTTCTATTGCTGTCGTGTTGAATTGAAATAACCCTGCAAAATCATTGTGCAATATTGTTAGTGCCGATGATATTGATCAACGGTGCTATTAACGCTTTTTGCTGACTGGTCAGCCTGATCTTTGCAAGTCTCTTTACCCATTTTCAGTAAATGCTTGCAATTTTGCGATCTTGCTGTTGACCGACAAACTCTGTAGCTTAAGTTACATCCCTAAAATAAAACCAAACTGTACCGTTTGTGAAAGTTGTGACAATATTTTACACTTTGGAAGGGATTTTCTCGTAACGATGGCTGCAATTTTAAGAATGGAATGCAATGACATGCTCAGGTGGTTTTATTATATACTGTATTCTCTACCACACTGTGTGCCTGCAGGTTAGCCTTGTGATTTGTAGTATTTGGACAGGCCCCATTGTGGGAATTGTAGTACAAACAGCCGGCGCCAGCGAGATTCATTCTCAGGTTTATCTCGCAGCAGATGCTGAAAGCAGGGCGTTTAGGATTCTGTTTGAAGAGAGAACCGGCTGCATGAATTTTGAGGGCGTATTTACGAAAATCGGTTAATTGGCTTGCTAAAGACAGCGTGGTTACTGTACATCTGTCAGATTTGGTCTAATCGCTTCCTTGTTGACTGTAAATAATCTGGTATTCCATCACTGGTGTATCCCAGCAGTGCTGTGAGAAAGCCTTGCAGTCTTGTGTTCCTGTCTGTACCCTGTGAAAATAAGAGATCTGGGTTCGGGGATAAGAACGTGTGTTTACCGCTGTCTTTTGTTTCGGTTTTTCACACCCACCCCCCCTCCCCAAACCTCGCTCAGGTGGGGTACACTCCAGACTGGATCTTCCTGCTGAGGAACGTGATGCGGATCAGCCCGGACCAGGGCCTGCAGTTCTCCCAGATGCTGGTGCAGGACGAGGAGCCCCTGGCTGACATCACGCAGGTCAGCTGACAGAGGAGCGAACGTGGAAGTCACATGACTTCATGCTCACCCGTCACTGGCACTGAGCTGCCAAGTTCCCTGCGCCTTGCTGTGGCAGCAGAATCTATTTTAAACCCATCGCCTCCATACGAACTCGATGCTCTTGAACGTAATTTCTCACGACGCGGTTTTCCAGCTGTCTGCTGTACCCAGCCTTGACTCTCTCTCTGTGTCTCTCGCGCACACAGATTGTGGATGTGTTCATGGAGTACAACCTGATCCAGCAGTGCACGTCCTTCCTGCTGGACGCCCTGAAGAACAACCGTCCGTCCGAGGGGCCCCTGCAGACCCGCCTGCTGGAGATGAACCTCATGCACGCCCCACAGGTGCGAGCCGAACCGTGCGCTCTCCTGCTCCTCTCCTGGGTCTGGAGAGGTCACTCATCAGTCCTCTAGTGCAATTTGTGTTTTGCATGCTTTCTGTCCCATTTTCGTGGTGATTCTGGCCTGCCCAATTGTATTTACCAGCCTCGGCCATTTCTGTAACCTCTGTCAAATCAGGAGGGCTCAGGCAAGCACATGCTCTCCTCTAAAACATGTGATGGCAAGCCACTGCTTGTTTTTCGCACTGTAGTTCGCACGTTGAGCTTTCACAGGTACGAGTCTCAGTGTGACTCTTGCCCCTTTAAGGTGTGTATGATCACAGATGTGTCATTTGAATGCTCTTAACAGAATGTTCTAATGCTGATGTCACAATCACTGCTGGCAATTGAAATGGAGTTCTAGAACACTGACTTGGGGCAAGCAGACTGAGGGACCTGGGGGAGGTGCTGGTGAGCACTGAGACATGGTTATCTTTGCCAGCTGAACCCCTCACCTCAAACTTGACTGCAGTGACCCTGGATGTCACTGTGGTCAATTTTGCATTGCCTTGTGGCCACCATTACCGCTGGAACAGTCTGGTTCCAGGCTGTTGTGTCCATTTGCATACTGAAACAGTACCGTAACAGGAAGAACCACTCAGCATCCCCCAGTTTTTGGCTGGACTGCAACAGCGGGCCCAGCCCTACAAACGCGAATGTCTGACTGAGTGACTGATGAAGTTGCACCATTGGTCGGCCGGATCACATGTGTTAGGTCCCGCCATATACTAGGTTTTAACCTGCTCTTGTTTTTCCTCTGTGTTCACATTTGTTCGGTTGGTGAGTGTTTTAGGGCCTCTGCTGCGTATGAAGCGCGTTCTTGTGTCTCTCAGGTTGCCGACGCCATCCTGGGAAACCAGATGTTCACCAACTACGACCGCGCCCACATCGCCCAGCTGTGCGAGAAGGCGGGGCTCCTGCAGCGAGCGCTGGAGCACTACACCGACCTGTACGACATCAAGCGCGCCGTGGTGCACACCCACCTGCTCAACCCCGAGGTAGGCCGCCCGCCCGCCCGCCCGGCGGGAGTACCGCCGTGAGGTCATCCTGTGGGTGATTGGCGGTCACCGCTCGCAGATCGACGGTCCTTCCTGCTTCATTATCTCCATCTGAGGGGATAAACGGAGGTTCCTCACACCTGTGCTCCGTGCTGCATTATTGCGTGTTAATCGACCGCACGATGACGCCCCCCCCGCCTCCTCTCCCCCCCGCGCAGTGGCTGGTGAACTTCTTCGGCTCGCTGTCGGTGGAGGACTCCCTGGAGTGCCTGAGGGCCATGCTGTCGGCCAACATCCGCCAGAACCTGCAGATCTGCGTCCAGGTGGCGTCCAAGTACCACGAGCAGCTGTCCACCCAGTCCCTCACCGAGCTCTTCGAGTCCTTCAAGAGCTTCGAGGGTACAGTTCACGCCCGCGCGACGCCTTCACCGCTCCCTAAACCGAGAGCTTTTGGGGGGGGAGGGGGGAGAAACGGGCACTCTCACGTTCGCTCACCTCAGATATTCATTAAATGTTGATGTTGATCTACTGGCAGGTGCACATGAAGTAACGATGGCCGAGTGTTCTATCTTCACTACATTGTAGTGTCTTGTGAGGCTCAGTCACGGAAATTGCCTTCATTCGTTAAATGGGGCCCTTAAATTCAAAACCGTTGCGTTCTGGATGCCTCTGTTCAAAGGCAAATTAAGTCTGGTGAAATTTTACTGACCGGATTGAAACCAGCACATGATCTGGTAGCGGTGTGTGGTTTCACTACATTATACCTGTGCTGGCCTGAAGCCATCCTACTTTAACTTGCTAAGTAGGTCAGGAGCCTGGGTTATTGATGCAGTCAGCAGTGCACCTTGGAGTGCTGGCTTCACGTTGTGGGTTAGCATAGCGCTAAATTATCTGGAGTTAAAGGGAAACCAAGAACAATTTTGCTTTATCAGTACAGAAACTTTTACTGTAGGTGTCCAGCAAAGAGTCTGGAAAAGATTTTTGTTACTGTGATCTCTTGGATAAAAGAAGGTGCATTTTAACCACTTATCTGTTAACAGACGGTTATCTTGGGGAAGCCCCAGGAAATGAATGAGGCCTGTAACTGACAGCGCTCTCTTTCACTTCCTAAACTGGCTTTAAATGGAAGTCATTAAAGCGACAAAAAAGTAAAACAATGCTCGGTGGAATCACAGTATGCGCAATGACTTTTTTCACCCCCGATCTGATATGCTGATATCAAAATGCAGAGTAGTGACCAGAAATATAACAATAACAATATTACAAAAATAATCCTAAAAAAATGTGATATGGGTAGTTAAAATAAGTGAGATTGTTAAAAGTAAATTAGTGTGATATACATGTAAGAGTTAAACCAACAAGAGGTAATGACTTGAATGTTGAGTTAATGACATGGGACAGTAGCTAATGCAGTCCATTGAAACTCGCCCCAGTCATGAGCCTCACTCACTCACGCGGCCATTTTGTTTCGCAGGTCTGTTCTACTTCCTGGGCTCCATTGTGAACTTCAGCCAGGACCCCGAGGTTCACTTCAAGTACATCCAGGCCGCCTGCAAGACCGGCCAGATCAAGGAGGTGGAGAGGATCTGCAGGGAGAGCAACTGCTACGACCCCGAGCGCGTCAAGAACTTCCTGAAGGTACGAGGAGCAGTGTGTCCAGAAGAAGGGGCGTGGGGCTGGGGATTAGGTCACAGAACAACATGTTCTCTCTGTGAATCTTTTCTGTTTGTAACGTCTTTCTTTCTGGGTGTGACTGGCTGTGTCTCCTCTGCTCTCTCTTGCACTCGTACGCACTTCATAGGTGACGTACATATACCATTGATCCACTGAGAGCCATTTCCTGTTGCGTCTCCTGGCAACCTTCTCTGTTCACTGCCTTATGTCCTGTGTTCCACACTGTTGAATTGGTATCTGAAATAGCGACAGATTGTGTGATATGTTTTTATGATGTCAATACTGTACTTAGTATAGACCTGGAAAAACTTTGGTTTGAATTGAAAAACAGCCTCTATACACATTACCAGACACCCGCAATATCAGCATTACATAAGGGATTGCATGCGCAAGTGTTCAGTCAAGGTGCCGTTAGAGACTAGGTGACTAAAGCAAGTTAGCATGCTCATGTGGCCAAACCTTGTGCATACAGGTCGTATATTTGAATTGACGTAAGCTAACACCTCCGCGCGCGGCTCTGTTCACCTGTTGGTAAGAAGTGTGCATCGACTATCTCCTGATGGCCGCTGTTGTCTTTTGTGCTTTTCCCTGTGTCTTTGGAATGGGCAGGACATGTATCAGGTAAATCTCCCAGCACAGGTCTCCTTCCCATTTATTTCCATCCCTTCGTAGATACAGGATTAAACCTGGGATTTGTATGAAGTGTGCGATGGCAAAGTTACTGTACCTACCCCATACAGCTGCCCCATTATTAAATAGAAAGCTTTGTTTATCTAACGTTGTGTGTATTAGAATATGCAAAGTAGCTGTCCTCTAGATGTGTGCGTAGGCCAGCATTTCACACTCGTCTCTACCGTAGGATACCAAAACCAAGGTTGGCGGTTTGCGGTGGTCGTTCTCACTGTCCTGTTTTCAGAATTTGTCCCGTTTCACTGTGTATGAAGTCAAATTTGTTCTCTTCAGAAGTGGAAGACATGTAAAGAAGTGGTCTGATTGAAATGGTCGCAGGAAACCATTTTCACATCGTTTGTGTCCTTGTCTGTGGAATTCACGTTTTATGGGGGAAATTTTGAAACTGAGGACGCTGCAGCCTGTTCACCGCTAACTGCTAACCTTGTTCTTTTGGGCTGTCTTGTGTAAGTAAATTCACAGCACATGTTTAACACTGTAAGAAAGGGGGGTCTTCTTGGCCCTGTGGAAAATAATCCATATGCTTTCCACAAATCAAAACTCTAAGGTTTCCTGTAGGTTTACTCTTTATTACCCTAGTTGTACTGTAGCAGTTATGTAAGATGTACAATCCCAGAGTCTTAATCCTGTAGGAGTATTGATGGCAGTTACTCAGTGGCAGAAGTGTGAGGAGGGTATGTAATAACTGTCTGTGGTCCAGTGTTGGTGTTGAGTGTGAGTGTGTGGGCGGTGGCTCGGACCAGCTACCGGGCTCCGTGTGCGGGGCCACACTGCTAGATTACTCTCCAGTATTATTGTTTTTTTCTCCTCTCCCTCTTTGGTTTATTTATTCAGAGTCTGTAGTCAGCGAACGTCTGCAGTGCTTAACCATCCTTTGACCTTGAAATTCGACGCCTTCCATCTGTTTTAGCTGAGGGACTTTTTCTGTTAGTTTTGTTTTCTTCCTTGATGTTGTGTCATTTTGAACTCCTTCGGCCGGATTGGTTCAGTTAGAAAATGATACACTCCCTTTCATTTTCTGTTTTGTTCGTTTTACGTTTAATAAATGGCAAGAGCAGATTACAGTCAAATCTGCGGAGGACCTTGGTGAAGGCTGCAATATTACCTGAGGACATTTGACAATTTTGACCCCTCCCCCGGTTAATTTGAAAGGGAAGCCATTGATTGGTGGGTCTCCAGTACATGAGTGTCTCTTGAGAACCAATCACACAGCTGTTATTATAGGATATGCCATTGAAGAATTGGGTGGGTCCTTGAATAGTCCCCGGCAAATGCCTAGAAGTTGTTATTCCATACAAGGCAGCTTTGACTGTGATTTATGTAAGGCGTTTAGGCCTTCAATACTTGTTGGAATATTCAGAAGTTGACCCAAGCCCCTACTCTTCCCTGGTCTTTTCCCACGGACAGGAGGCCAAGCTGACCGACCAGCTCCCGCTGATTATTGTGTGCGACCGCTTCGACTTCGTCCACGACCTGGTCCTCTACCTGTACCGCAACAACCTGCAGAAATACATTGAGATCTATGTGCAGAAGGTGAGCGTCCTCAGCTGCTGAGATACTGTGCATCTTATTCGTATTATATATTGATTTGTATCCACTGGCAGGGTGTGTTACAATTAACCCTTTAAGATGACAAATATGGGATTAGAATGTTCTTAAATGAACATTCTAATGCTGATGTCACAATCACTACTGGTAAGTGCAAGCAATGCACTTACCAGTAGTGACTTGAAATTTTGAAGAAAAAAAATTCCAAAAACCTACTCTTCAAAGGGTTAAAAAGCATCTTCAGAATGAAGCTCCTATTACTTCCCACTGGGGGTGTAAGCTGAAGTGTGGGTGCCTTGCAGGTGAACCCCAGCCGTCTGCCGGTGGTGATCGGAGGCCTTTTGGACGTGGACTGCTCTGAGGACGTGATAAAGAACCTCATCCTGGTGGTGAGGGGCCAGTTTTCCACCGACGAGCTGGTCGCCGAGGTCGAGAAGAGAAACAGGTATGGCAGGACGGCGGAATTCCTCTGGTGTCGCAGGATTCCATGAGTAGTTCTAAGCCAATACCTGTTTTCACTTGCTCTCATCCAGTCAGCCACTTAAGCAGTGTTGATAATGACCTTTAAGTGGAACTTAAGCCATAGGTCCTATCGGTGGGTCGCAAGTAGGGTTAGGTAACGGCACCTGGTACCACTATGGCACCAGTTCCCATTTGACCGATGCCTACGGGACTGAATCGCGGCGCAGACTCACTCTGTTGACTCAGTCACTGGCAGCAGGTACCGTTAGCAAGCTGGCTAACGTTAACATCGGTCAAAATGCCATAATTTTAAAAACAATTTTAAAAAATTGAAACAGATTGTTCAGTTTTTCTGCCTTTGCAATAAAAAAAGGCATTTTTAATGCCACCATTTGCTCTTCATTTTAAAGGAGATATTTGGTTCAGGCACTGTTTTGGCACCGGCGCCGTTTTAAAAGCACCGTTTTATCACGGGTATCTGCAAAATATAATCGGTACTCATCCCTAGTCCCCAAGTGCCCGTTTTCACCTCAGACGTTTCCCAGTGAGAGTCACTGGTAGGACAGTGCTGGAATTCGGCTGTTTTCGCCCCTCAGACTGAAGCTGCTCTTGCCCTGGCTGGAGGCCCGCATCCACGAGGGCTGTGAGGAGCCGGCCACCCACAACGCCCTGGCCAAGATCTACATCGACAGCAACAACAACCCCGAGCGCTTCCTGCGGGAGAACCCCTTCTACGACAGCCGCGTGGTGGGCAAGTACTGCGAGAAGAGGGACCCCCACCTGGCCTGCGTGGCCTACGAGCGCGGCCAGTGCGACCAGGAGCTCATTCACGTCAGTACCCCCAAACCTTCACAAACCCGTTTCTCTCGACTCTCACGGTTTCTGTCTGATGTTTTTTGGGTAACTGGATTTTGTATGCGTTTGGCTTTCAGGTCTGCAATGAGAACTCCCTCTTCAAGAGCCTGTCCCGCTACCTGGTTCGCCGCAGGGACCCCGACCTGTGGGCCAGTGTCCTGCTGGAGAGCAACCCCTACAGGAGGCCCCTCATCGACCAGGTAGGCCCCCGCTCACCTGGACTACCCGTGCATGGACTTCGATTTTTCCTTTCCCCCCGCAACTTTGGGAAATCATCAAATGCAAACGGTCCCCCAACATTATCATGTTGTAGTGTCCACTCTTCCCAAAAAAAAAATCCTAAAGAAAATATCCTGATTTTGTCCCCCACAAATTTGACATGAGATCTACTTCCTTGGTTATTGGGGTCTTGACTTGACCGGCTCCTCCGTTCTCTTCTGCAGGTGGTGCAGACCGCTCTGTCGGAGACGCAGGACCCAGAGGAGGTCTCCGTCACAGTCAAGGCCTTCATGACCGCCGACCTGCCCAATGAGCTCATCGAACTTCTGGAGAAGATCGTTTTGGACAACTCCGTTTTCAGCGAGCACAGGTTGGGGGAGCTCCGCAGAACTTCATTTACATTTCTATTTTTAAAGCTCTGTGATTGCGAAGGTATAGTCTATTTATGATTTATTAAGTCAGTACATTGTTGCTGAGTGATAAAATTCACATCTGTCAGGAGTCATAAACCACCACAGTTTATTTTTTATTGGTTTTGCAATGAAGTAGCTTTGTAAATTAACACAAAATGTGTAGTTTGTAGTTTATTTAAGAATATATCCCGTTATGGATGAGGTGCTGTATTGACGGGCTTGTCTATGTAAAGCAGTGCTGAGGGCTGTGTTCTTCACCTCCAGAAACCTGCAGAACCTCCTGATCCTCACGGCCATCAAAGCCGACCGAACGCGCGTCATGGAGTACATCAACCGCCTGGACAACTACGACGCGCCCGACATCGCCAACATCGCCATCAGCAACGAGCTCTTCGAGGAGGCCTTCGCCATCTTCCGCAAGTTCGATGTCAACACCTCGGCAGTGCAGGTAAGACGGGCGAGGGGAGGGTACCTCCGCACCACCCTCCGAGGCGCAGTGGCTCCCCTCTCCCTTCGGGTCATCGGCCTAACGTCCCGCCGTGTCCTAGGTGCTGATCGAGCACATCGGGAACCTGGACCGGGCCTACGAGTTCGCCGAGCGCTGCAACGAGCCGGCCGTGTGGAGCCAGCTGGCCAAGGCCCAGCTGCAGAAGGGCCTGGTGAAGGAGGCCATCGACTCCTACATCAAGGCCGACGACCCGTCCTCCTACATGGAGGTGGTGCAGGCGGCCGACCAGAGCGGTAAGGGGCGGGACTTATGGGGCGGGGCTTAGCCGCAAGGCTTCACTGAGGCTGCTGTCACACTCAGTTTTATGGGAGGGGGTTAGCTACGAGGCTTCACTAAGTCAAAAGTCACTATTGGTTTAGCAGTGGGCCTGATGTCACCCTGCGTAATGTCTCTGTTCCAGGTAACTGGGAGGACCTGGTGAAGTTCCTGCAGATGGCCCGGAAGAAGGCCCGTGAGTCATACGTGGAGACGGAGCTGATCTTTGCCCTGGCCAAGACCAACCGCCTGGCTGAGCTGGAGGAGTTCATCAACGGGCCCAACAACGCCCACATCCAGCAAGTAGGTCACAGCCGTGCGTGATGCTTTATGACTTCATCCTGAGTGACACCTGCATGTCACATAATGGTGCCAAGCACTTTTATGGCATGCACAGCCATGTGTCATACGCAGTGAGGCCATGCAAAGTGATTTGTCATACACAGTTTAAAGAATAATTTAAACCTCCATTGAGAAATGTTTGGGACATTGTATAAAATATTTCCCTTTCTCTTCCAAGGTGGGTGACCGGTGCTATGATGAGAAGATGTACGATGCTGCAAAGTTACTGTACAACAACGTCTCCAACTTCGGGCGGTTGGCGTCCACCCTCGTCCACCTGGGCGAATACCAGGCCGCCGTGGATGGAGCCCGCAAGGCCAACAGCACCCGCACATGGAAGGAGGTGAGGGGCTCACCCTTTCATCTACCCTTTCCACCGCATCCACCCTTTCTCAACCTGGCAATACCATTAGATTAGTATTAGGCCATTTAGAACAGAATAGAATACCCTTAATTGGGGAAAGCGGTTGTTTAGTATAATGGGTAGGCAACTGGCTTATAACCCAAAGGTTGCAGGTTTGATTCCCAGGTTAGACAATGCTGTTGTACCCTTGAGCAAGGTACAAAACCTATAATTGCTTCAGTTTATGTCCAGCTGTATAAAGAGATATGTAAAAATTCTAAATTTGTGTAACTGGCTCTGGATAAGAGTGTCTGCTAAATGCAGACACTCTTAATGTGAGGTAACGTGTCCACCTTCCGTCTTCGACATCATTTCATAAATTGACTTATGAACTGTACAAGGACATTTCTTACATGTTACGTATGCGTAAGTACAGACCGTGATCCCTGGCTGTCCATACCTTATGGGCTTCGTGCACACGCCGTGTGCATCGTTATTTCAGAGCGATTTTGGTTATTCGTTATTTTCATCGTTGTTCTTTTCCATCTGCAGGTGTGCTTCGCCTGTGTGGACGGGAAGGAGTTCCGCCTGGCCCAGATGTGCGGCCTTCACATCGTGGTCCACGCCGACGAGCTGGAGGAGCTGATAAACTACTACCAGGCAAGCACACCCGGGGGCTGCTGCAGAAACCTGCAGAACCTCCTGGCCTGGCTGTGGGAAGGGTCCCGCCCCCCTTTCTCCCACCTCCCACTGACCGGAGCCTCTCGTGTGCGTTTCAGGACCGCGGCTACTTCGAGGAGCTGATCACCATGCTGGAGGCGGCCCTGGGGCTGGAGCGGGCGCACATGGGCATGTTCACCGAGCTGGCCATCCTCTACTCCAAGTTCAAGCCGCAGAAGATGAGGGAGCACCTGGAGCTCTTCTGGTCCCGGGTCAACATTCCAAAGGTAGGAGCTGGAGCCGCCGCCAATGGTAAGGGAACCAGTGGAAAACCAGTGGGTTTTTCCTGCAGAGGGAGATCTTTGGTGTTTGCCAAAGAAAAATTTGAGAGCACCAAAGAGGAAGAGAGGAAAACGGGGAAGATGGGAAAGGATTCAATGTGAACAATGTGGGATGACCCTAGTTGTGACTGCAATCGCTATCACAAAACCACCTTCTCATGCCTGGAAAACCCTGGAATAGGGTTTCTCTTTCTGTGTGTGTATTTGGTGTGCTGACATTGTACATCATTCCCTTTCCAGGTTCTGAGGGCTGCGGAGCAGGCCCACTTATGGGCGGAGCTGGTGTTCCTCTACGACAAGTACGAGGAGTACGACAACGCCATCATCACCATGATGAACCATCCCACAGACGCCTGGAAGGAGGGGCAGTTCAAAGACATCATCACCAAGGTAACGCGGAGCCCGTTCCCACTGTCGTCAGCGAATGCGGATTGTTGGCGGTCATGTGACTGATTTCTTTTGGACTAGTGCTTTACCTGTAAGTTCGTTATGTCTTGTGCCGATAGGTGGAAGTTTTAATGAAGTGTCTTTTTTGTTTTTTCCTCTTTCATATATAGGTGGCCAATGTGGAGCTGTATTACAAAGCAATCCAGTTTTATTTGGAGTTCAAGCCCTTGTTACTGAACGACCTGCTCATCGTGCTGTCACCCAGGCTCGACCATTCCCGTGCGGTCAACTTCTTCTCCAAGGTAACCTTCCCATCTCTCCTCAACGGTGGAAGTTTTTTTTTTTCCCCCGTTATTTATTGTAATGTCTTCATATCAGATTTTCTTCTAATGAAATTCCACAGCGAACATTTGATTTATTGGAATATGCATATTTCAGAGTCCGCTTCTCCATTAGGGAGCAGATTTAATTTTAGCACGTTGACGTAATTGTGGAAATGAAAGGCGTCCAGATTGGATTTTGTGGCCACTCACTGTCATTGACTTGTTTATTTTCTCCCCCCTCAGGTTAAACAGCTCCCGCTCGTCAAGCCTTACCTGCGATCTGTACAGAACCACAACAACAAGTCGGTCAATGAAGCACTTAACAATCTCTTCATCACAGAGGAAGATTACCAGGTTAGAGACACAACCGTACCGCGCTTCGGCGCTAACATTCCCTCCTGATGTCTTGACCCTTGGGGGCGGTGATGTCATTTTGGCACCGGCGTCTGACCCCCGCCTCCCTGTTTTCTTCCCCCCCCCCCCCCGCCCAGGCTCTGAGGACATCAATAGACGCCTACGACAACTTCGACAACATCTCCCTCGCCCAGCGGCTGGAGAAGCACGAGCTGATCGAGTTCCGGAGAATCGCGGCCTACCTCTTCAAGGGCAACAACCGCTGGAAGCAAAGCGTGGAGCTCTGCAAGAAGGACAAGCTCTACAAGGTACCGCGTTACAAAAAAAAAGCCCTTCCGCTAAACCAAAATGAGCCATGTCTTCTGATGGAGGGTGAATTGGTACTCACTGCTGATATTTGGAGGTGGAACTTCCAGGAATAAACATAAATGAGTACTGACCCAACTTAAACATAAATTTAGATGGAAGTAGAACTGTGAAAATGCACCAGCGGCTGAACTGTGGTCCTTGGGTTGTCTGCTGAAAATGTGCCGAGTATGATTTTTTAAATAGATATTTTCACTTTTGGTGAGGTTAATTACTGCTTTGAATTATTGCATAGAGTAAAATTTGGGGGGCATCATGGAGTTCCCATATGGCACCCAATGCGGAATTACTGAATCTCCTGGTGCTGTGTCTGTGTGATAACTGCTTGCTTGCCGTTGCCTTCCCAGGATGCAATGCAGTACGCATCAGAGTCCAAGGACACGGAGCTGGCGGAGGAGCTGCTCCAGTGGTTCCTGCAGGAGGAGAAGAAGGAGTGCTTCGCCGCCTGCCTGTTCACCTGCTACGACCTGCTGCGGCCCGACGTCGTCCTGGAGACGGCCTGGAGGCACAACATCATGGAGTTCTCCATGCCCTACTTCATCCAGGTCATGAGGGAGTACCTGAGCAAGGTAGGGCACCACGAGTCTGTCCTGGGCACCCTTTCAGGTGTGCTGGCTGGCTTTAGGCTCACGAGCGACCTCCCGCCTTAATACCATAATGGAAGGACAGAATTCCGCTTTTGGTTTTCCTCCCCATTCCAAGGAACGCAGATCAAGAAATTTTAACTGTCTGTTTATAATTAATTTATTTTTCATTTTCCCCTCCGGAAATGGATGGCACCTTAAATTCATCCGACCCCTCCTCGTCCGTACGGGCCTGTTTGCACACCCCCTCAATCTCTGCCGCCCTGTCCCTCCGCACAGCCCGAGCCCTAACCTCCAGTCCTCCTACCTCTCAGCGTCTGCTTCCTGTTTTACCCTCCTTTCTGAAGCGGGATCCGACTGCTCTGCTTAGCCCTTCCTGTTCCTTTGGCGTCGGTTATTAACGATCGCTGCTTTTCCATACAAATGTGGGTGCAAGACAGAATTTATGACACAGTGAGGCCGTAAAACCGTAGTATTGGAAGGAAAAGTGTGGACAGATTTGGCAGGCTGCACACCTTGTGCATTCCATTTTGTCATGCTAGACACGTTGATACACCACAGGAGATACCACCGCAGACGGTGCTCCTGGGTAATTAAATTAGCAGACAGCGTTTTGAAAACTGTATCGAAGTGTTACGTCTTCTGTGCTCTGTTTACGTGAATGAAACCTGTCTCTGCTTACGAAAAGGGCGCCCTTTCCGCTTTACGCAGACGACTTGACAGCGAGTCGCATTCTAGAATCGTTTCTCGCGTTTTTAAAATGAAGCGGCACGTAAGTCGAGCTGCTCGCTGCACGGTAGCCTGCTGTGAGCATGACGGACTGCATGGCCAGCATGTCACTGCACATTCAAGATGCCCATGTCTGCAATCACAGTGAGTTTATTTGATTTCACGTATTGACGTTGGACACTTATCACACTGTTTGTCCGACATCTGTGAAAGACTGTCTAGTGTTGTCTGTCAGAACCGTGCAGCTCCTGTCAAAGTGATGTAGAATAGAAAACACGTGGATCCCGGGTGGCATGAGGCTGTTGTGCAATAGCAGGGGTGTGCCCTTGCTTTACTGCCAGCCTGGAGTCCGGACTGTCTCAGTGCCGACTGTACCTGGCAGCCCTGAGGGGTAACGCCCGTAGCATCACCCAGAGAGGGAGGGGTTTAGTCACCATGGTAACCCCCACCAGAAGCCACTTGCTGGCTGATCGGACTCCTGAAGTCTACAGGCTAGCCCTGTCAGCTGCCAAGTCCTCCTGCTCCAGTTGTGCTTGGAACAAGAAAGACGAAATTAAGAAGCCAAATGTAGTAAAAAATGTCACATGGTTAAAAAAAAACATTTACGCTGAAATAAAACATAGCAGTAAAAAAAAATTTGTATGTCTTAAATACTGTAAATTCTCAGGAGTATGGAGTTAGTGCTGGAGGCAATATAACTGAATTACTGCACCTCGTCCAGAACCATAGCCAAAATACTTAAACCATTATGTACAATTCAGAGGCCGAATGTGTAGGTGACTGCATTTGTATAAAGTGGCTGTCTGTATCTTTTTTTTGTTTGCCTTGTCCTGTTTTCCTCTCTGGTTTTTTATTTAAACCTCTCTGAATAATCTTGCGCCTGTGTGCCGTTTCAACCTGCTCTCTCTTGATGCTGGTGAACGGAGCTTGATTTTTCTAAAGCTACGCCTTTGAATTCCCTTTCAGGTTGATGCGATTAAGGAAAAGGTGAAAGTCGATTCTTATACACCATCTTTTTTTTTTGTTTGTTTGTTTGTTTTGTTTTGTTTTGTTTTAGTCTGAAGGACTAAAGACCTGCGGAATCTGCATGAGTAGCGTTCCCATGTCACACTGCTTTTTGAAACAGCACATACCGCTAGCGCCTCAGCGTGTCGTTGGAAAGCCTGACCTAGCGCTGGCACAGCAGTTCACCCCTTAGACCCGTAGGTTACTAATAAACCCGTAACGCGGAGAATTAAACCCTCAGCGCGGCAGTCTGCCATTGGTTAACCGTCCTGTTTTTCGCCCGCGTGGACACCGCCTTCAACCTTAACCCAGGTGCCCAGGTAGGCAGAAACCAGAGTTAGCGGGGGGCCAGGCTACGTTAACCGTCTGAAAATCCGTTCCCCGCTGAGGTGGACGGGTATTTCCGCAAAAATGGACTGTAAACCAGTTGTAGACTGCATTGTACTGTCTTACTAAAACTACGAGGAACGATGTGTACCGTAGGTTTGAGAGGTTTATGAAGCGACCGCTCTTTTCAGAATTGTGTGTAATTGTTCTAAAATAAGCGTTCATTTTTTTTTTGCATTAATAATAAAATACATAATCGTCAATATGGCGAACCATTATTGATTAAATGGGAATTGGCGCCACTTCAGCTACAAATAAGTTGGTTTGCTGTGCTCAAAGCCGTCTGCTTTGGGGTTTTCCTCCACTGCTTCCAGTTCCTCCATTTTACATGATGACGATAAATTCCCAAGAACAAAAAGCTGAAAAGTCGCGTCCTTCACTGACCTGTAGACAGAACGCGTGTGTGTGTGCGTGCGAAAAACGGGTAACTGAACTGCACCACGCCAAGCGGCTGGTTCTTGTTTGAGAGCATGTGTAGCGTGTCGTAGCCGCAGCGAGCACTTTCGAGAGGCTTGGGAGTCGTTGCTGGCTGCGCGTGCTTCCTGGAAGCCTTGGACGGCTGTGCGGAACCATCTTCAGCTCTCGCTCCCAGCTTGGGGACTGTTGCCTCTTTTTTTCATGCGCACATGATACGATGAAGTAACTCAGTAACTAGCATGTCCCCCCCCCCCCCCCCCCCGCTCCTTCTCGACAAAGCCACGTCTTGTTAAAATACGTGGGAAGAGCCCTTTTAACAAAACCTACTAATTTGTTTAACAAGAAGTATTTAGGGAACTGAACCCAGTTTTCAGGCATTATGTTGAGAAT
The DNA here is from genome assembly GCA_039654925.1 of Anguilla pacifica. Classification (NCBI taxonomy): domain Eukaryota; kingdom Metazoa; phylum Chordata; class Actinopteri; order Anguilliformes; family Anguillidae; genus Anguilla; species Anguilla pacifica. The sequence continues at coordinate 48,049,826 of CM077292.1, forward strand.
GACACTATGTATTACTTTTACATGTATGTAGGTTTGTCTACATGTAGGGTTATTTTTGCAGTTACAATATGGTAAGTTTTCTTGAGGGCCATTCCTGTATTAGGTTAAACTGAAGTAGTAAAGTTGTGTGTGAGGTTTCCACGTATTAAAATACAACCTTCATCTCTGCTGCTTTGCTATCAAAAGGCATGTCTTGCCGCTTGCTTATACTGTCATTTTACTCTTCTTAATATTTTGCAAATTTGCTACTTCCCTCCCACATGCATTTGTTCTTACCCTGGATAAAATACATCCAAGGCATGATATTCTGTGTGATGGCTGAGTTGGCTCCATTTGATAGTTGAAAATCTCCCTTGTCAATCTTGAAAATATGGCCTTGCACTTCACCTTGAGGCAGTGGTGAGATGACTTAAATGTCAGCTCAGACGTGCCCCTAGTGGTGAAGAAGTATATTGCTGATGACCAGTATAGGATACTCAAATTTCACTAACACATAGCATATGGGTTTGGTTCCCTATTTACAGTTCGTATTAATATAGAAACAAAATACTAAAGGTGATGGCTTGAGGATGGGACCATTATCTATGCAATAATTTTTATTTTCTTACCTCGACTACACTTCTAATTAATCCTTTCACTCTCTCTGCGGCTTTTGAGTTGCCAGAAGCTTTTCCTAATAAGACGTCAGACACTGAAGTGCAGCATTAGGGCAGCTCAGAGCACTCGCTAATAAGAAAAAGGAAATGCGTCTCACATTTCCCCTGACCCCTGATCCCTAAAACATCCCGCGGTGGCTGAAATGGTCCCATCCATCTGCCATTTCCTGGGTCCAAGGGCCCCAGTAAAGAAGGGCCCATGACTGCCTTTTCCGGGCGGTTCTGGCTGGAGATCCCAGCCGGCTGCACCTCGCTAACCCCCTGTCCTCGCCTCCTCTTCCCAGGTGGACAAGCTGGACGCCTCCGAGTCGCTGAGGAAAGAGGAGGAGCAGGCCACAGAGACGCAGCCTATCGTCTACGGTAGGACCTCCCTACGTTCTGCCTGACGCCTTTGCACCTCCCTAGTCTTACATTTTAAAGAAGCTTGCGACCATGGCAACATCCAGTCATCGTGTTAGCTTATGCTGTGATTTAAAAAAAATAAGAATTTTGATGAGCCTTGTATTTCAGTAAGTGTTCCTTGATGATTCATATCCTGTATGTGAGCTCCACACCCAAGCGGATGTTCCAGTTTAGACCTAGAATAGTAGTCGGTCAGCGTGCCATGACTGGTACTTGTAAAATGTAAAAGCTGGAGAAGCACACCCAAAACTTTAAACAAGGCTGGGGAACAAACTGGAGAACTCTGTAGAGCAGGGTTCCCGAACCCTGTTCCTGATACTCCCTCCAGGTTTTCATTTCAACCCAAACTTCGCACACCTGATTCTGCTAATTAGGAGCTTAACGAGATCCCCAGGTGTTGAGTGGTGTCTGCTTTCAGAGCTCCAGGAACAGGGTTGGGAGGGCCCTGACGCGGAGCGTGTGACTGGTGCTTAACCGCGCGTAACTCTGTGTCCGTCAGGCACCCCCCAGCTGATGCTGACCGCGGGACCCAGCGTGCCCGTCCCTCCCCAGCAGGCCTACGGGTACGGCTACACGGCGCCCGCCGGGTACGGCCAGCCCCCCCAGGCGCAGCCGGGTTTCGGCTACGGCATGTAAGGCCCGCCACCCCCCCCTGCCGGCGCCCTCGCCCCCGCCGTCCTCCATCCACCTCTCCTTCAGTTCTCCACCAGCTCATTATTATTACCGTCTTCTACTCACAACAGGGGATTAAATACAAATGTATTCTTTTTTTTATTCTTTTCTTTTAAGCTGTCATGAAGGACTCCATTTTATTCCTATTGTTTAAGAAAAAAAAAAGATTGGATCACGTTTGATTTGTTTTTCCACATTCCATATTTACTAGAATTATTATTATTTTTGTCTTATTTTAAAGGGGAATGGTTTGTGTACATAAGAGGACTTGTGGGAAGAGCAAGTCCTCTTCTTAATTAAAAAAAAAGGTCTCTTGTGAAGCATCTGATTTGCACTCTGTAGTGAGAACATACTAATGTAGATCTCTTCATTTTGATGTATGTGAGCAGCTTGTTCCGTCTGTCTGTAAAAGGCATTTAATTATTGTATATTGAGGAAAAAAGAAAAAAAAAGCTACGATGTTCTTAATATTTGAACACGAGACTGCCGCTTCCATGACTACAACTAGAAACACTAAGTAATACCAGTATATCCTACACGGTTTGTGTAGCCGTATAAAAGATTATTTTAAATGCATACAGACGAAATTTTAAAAAAAAGTGAAGATTTTAATCCTTCCCAGCCCAGCCTATGCAGGTTTCTCCAATTAACTGTGTAGAAGTTGTTGGTGTCTTTTTGTTCACTCCATGTGTAACGGATGACCTTTTCGTTGTGCGGTATACAGTGCTTTTGTGTGGGACCATTCCATTCGAGGAGGGATATATTAAAAAAAATAATAATCTGACCTGTGTGTGTTTACTAACCCCTTCCTTTGTGCTGAGGTTTGTGTATGCTGGATATTGTGGTGTTCTAGGTCACTGTTTTGACTGTACAGGAGAGAGAATTTCAAACCCGATTACCCCGCTGTCCTGACAGTTCCGGTTTTTGCGGTTTGCCCTCTGATCAAAATTGTGAATAAAATTACAGGACTGAGGTAATTTGTTGTTGTTATTAAATCATACGTGTTTAAAATATCAATCATAAGCCCCCCTCCATCCCTCCCATTCCTTAGATAATAACAATAACAAAAGGCATTAAGATTCTAATTGTGCACTTATAACGATTGTGCATAAAACGTTGGATTTCAGTAAATGACATGGCAGTCTTCTTTTCCATATAAAATAAAGGCTTCTTGTTTGTCAAGAACAGTCTTGTGTAATGCCTGCTTATGTGCCAAGTATCTTAACACTGCTGTTTCACCCTGTGGCGTAGGACTGGAGTTTTACCAGAGTAAACTTCCCATGCATTTCAAATTCAGAAATGCTGGATTTAGCAGGTGTCACCACATGAATGCAATAACATGTTTGATGAAAGCCTGTATACAGTAGTGCAAGTACAATGTAAACACCTGAATTCATACAAATGTCACTACGTGTGGAATTGTTACATTCAAATGTCCACATTTCTTTCCCACAGCACATTAGACTGCACTGTGCCCAGTGTTAACGCAGGTGGCCACTTGGTGGCATTGTAGGCAAAGTCATTTCGCTCAGTTGTCTATTTGAATAAATCTAAAGAAAAAAAAAAGATCATTTTCATTATCGAAAGATGTTTATTTAAGGAATCCCATGAAGAAATGTATCAGATTTAAAAACTGTTAGCATTACGATTAAAATAGTAACCTGAAAAATCTCAACAGAGTCGTCAATTTTTGGAATGTCTATTCCTCAACTCCTTACAGACCCCAGTGGGCTCGCATTCTAAAATGACCTGCAACACGTGGAGAACATATTGGCTTCAAATATGCATCTTATTCTGTGGTGAGACAAAATAAATGCAGCCATTTTGCATAAACTGCTTCATGGAAAATGAATGGGTTCAGCCAGCACTAATGTTAAATTGCTCAACAAATGTGTTTTATTCCATGCACCTATTTCTTCTCAAGCCCCAACAGAAATGGGTTTTCTTGGATCTCTGTTGAGACCAAAGGATCCAGTGGGAACTGCTTACTGTCGTGCAAAGGAGATCTTTAATCAAAATGTAAATTTTAATTCCAAGGTTCTGTTGTAAAATAAAAAAATTGACATTTACAGCCATTTAGACGGGAATGCACTGTACAACTGTATGGTCTGTTGACAGGCCGTGATCTACTTTCTCTGCTAGAGTAACCTTAATAAAGTTTTAAGTGTCCAGTGACTTTGTCCACGAGATCGACTGGCCCCGGCCCAATACCCAACACAGTGCGTGAGCCAGGGGCGATCTGGGTCCTCCCTGCGTCCTGAATCAGGCTGACGGGCAGCCCGAGCTCCTTGGCGTGGGCCAGCAGCTCGACCAGGCTCTCCTCGTCCGGCGCCCGGACCACCACCTTGGGCTGGCCGCAGTACTCCCACTGCCTGAGGAGGTCCGGGTTCCGGCGCTGGACCTGCTTGAAGGCGGAGACGGCCGCGTGCGAGCACTGCGCCGCCACCTTGCCCTTGCCCATCTTCAGGTCGTTCCGCACCACCAGGGTCATCTTGAACTCACCGCTCTCGCCCATCACGCTGGCCACGCTCCCCCCGCCGTTCCCGCCCTCGGGCATCAGGCCCCTCGCCCGCCGGCCCAGCCGACCGCGGAGGAGCCACCCGATGCACAGTCCGCAGCCCACGCCGGCCAGAACGCCGATCGCTATCTGGCTGGACACCGAATCCATTCTAAGGCTGAAAATTGGTTGAGTTACAGATAAGGGGCAGAGACTGGTTAGCAGGTATTCTTTGCCACAATTATTCAGTCGGTTCAAAAATAATACTAACTATATCACAGTACTGCAGAGGTGGAACGTCCAGGGGTAAGAAAGTAAAAGTCCTGCGATGTGTTTCTTCCGCCAGTGAACTCAGCCAACTAACTTTTCACTGATTAGTTCTACCTCTTGGCAGAAGAATTGTGCTAATTACCAAATCCAGGTAATTTTTAATTTCTGAACCTGGATTTTCCACCTCTTTGCTGAACTTTCTGACATCCCAAATTATTTTGACTGTTTAACAACCTCTTGTTAACATGAAGCCTCTTTACTTCCAGTTCGGCACCAACATACTCATATACGTATCAGAGACTCACTTAAACAGATTTCAATCACAATCTGCTATATTAGTGAACTTCATTCCTGGTACTGGAGAGCCACAGGGTCTGCTGGTTTTTGTTGTTACTCAGCACTTAATTAATCAATTAAAGCAGACGATTACACAGTCAACTCTCCCCACCTGGTTTCTTGGGTCTGAATTGGTTGCTGATATTAAGGAACTACAAAAACCAGCAGACCCTGCAGCCTGCCAGGACCAGGAATGAAGATCACCGTTTTATATCGTTACAGATTTATTCCTAATAAGAGCATCAAAGCTGACCACAACAGTTATACTAGCGTAAGAAATTGGAGGTCAATATGAAATATATATAAAAACTAAAACTGTAGCAAGCGAGAAAATGTCAATACCTCAGATTGCGCAGAGCCTTAGGCTGACCGGCACAATCCATCTAGCTACATATGGGAAGTTATGTTTCCTGTTTAGATATTTCAGTATACCTTGAATACACACAAAACATCGTAATTAATCTACAAAAGGTTTAACATAGCAGAAATCAACAATGATAATACATAGCTAGATGTGCCCACTGCGCTCTAATTGTATGATTAGCATGAAGTTACAACACTTAAAAATGTTTAAACTTAAATTTAACAACCTACTTAAAAAACAGTAAGCCTCGATTTAATTAATAATTAATTAATTTTCCAAGTAACGTATATCGTCGAAACAAGGCAAAATATCAGTGAGTTAATTCTCCTGTTTCTGTAGGCCTACACTCCAAACGGGTAAGCTACCCTCAATTCAAGTAAGAATATGTCAGACAAATGAATCGGGCTGCTTCAATGTTAAAACAACTCAAAGCCTTAACAGTCGTTATAAAGATACCCTTACAAGTTAATTTTATACTTACTGACAAACCATTCATTTCACTCTATGTAGACGGCAGCTAGACTAGCCCGCTGTCCCAGAGTAAAGCAATACAGCAACATACATGTTAAAATGTAATTGTGCTACACGGCATCCAACGATAGCTAGCTAAAAGCACAACACAAATTATGTTCTTATATACAACAGATGGCAACACAGCCAACACAAGCAAAAATGTCGCCATGCATTCTATTTAAATAGCTGACAAACTGATTTAGTTAGCTAACACAAAACAACGAATTAACAGTTGAATATTTAACCCACATTTCGTTGACTGAGGTCAACTTTCCACGCAACGCATGCCAACATGATAAAGCTGTCATTTTGCTTTCTCGGAAATTCCCCCGATGGATCAGCCTTCATTGGCATGTCATTTAACTGGTGGATAGATTCCAGTGGGTAGTTAAACGAAATATTTTTGCTAAGTAAAATTTGAATGTAAATACTCCTTACCTCCTTACTGTTCTTTGCTCGCTTACTTGCGGCGGCGTCGTCGCACAGAGATGACATCATTGAAGGCAACTTTCATATTTTTTATTTATTTAGTTATAGCTGGCTTATATGCGTACCCTTTTACGCCATAAAAATGTGAACATGTTTAATCTGTGTACATGAATCATACGATATACTATGTTATGATTCCTGTGACGAACCATTCGTATCACAAATATAAACCAATGAGAAGGCCCTGAGTGAGCGGAAGCATGAAACATAGCTAAGCTACCGATAGCCAAGCTAAGCTACACACAACCACACGTCTGCGCTGCAGTGACTGTCAGTGACTGAGCGTGGAAGGATAAGGTAAGAGTATGTCAGTACAGACAAAACAGTTGGGTAGCTACACAGCCTGCTGGCTGACCAATGTACTCTATTGGGGCCAGCTACTGTACATGGCAGCCTTAAAATAGACTGATGTTGCACTGAACAGAGCATTGCTGTACCTGTTAACAAGTGGTATTGTATCATTATAGAATGGAAATAAATGTAATCTTTTCCAACGCAGTCAGTGGGTTAACGTTAACGTTAGTTGGCTAGTTGGCAGTCTTTACTAGTCAATTATGGATCGTGTACACAATAACTCATATTTAAGAATGGCCTATATATAATACTGAGATTTTCAGTGCTGGCAAACGTTAGTCATTCGTTGCAATTGCAGCTTGTCACCGGCACCAGTTGAACTAGCTAAAGCGACTGCTGTGTCCGCTGGTAGAATTGCATAGCGCATAATATCGCATTTTAAGCATTGTGACAGCCAAGTTCGTTGAACGGTTTTGCACCTTTCTGCGGATACAGTGTAATCAATTTTGGAATTAATTCCGTTAGGTAGATTTTGAAGCATTAGTTAGCAGGGAAATATCTTAATGTTGACCCGCCTAGAGATTGTCCAACGGGTCCTGAGGTACATGTAGGCTACCTGGTGTCTCGAGTGAGGTCCCGATTTTCATTTTGCAACGCAAATTCATTCATGCATGCGCATTTCCGAACTTACCAGTCATTCTTCCGTAGTGTTGCGTGGAATATAGCGCAATCTGAACTGTGCGCTGCTCTATGACTGTACTAATTAGGCTCTGTTCTTAGTTTATTTTCCTGACTTTGCTCCTGGCGTTTCATTGAGGCCCCATCGTGTATATTTCTGAAACGTGTATATTCAGGTGGCGCTTCCTAATTAGAAGTGCTAAAATTACCCACAGAGAAAGTGATTATGATTTTAAATTCTCTGTGTTTTTGTTTATTCAAACGGGGTTCATTGATCCTGGCTTGTAAAATATTTTGTAAGTCTAAACCATTGCATGATAGCTGCTGTCCCCCTTAGGTGAAATTAAAAATAAAATAAATAGTATGCAGCTTTTTCAGTCACAAAGACCATTTTCAGGAAAATGGGAAAAGGTATAAAAGTCTGAGCCCAAACCCACAGAAACAAGAAGTCAAGGAAAAACCTCCCTAGTGTTATCAAAAAAATTAGCAATGAAGGTGGATTTTGATCAATGAAAGTGGCCTTTATTTTTTGCTTTGTTTTATTCATTCTTGATTTGCTTTAAACGTTGGATTAGGAAAATGGTTTTCTTTACCACGATTACAAAACCAGAGCTGGGTGTTGTCATTTGGTCAATTATGTTGTTCCTTCCCAGACCATATCAGATATCAATTTCTGCTGTAGCCTTCTTTCCAATGAAACACACCCTCACTAGTGATTTGGCTGTCTCTACTAAAATCTTCTGCTGCCAAGACAGTTCTTTCTAGTTTCTTTAATTTTTTTCCACTCCATACATGATGGGCCAAAAGTCGTGCGTGTGCGTGCGCCTGTGTGTGCGCATGTCTGTAGGCGTGTGTGTGTGTGTGTTGGTAATGTTTCAAAGTTCAGTGATCACAGCCTAATCTACAAGCCCTCTGACAAAAGGCAAGGTTGAAAATTGGAGAATATAGGCGAGGAGCTGAGGGCTGTGACCTGTTACAAAATAAGCTATCACCCCTGGGCCCTCATTCCCAACTTTAAATTAGACCGGGTGCTAATAAATCAATCTGCTGCTAATACGGATCCATGCATGGGAATAATTCAGTCTCTCTTACCTTCTTATATACAGAAACCCAGGGAGGGTTTCTATATAGGTATTTTAGGCGATGACCTGATTGTTTTATTTTTAGTGAGTTAATTGGATATTCTTTTCTCCTGTGATTGAGGAATGAAAAGGAGTCAGAAATGTGCTTAGCTCCACCCCACCCCCACCCCCCCCGAAACACACCACACACCACACCACACGTCCCACACACAAGCACACACACACACGCACATGCACACGCTGTGATGTAGTGCCAGCATGCAGCTGCCCTACACGTAGTCAGCACTGAAGCAGCAGTAGCGTACAGAGAGCAGACTCCTGCAGCTCTGGCCGGCAGCAGTATTGGCTCTCTGCTCCTCTGTGAGGTCACTGCACAGCATCGCCATCGGTTACGCTGGTCGGAACTGGAGCGCCTCAGAAGCTCCCTGGGTCACTGAGGTGAGGCTTTCTTTAAAACAGTGCTTTACGGTGTCCTGAGCCTTTAGTTTTAGATGTGCAAATGAGCAGAGTAAAGCTCCCCCAGCACTTAAACATGTTTTTAGTCCTGTTTGGTTTTTTAAAAGCACAATTAAGCTCAGTAGTTTTCCCACATATTTAAGGTAGACTCACCTCTGAGAAGGATTTTACTGGTCCTTGTGCATCGTCACTTACTGTTGAAGTACCTTTTGCTGTGTGGTTGTTTTCTTCGTCATTTTGTCCCAAATAAGATTTAGGGAGCTTTAGTTGTGAGGCTGTACTGTGTAAACTCACCAGTAACTCTGGCTTGACAGTTTATGCAATGTTTGTTTTTAGGTTCAAGGTTTGTGATTTAAAAAAAATTATTTTGCTTGGCAGTGTGGTTGTAGAACGTAAGGTTTCTCTACCGTAATGTTTGTGCAAAAAATATGTTATTGCGCAATACCTTTTTTTTTTGGAGGGGGGGGGGTGTCCTCTGGGCCCAGCATTGTGTAACAGAAGTGTTATGAAAGTGCAGAGTTGGCCCTGCTTTAAAAGTGAAACTGATCTCCGTACTTGTGAGTGCCGAGCCCTGTGCTCGGTTAGGGTAGTGGTGTGAAACTGCGTCATTTCATTTAGTCTTTTTAGGAATTTAGTGTTTTGAGTCTTCCTGTGCCTGAATGCTCATTTGTCTGGAGAGCACACGTGACTTCTACACCTATAATCGAGGAACAAAATACCTTGATGCAGGTACATATGTTTACAGAGTAAAGTACAGTCATGTTTTGTATCTGAAGTCTGTTTGCCTCCTCTGCATTTGAGAGCAGTTTATGCTTGTGGAATCCAGACTGATATTTTGTTTATAATCTCTTGGGGCATTGGAAGTTACTATCTTAGTCATCATCCAATGCCTATTTTCTTTTTTAAAACAAAGTTTCTGTAAGCCAACTTCTAAAGGACCTACTTTTTGTACTCGTTTCCCAAAATCTTTTGGGAGGTGGTGTGTCTCTTTCAGTCTGGGTGATTTGTGTGTAAATTTAGTACCCACACAAAACCAGGCTGGTAGGTTGCACTGAAATCAATAAGGTGTGATATTTCTACCACAAAGCCTGAACCTGACACCCAGCACATTTTCCACACTGAGCAGAAATTCTGGATAATATTTCATTTACCTGGATAGGGGGCCATGTGTCCTCTTTTCTGAGCAGATAGGTAAAATGATTTAAAACCAGGGCAGAGAATACACTGTGATGCATTGGGATGTCGTATAAATGTACTGTATTTTACCCAGCGTGAAATGTGTCAGTCTAAAGATTTCTCTGGATACAGGGGATTTCAGTTTCAGTTTGATTCACTGGTGTTATTCAGTCCACTTTCTGCTTGTCTGAACTCGTTGCAATGGTCTTACGTGGTGTGTTGAAAGTAGGAAATGTAGCCAGCTGGTACAAGGCCTGCGTTTTATTATCAGCAGTGTGTTATTATAATGAAAACGTATAGCTCTTTTAAACTACTTTTATTCCAGCGCATTACCGGCTGTTACGTAAGTTGCCTTTTTAATGACCTCTCCATCAATGTCTGATGTGTAGGCTGATACCAGGTACTCCTGCGGACCTCTGGTGCTTGAACGCTGCGTTTTAATACCCTGCTAACTCCATCTGTAATTGCATCACGTCTCTATCGGTTAGAAGCAGAGTTTCTGATGCGTTTAAGTAGTAGCCTAGGAACAAAAACGATCCTGTTGTCAGGTTGCGTGGGACGGCATTTGATCGGTCTATTTGTCACGGCCGGGAAGTCCAATTTATGAAATCCAAGAAACGGTAGATAACAATGTTTTTAAAACGCTTTCCAAAAGGAGCAGCCACTGACTGTACTGAACTTGTGCTTAGATTTATGGAGATTCACATTCATGTTCGGTCAAATTTTGACTCCATTAAAGTTAGTCTTTGCGGGGGGGGAGCACATCTACTAATTTGAATGCATTAGTGTGCTCCAAGCATTTCAATTTAGGAGTATATGTTCTCCTTGGAAAAAAATGTAAGCATAGAGCCCTGCTTTGGTAAATATACTTTAACATGTAGGGCAATAGAATTCGTCAGTTATCAGTGTGATCCAGTTAAGAGGAAGCTGCTTTAGTAACTGCTGTACTTATTTCTGTTTCGGGCTGTTGTTATGATTCATATAATTTCTAACGGAGTTTTCTTCAGTGGATGCACTCTAAAGAGCTAAACGGCACACTCGGTAGTTGCTGTTCTCTGCGCTGGTAACCTCAGCTCGCTCCATTGAGTCTTCTCCGCCCACTTCTGTCGATCGTTACTTTTATTTGCATTTAAACGCCACTTCATTCTCGGCGTTATGATAATTGTGATTGTCATCGCGATAGAAGAGCGGACATGCTCTTCCCAGCGTTCGAACCGAATGAAACGCGAAGAACTATTCGCCTTCGTGCCTCGGGCCCGTTGTTAATTTGCCTTTCATTATGCGCAAAAAAAGAGGAAATGAAAAATGAGCTGGAGGTGCTGAAGGGAATCCTTGGCTATTTTACTGCGCACCCCAGCCACTCACGTCGCCTGACAAGTATGCGTATCGGCTTTATTTATGTATTTATTTATTTTTCTAGGCCTCGCAGTGGAATTTTTTTATTCGGGAGGAGCGCCTACATCTTGAAGCGCTTAGCTATTCTGCGGAAGGCCCGCTCTCTGACCCCCTCTGCGTCCGCTTACGATCCACACACGCAGATTAGGGTGGATGGGAACCGCCTGAGCTTCCTGTGGCCTGTGGCGCTCCCACGGGGGTTGCAGAATTCTCCTCATAGAGCTGTTATTGTCAAACGTCAAAATGCTCATCCAAGTAAAAGTGAGAATGGGCCTAAGAGCTGCTGGAGAGCACAGGAATGACTGGCTGGCCTTGGCTCTCAGTAGCAGCACTGTGTGCAATCACCATGGCAGTGAGGTGGGCAAACTCCCCCTCGTCCCCCAGCAGGGCAACTCTGATTGATGGAGAGAGACTCCTATGGGACTTGGCGGGTTACTGATGCAAAGCACACTAGCATCAAGCGGCTAAAGCTACTGCCCAGTAAGTCTATCGTGAGTGGGGGCTGGTGGGAGGGGGTGCATTATGGCAAATTGCTGCAGAAACTATTTAAAGGGGGACGATGGGAGGTGGAGTCCAGGGCTTGTCTAACACACCTCAGTACTCTCTTGCCCTGGACTCCATCTCCCACCGACTCCCGTCGTGTTCTCTGCGGAGCGTTTTGCTGCACTCCCCCCGGGTTTGCTGTGTTTCAGACGCGGAGGGGTTTTATAAGACGCGCCTCACGCCGCTAAGTTTAGCGGGCCCTTTTCGCACTCGGCCCGCTTGACTCCCCGAGTTCATTTGAAGGCGCGAAGCCGGCGCAGGAATGTCCCGCGTGGGCGTGACCCTCCTCTGTAAGCCGACGCCCATCCGCTCAGGAGGCTGGCTGCCGCGACGACCACGTGCGGGCGGGAGGAAATGAGACCCCCTCCCTCCCCCGAAAGGGAGGTGCGGTGTCTCTGGGTGTCTCTCACGCGCACCTTGCACTGGTGCTCAAACCCCCTCTCGCCTCTCGCGGGTGCCGAGGCGGGATTCTGCCCGCGCGCGTAAAGGTCAGAGAGGAGAAGGGGCCCGTTACCGCGGGCAACGCGCGGTAAACCCGCGGCCCGTCTGAGGAAGCCAGACCCCGGCGCTGCCGCGGCTGCGTTCTGCATGCGGGCCGCTGGCAAGATGAGCCCCCATGTGAAGTTTAGGATCCAGCATTAGACCAAAGTCTTCAGTTCAGTGTACAGCCATCTCATATCGTTGCTGGCTAGAAACCTGTTTCCATGACGCTTTGGCTGAGATCAGTACACACACACACACACACAGACAGAGAGATGGACGTACACGCACGCACACACACACACACAGACAAAGCCAGAGGGCTGTCACACACGCACTCCTGCCTATAATGGAGGTCTGTTATGTGTGTGCTCTCACTGTTATTTTTAAAATTTCACTGCAGGGAGAGCCCGCCCTTTCAATGGCGATTTTGTTTGGTTTGGCCACTTTTTGCATTTTATTTCTTCTGTTTTAGTGACCCACTCACGTCAGTACTGGCCTTGGAACAGATCATACAATTTGTTCATGTTTGAAGATAAATTACACTTTTGTACTTGTACTGTTGATTCTGGGAACTTCGCCTGTTCGTATGACTCTGCTCAGGTGAACATGCGGCACAGCTATCAGAAAAGATGCATTTTCTCTCTGCTTGCGCAAGAAACCATCTTCCTGGAACAGCGGTATCAGCCTCTCAATCGACAGATATGAATGGGCAAGCCAGCATCAGCTCACAGCATCTCCCCCTGTAAATCCCCTACTAACAGTGCGACCGCACGATGTGAGAATGGCCACTGAATATTTAACTAAGACGGTATGCCATTTTTCCTATTGGTGCACCATTATCTAAAAATGTAACGGCATTTATTAAACAAGCAATTGGTCACATGTTGAGTAAAATAGCTGTTTATGAGACTTGCGCCCCATTTTGCTGTATACTCACGTGAATTGAACCTGAGTTCCTGTGCGAAACGTGCAGCTCTTGCTCGCTGAGGGGCTTACCAGAGGGTTTCGTGTCGGGAGCTGACCGCGCATGGGCGGGGTCATTAGATCGCGCGCAGAGCTGATTGGGTTAGGGGTAATCCCCTGCGTGTGAGGCGGTTAGCGTGAGGAGCGGGGGGAATGGCGGGGGGTCTCACTGAGTGCAGGGGATTGACGGGCCTGCTGGCTCCAGGGGGGGGTTTCGCTGAGAGCCGTCGTCTGTTCTGTGTGTCCAGGTCCCCCCCCCCACCCCCCCCGGCCCTCGGCACACCCGGTCAGATGGCTCAAAATGGAGGAGATCTTGAACTGCCGCAGAGGCGCGTGGGAGGAGCCAAGGAGCTGCCCAATGGGAAGTTTTCAGGTGGGTGGAGAGGGCGGAGAGAAAGCAGTGGGAAATGCCACGTATCTTTAGGTCCCTTAAACTGACAGGAGGGGGGAGAAGGTCTGTGTTGCTAATGCACAGCAGAGTCTTCGATGTGACCAGCGATCAGCAGAGGTGGAAAATCCTGGTTCAGAAAGTAAAGGTCCCCCCCCCCCCCACCTATTTTGTGCTAATCATCTGGATTTGCTCATTAGCACAATTATACAACCTGGAGGTAGACCTAATTTGTGAAAACAGTTCATGGGTTCCTGGGTGGAAGAAACACATGGCAGGACTTTAACTTTCTGACCTCTGGACTTTCCACCTCGACACCAGGCCAAATAAAGGAATTCTTTAATTAACAAAATATGTTTTGAGTAATGGCACTGAATGCAAAGCGCATAATCTTCTGCAGCAGAAGGGTTCTATTGTCGATCAGTGAGCTTCCTGTGTCGTATTCAGTAGTCAGAGAGCCTCAAAACATTGAGCGCAGAGAATTCTGGGGGATGAAGTGAGACTTTAAGATGTAATTTAAAGCTTCCAAATTCCACTTCCTGTCAGATGTTTTGTGGAACCTTTTGTAGTGCAATAAAATGCACCCAGTCTTATTTTTAAGGTTGATGAGTAAAGATTAATTGATAAACTTTCTATTGCTCCACAATATACATGTATGATGACAGTACTTGAAGAAATGTGCATGTTTTTAATATCTGTTTTGTTGATAAAATTTCTATGATCCGCAGTGCTTGTTAGAAATGCAAGTGGAATGTTTTGTTTTTGGGGAATGTGTTTTGATTTGATGTGTTTTTAAGAAATCAGCAGAGTTTTTATTTTTTAATGGTGAGTCGGTAGCAGGTGCAAAGTGAGTGAGGCGAAAAATTCTGTCCTCAATTCAAAGTGCATGTTGATCACTCAGTACACTGATCACTTATTACACTGATTAGTCATTACACTGATCACTCATATTACTCTCTTAAAAACTGTGGGGCACTCACTCATGAGATATTGTTCAGAAGAAGCAGGCTAGCAGTCAAAATGCATCTTAGTTTTTAATTTACTGTGGATGCTAAAACCTGCACACATTTTCTAGAAGTATGAGAATGAGAAACGTGTTTTGGCAGTAAGCCTTCTTCAGAGTGTATATTAAAGGTGATTCAGTGTGCCTAATCTACATTAATTGGCAGCAAGCAATCCATAAACAAATAATCAAAATGGAATCAGCTGGGAAATGTTCATTAAACACATCAAAGTAAATGTTTTTCAGGTGTCAGAAAGCATTTTTGATTGATTTTGTATTTACTGAATTAAGTTGGCACACACACTGATTCACCGCAGACAGTATAAAAACAAACAGTGAAGACCCAGAGCCTTTCCCGGAAAGACCGTACGTTGAAATCTTCGAGGGAGCTTTCGGGGGAGGTGATGTTGGGGTCCCCGGTCCCCCGGGGCCCCGTGACGAGTGTGTGGCCCCCCTGTCCCCAGACGCCCCGTCGCTGGCGGAGCGGAGACGGCGGGACCGCGAGGAGCGGCTGGGGCTGCTCCTGTGGAAGAAGCCGCTGCTCACCCTGCGCTACTTCCTCCTGGAGCTGCTCCTCACCCTGAGGGACTGGACCTGCAGGTGAGTCGCTGCTTTTTACGACCCCTCCCCCGCCCCCCCCCCCCCCCCCCCGCCCTGCGCTACTTCCTCCTGGAGTCGCTCCTCGCCCTGAGGGGCTGGACCTGCAAGTGAGTGGCTGCTTTTTACGACCCCTCCCCCTACCACACGCCCCCCCCCCCCCCACACACACACACCGCACTCATTAGGCCTGATCGCATGTAATGCTTTGATGTGGGACACCCGCGACGTGCGACCCCTAATCCCTGTGAGGGCGGATTGGGTGGCGTGTTGAACACGCTGGCACAGTTTGGTAATTTGAACAGGGAGCACTCCAATGTTTCCCCTTTTGATCGCAAGCCTACTCTCGACTGTCACTTAACTCTTGACTGGGTTTTCATACGTGGATTGAAGTTGTCAACATTTTTAAAATCTTTATGTTTAAGTAAAATGAAGTTGTTGGGACTGGCATAGTAGTGCTGTGATCCTAAATACAATGAGTCTTTTGTGACTCGCTGGGACTTGGTTGGGGTGCTGACTCTCTGGGACTTGGTTGGAGCGCTGACTCGCTGGGACTTGGTTGGAGCGCTGACTCGCTGGGACTTGGTTGGAACTGCTGACTCTCTGGGACTTGGTTGGAGCTGCTGACTCTCTGGGACTTGGTTGGAGCTGCTGACTCTCTGGGACTTGGTTGGAGCACTGACTCGCTGGGACTTGGTTGGAGCACTGACTTGCTGGGACTTGGTTGGGGTGCTGACTCTCTGGGACTTGGTTGGAGCGCTGACTCGCTGGGACTTGGTTGGAGCGCTGACTCGCTGGGACTTGGTTGGAACTGCTGACTCTCTGGGACTTGGTTGGAGCTGCTGACTCTCTGGGACTTGGTTGGAGCTGCTGACTCTCTGGGACTTGGTTGGAGCGCTGACTCGCTGGGACTTGGTTGGAGCGCTGACTCGCTGGGACTTGGTTGGAGCGCTGACTCGCTGGGACTCGGTTGGGGTGCTGACTCTCTGGGGCTTGGTTGTTTTGCGGTGACTCGCTGGGACTTGGTTGGAGCGCTGACTCGCTGGGACTCGGTTGGGCCGCTGACTCTCTGTGACTTGGTTGGAGCTGCTGACTCTCTGTGACTTGGTTGGGGTTGCTGACTCTCTGGGACTTGGTTGGAGCTGCTGACTCGCTGGGACTTGGTTGGGGTTGCTGAATCGCTGGGACTTGGTTGGGGCGCTGACTCGCTGGGACTTGCTTGTTTTGCGGTGAAAGTCACAGCTCGCTACCGTTGGTTTAAAACAAAAGATCAGAGTGAATTAGTGAACTCCGCCCCCTCCTGCTCCACCGCCCCCTCCTGCTCCACCCCCCCCCCCCCCCCCCGCCCCCAGTGAAGTGAGCGGAGTTCAGGAGACGTGGAGCCAGGGTTCAGAGTCCTTTCCACGCTTCTCACGCACACCCACCCACCGACACACAAACACACACACACACACACACACACACATACGTACACACACCCCAGTGAATTTTGGCCATTCCAGCTCTACAGGTTACATTGAACAGTCTCCCATTTACTTTGGCTCCAGGGCTGTGATTCTGTTCTAAATTAATAAAAGCCTTTGTCGATCCCCCGAGGGGAAATTTAGGCTGTTAAAGAACGGTAGTACAGCACTGCAGAGAGTAAAAAGGTAGACACAGTTTGAACAATTATTTGTGCACAGTATCCGTGCCCACAGTTCCCCATGGATTAAAAAAAGATGAATAGCATTGAAATACCCGCGTTAATAAAGTAGCATTGTACCGTTTAATGAGAAGTCAGTGCAGGAGAGGAAATTAAAAGAGACTATGGAGACTGCAGCAGTGTGAGTGTCTTCTGTCAGCGGAGGCCTGTTCTGTAAGGAAACTTTTCCCTTGGCAGCACTACAGTAATGATGCAGACCACATCAAAGTCATTTTCCCCTCCAACTTTGAATTACAGACTCTGTCAAAATGTCAGATGACACACCGGTAAGTCCCAAGTCTTTTACCTGTGAAATTGGGAAATTTGAGACCAGAGCCGTTACCTTTTTTTTTTTTTGAAGGTGTTTTTCTTTTTAACTGTCGGCGTTGTTAAACTTCAGAACCGTGTGAGACTGTAAACGTGCAGCTTGATGTGTGGAAAAGATTGGAAAGGGTCCTAATGCCATTATTGGGGATTACGGCTTTTTTATCCTGATCTAAGCCCCTGTGGGTGAGCTGGCTCGGCGTGTGAAACGTGCTCTCTGCGTGCAATTCCAGGTTCCGCCACCAGAGGGCGACGGCGCTGACCGTGCTGCTCGGGCTCGCCTGCTTCTCCTTCATCTACTCTACGGAGGGAACTCACCAGAAGGTGAGGGGCGGGGAGAAAAAAAACAAAAACGGCGCAATGAACCCAGTGCCCTCTGGGAGTCCTGTGGGCCGGGCCGTTCCGGGGGCTGACGCACGCCGACCCGCATGCTCGCGAGGGCCAGTCAGAGTTGAGATTCGTGCGCTTTTTTCTTTTTTTTTTTCAAGTTTTTTTTTTTTTTTTTGGTCCCTCAAGAATTTTTTTCTAAAGAGGAAGGGTCCTCTGAGGGGAACCACGTGCTGTTTTTGTTTTTCTCCGGTCCCTACTGGAAACGAGCGCGCGCGTGGCCAAGCCTGCGGTTCCCGTAATCCAAACCATGAATGTTGATGATAAAAACGCTGTCTGTGAGAGAGAGAGAGAGGAAGAGAGGGAGAGAGAGAGAGGGGAAGAGAGAGAGAGATAGAGAGAGAGAGGGAGAGAGAGGGGAAGAGAGAGAGAGAGATAGAGAGAGAGGGAGATAGAGGGAGAGAGAGATAGAGTGGGAGAGAGGGGGGGAGAGAGAGAGACTGAAACTGATAGTGACAGTGTGAGAGAGTCAGTGTGAGTGTGTGTGTGTGAGAGATAGAATAAGAATGGGAGAGTCAGAGAGAGAGAGAGTGGGAGAGAAAGAGAGAGAATAAGGGGAGAGAGAGGGGAAGAGAGAGAGAGAGAGACTGACAGTGAGAGTGAGAGAGTGAGTGTGAGTGCGTGTGTGTGAGAGAGAATAAGAATGGGGGAGTCACAGAGAGAGAGAGTGGGAGAGTGAGAGAAAGAGAGAGAATAAGAGTGGGAGAGAGAGGGGAAGAGAGAGAGAGACTGATAGTGAGTGTGAGATAGTGAGTGTGAGTGTGTGTGTGAGAGAATAAGAATGGGAGTGAATAAGAGTGGGAGAGAGAGAGAGAGAGAGAGAGAGAGAGAGGAAGAGTGCCCTAAAGAGGGAGGGGCAGGAGAGAGGGAAGTGAGAGAGAGAGAGAGAGAGAGAGAGAGTGGGAGAGAGAGAGAGAGGGGGGAAGAGTGCCCTAAAGAGGGAGGGGCAGGAGAGAGGGAAGTGAGAGAGAGAGAGAGAGAGAGTGGGAGAGAGAGAGAGAGGGGGGAAGAGTGCCCTAAAGAGGGAGGGGCAGGAGAGAGGGAAGTGAGAGAGAGAGAGAGAGAGAGAGAGAGAGAGAGAGAGAGAGAGAGAGAATGCTGTTGCGTAAGAGCACGCTGGCTGCGCGGCGGTGCACTCGGTGACCCGTGCTCACACCCCGCGGACTCTCCTGCCCGTGCGCGGCGCGCGGGACGCGGAGCGCGCTCGGAGGGGGCCCCTTATTTAACGGCGCTCTCTCTCCCCCCGCCGCTGTGCCTCTCTCCTGCAGTACGCGCGGCGCTTGGAGAAGCAGCTCCTGCGGTGTGCCTACTGGGTGGGCCTGGGCGTCCTGTCCTCCGTGGGCCTGGGGACGGGCCTCCACACCTTCCTGCTCTACCTGGTAAGAGCCCCCCCGCCCGCGCCCCCGCGCACCCCCTTCTCCTCCCACCTGCCCCCCTCCCCTCCCCTCCCCTCCCCTTCCACCTGCGCTCTCCGTCTTGCTTCCAGTCGCTGTCTGCTTTGGTTTTGTTTGTACTTGGGAGGCGGAACGAGAAA
Organism: Anguilla pacifica; assembly: GCA_039654925.1. NCBI lineage: Eukaryota > Metazoa > Chordata > Actinopteri > Anguilliformes > Anguillidae > Anguilla > Anguilla pacifica. The sequence continues at coordinate 48,069,009 of CM077292.1, forward strand.
CGCTCTTCTCTTCAGGGTTTACTCCCGCGCACTGCGCAAGGGGCAGCCGTGTAGCAGAGAGAGGGTTGGATTAGGGGGTTAGGGTGGGATTGGGGGATTTGGGGTGGGATTGGGGGGTGTGGGGGGTTACACACACGGCACTAAATGTGGATCTTCTACACTGTATGTTTGAGGACAGCAGTGCCCCCCCCCCCTCCATGGGTAGGATTGCATTTGGGCTAGTTGTTTGGGGCCCTCCGCTCTCTGTGAATATTAGGGCTGAAAGGGCATCTGGGGTGAGGGGGTGTTGGGTTCTGCTCTCCGGTGGGGAGGAGAAGGGGGTGTCTCCACAAGCGAGGCGGGTCAGTACATTTTTGGACAGGCAGCGCAGGAACAACCAGCACCATGCCCCCGCCCTCCCCCCTTGGGGTTCACTTGAGGACAGCGGCCACCACCTCCGCGTTCTCGCACTTCGGTGCTGAGGTACGGCGCTGGGTCGTCTTGGCGATAACGTTTACAAAACATCTGTTTGTCTTTATTGTGTCGAGGAACATTACTGGAGCTGACCCCGCCATCTGCCACTTGGAAGCACGATATAAGCTCATGTATTAACGGTTTTTATGTGGAAGCCATTAAGAGTATTTACTAGCTTATTTTGTAAATATTCCACTCTTGAATTACGTAAAAGAAAACTTTGAACAGATTGTTTTAAAAGGAACAGAGTGCCATCTTGTGGTCTTTTTTATGTAATGCAATCCTTCTTCTTGCTTCTTTATAATCAGGTGACCTGCCTGGAAATTCAGTTTAGGATCTTTCCTCTTATGACAGATGAAAGCTCTTAGACTCCTGTAGTAACTGTGGCGTCTTTATCTTTTTTATCCTGTGCATTATCTTTATGACTGCATGCACACTTAAGAGTGGAACCATTTATCTGACCTAATCCAGTGTTTGTTCTCAGAAACACCTGATGTGACCCTTGGAGTATTTCCTATTAAATCACTTTCTTACAAACAACCATATAAACAGTTGAATGTTGAAATGTTTTGAAAACTGCTTCGAATTGGTAAAAAAGGGGATAAGAGATTGCATCTTTCTAACTATTAAAATGCAGCTGAACAAGTCTGGAAAACTATTAAGTTAAAGGTAACTGTTTTTAAATACACTATTTTGTGACTTAAAATAATAATTCAGGGAACACTATTAAGTTTTCCTTATTTGATTATACTTTGATTATACATTGTATATCACCTGATATAATCACATTTATATGATCTCAACCCCTCAAAATTAATTTCCCGTGTGAAAAAATTGTATACTAAGCGTACTTGATATAAACGGTAATTATACTTCAAGTATTTTTAAGTATAATGAATAATGTTTTTTTCGCATGGGTGGGCTATTGGTGATTTGGCCTGTGGTCCACTGAGATAACAGTTTGTGCTATCTGAAATGGCTGGTTGTCCACTCGCATAACAACCATGCCTCTACAGCACAAAAAGCCTTCGCTTTGTTCTAAATAAATAGCTTATCCCTACCCACTGCTGCACATTTATATTAAGCTTGAATAATTGGTTGTTTTAGTTACTGAGAGGCATTAAGGAAGCATTTGTTTGGTTCTCATAGTTCCTGCATGTCGTAGTTGGCTGTTGAGGCATCCCATCAGAGGCTGGCTAAGTGCGTAGTGAATGCTCTCTAGAATGTTCCAGGTGTGGTGGGCTGTCCGCAAGGTGGTCACATATGTGGAATTTACTTTTGGGTATTTTTGCACATACTCTTTTTCAGAGAGAACAGCTTCGGTACACTACATGGCCAAAAGTATGTGGACACCTGACATCCAACATCTCATCCAAAATTATGGGCATTAACATGGTGTTGGTCCACCCCTTGCTGCTATAACAACCTCCTCTCTTCTGGGAAGGCTTTATAACAGATGTTGGAGCATTGCTGCAGGGATTTGCTTCCATTCAGCCAGTAGTGGGGGTGGGCACTGATCGGGCAATTAAGCCTGGCTCACAGTTGGCTTTCCAGTTGATCCCAAAAGGTGTTGGAGGGGGTTGAGGTCAGGGCTCTGTGCAGGCCAGTCAAGTTCTTCCACACTGTTCTCAACAAAACCATTTCTATATGAACCTCACTGTGTGCCTGGGGGCATAGCCATGCTGAAACAGGAAAGGGCCTTCCCCGCTTGGGGAAGCACAGAATCATCTAGAATGTGATTGCATGCTGTAGCATTAAGATTTGCCTTGACAGGAACTGAGGGGCCTAGGTCAAACCATGAAAAACATCCCCAGACCAAGGGGTGTGCAGATACATTTGGTCATATAGTGTATTTTTAATGCTAGAATCCAATCCTTGCCAGTCCAGTTCCTTAATCATAATACTCTATTATACGTTATACTACACTGCCCCTCTAATGGAATCTAGGGCCACAGATTTAATATACGGGAGATGGTTGCATGTTTTTTTTCCAAGTAAAGAGGTGTATAGTTTTTGTATTTTACTGGGAATGCAGATGGAATTATAGCAACCGGTCCACATTAGCGTGTCCGTGCATGATGTTATTCCTTCCCGCTATTCAGCGATTCCCCGTCTACCTCGTGCAAAGATGCCATTTCCATCTTAGCCGCAATTAATCCGTGTTTCGCTTGGCTTTGGACATCATCGGAGCTCCAAAATATGTAAAAATTTCCATGACTCTATCGCTGTTCGCATGGCTGCGTACTGTGTAGACATCATAGTGCGCACCAAATATGAATGCTACAAAAAAGTTTTTTTTTTGTCTGTTTGAGAAATGAATTTTTCGGAAATTTGGATGAAATATTATTACTTTTCCTTTGAGAATATTTACTTATTCACATGTGGCAACCAAATGAATACACACACACTTGCACTCGTTGTATATATAGCACACCCACCCGCGCGCTGAAGCTTCGGCCAGGAATAGCCATTTGGTGCTGGCGTATTTGTTTTTGGCAGTCGGCATTAGTTTGACCACAACTGATCTCAGCCTTGTAAGTATCTAGAGAGCCCTGTCTGCTCTCATTTCCTCAGTATGCAGTTTGTCCTCCGTGGCACTGGGGGAACCTGTCACCAAGGCACTCAAAATGCAAATTGATTCCCTTCTCCAATGTCTACAAATACTTTAGACTTGTTTTATTATTATTTTTTAAAACAATTTTCTAAATGACATAAATGGAAAAATATAACCTGGTCATTCTAAGCCAAATAAGAATGGTTTCAGCACTTTGTCTTTGATCTTAATGTGACAAATCGGGAAACTAAATCTGTTAGTCCAATTTTCTGTTGATTATAAAAATGGACACAAGTTGCACAGATCAACCTGCTCGCAGTGGCTGTACCAACTGTGCTCGCTAGATGGCGAAATGCTCCTTTTAAAATCCGTTGTAATTCAAACAGCGGTTTGAACACAGACAATATCCGCGAGGCTGCGGTCAGGTATGATGCGTCTTCAACCAGTTTTGAGCACGGAAGGGAAATGCACTCTGTATGTTGTAATGGTCCGTTCTTTGCCAGCTTTGCATTTGTGGTAAAGATTTGCACAGCAGTAAGATTAAGATGCCTTAGACTTTACGTTATGACATCACCCTGTCAGCGATATTCTGTCAGCACGTATAGTGTAACATTCTTTGCATGTGGCCTCGTAAAAGATTCTCACATGGTTATAGAGACGAGGAAGTGAAAAGCTCGAGTGTGATTTGTACGGGCGCATCTCGCGGCCGGCAGATGGAGGCGTGGCTTGTTCGACTGTGTCCCAATGAGTCGCGCTTGCTCCACCGGGCAAATCCTCTATTTCATTACATTACAGTACATTTATTTGGCAGACGCTTTTATCCAAAGCGACGTACAAAAAGTGCATTTCCTGGTCATGGACAACTGCTAAACGCAGGTTCAGTAAGGTACAATACTTATTTTGTACAGCTATTTCTAGCCAAGAACACAGTTTAGTTCACACAGTGAACACTATTTCAAGCTCTTTTAAAAAAAAGATGTTGGTGGAAACTATATGAGGCATTTCTAATGTGAATATCATCAACGATTTATGTTTGTAAATCTGTATTCTTCTGTTTTTTTACTTTTTATTTTTACGTTTTTTAAACTCTGATTTAAACAATGTAAAACATTGTTTGCAACTGGTGGTAAAGTAATTGTTCTGCATGTGCTTTATTCGGATGAAGAAATGGCTTGCCTATGTCAGAAAAAAAAAATCAGTGAAATAGTTTATGGAACCTGTTCTGTTCAGCTTCTGTAAACTGCAGTACAAACTCCTCCAAATTTTCTGCAAAGCAGATCACATATATTGTTGATATTAAAAATGACAAATGAACACGAATGTTTGTTTGTGGTTACATCGTGTGTAAACAAGTGTAATTGGATACGTTACACCCCAGTCCTTCCTTCTGTATTTCTCGAATATTTTTTTGGAGGACTCGGAGCTTGTTGTTGCAGCAGTTTTCCAGTAGGGGGAAGCAGTCGGCTGTTATTTGATGCTGCAATAGGAGTGTAGTCGGCTAAGTGCGTACGGGCAGCCTGTTTGAAGTGCATCACAGCACCACTCAAACGGAAGACTCAACTGGGACAGAGTGCGGGGAGTTGGGCCCGGCTGTTGGAGACGCATCAGCAATGTCCGGAGATTAGTAATACCCCCCCCCCTTCCTCTCTCTCTCTCTCCCTCCCTCCCTCCATCCTTACTTGGCGGAGGCAGTTGTGGGATTTACAGAGCTGAGGGCCCACTATTGCTTGAAAAACAAGAGTTGCAAATAAATCAAAACAGTGTGAGGAGACAAATGGTGGTGGTTGGGGGGGGGGTTGTGTTTGTGTGCGTGTGTGAGGGAGGGTTATCAGATTGTGCTGGAGACTGTTATGTCTGCAGCCATCCTGGGGGGGGGGTGTTCAGAGACATGAGTCAGCACTATAGCTCTACAGTGTCTGGACAGGCTCTGCAGCACATGGTTTGTGTGTGTGTTTGTGGGGGGGGGGGGTGGTTATCTTTCCAAAACCAGGCGAGGCCAAGAGAGAACAAGCAGGCGTTGGGGTGAGCAGTCAGGGGAAGCCACTGCGGTTCCCCCTCTCTGGACCGAAAGCGTCCCGCACCCCGTCCCGCTCAGCCCCCTACTCCACGGCCCACCCCTCTCGCGCCCGGCTCCGACGGGACGGCCCGTTCGCTAACGCTCCGAAAGCTGGACGGGGGAGAGTCGGGGGTCGCCAGGTTCGTCCGCGGGACTGCGCAAACCTGCGCTGACGTGCCGACCGAGAGGAAAAGGGACTTTTTTAAAAACCGGTTGCGTCGAGGAAGCCTAAACTGTTTGGCCGAGAGCGCATTCGCGTCACCCGCCATTAAATTATGACCCGTAATGTTTCATCATTAAGCAATTATGGTCAGCGGAAAATTACCACACTTAACTGCAAATCAGCACGGGAAAGCGCTGCGATGCCGTTACATTTGAAGTTTTGAACAAATTTTGCGAAGATAAAAGGAAGTGTTTGAGCCCAACCCCCCCCCCCCCCCCTTTCGGTACCCCAAAAGCTCCGGAGATGAGAATATCTGCTCTCTCGGATGATAATTACCGTAATGTCTAGCTATCTGCAGAAATCACAAGTTGGCGAGTTAAAAATACCTCAGTGTTTGTGGGCTGTCCGAGGCGGCGTGATTTAAAGTCCCTTGTTTTCAGAAATAACCAAGCATATCGACTAAATAAAGGAAACGTACTGTAGATTCTATATTGGGCGTCTCTCAGGATTTTCGAAATTACACGTTTGGAGATATTCAAGGGGAGCGCAGCGTTGCGCTTGCGAGGGCCTCTGAAATTAAATTCCACTGCTGGTAATTATGACCAACTTTGCTTTAATTATCGGCATGTGCAGCGGGAGGCGGCAGCTGGAGCTTGCGTAGCGCTCGCAGGGACCGGCGTCGGCAGTTTGCCGTCTTCATGATCTCCTGACACGGGGTCCACGTGCAAATATACCCCCCCCGTCCACTCCCTCCCGCCCCCCACGGTACACACATGCACGGTCTTGCCAGCTATTGACAAACGCTGACATCCGAGTCCTGGGCTTTGTTTGGATTTGGGCTGGATGGGCTCCCTGGGGCCTTGGAGGCTGGGAGCTGTTGTGTGGCGGGCGCTGAATCAGTGTGTGTGTGTGTGTGTGACGGAGGGCGTGGTCCAGTCGCCGTTGCCCAATGATGGAGATCGCGCCCCCGCACTCTCTCTCTCTCTCTCTCTCTCTCTCTCTTTCTCTCTCTCTCAGTGCAGTCACATGTCAGGCCGGTGGGTTGACTGTCCGCTGGTTGCCCATGCAACATGTCCCCCCCCCACCCCCCCAACCCCCCCCGCCTCCCCCGCCTTCACACACCTTTAATGCGCCGGCCTCCTTTTGTCCGAAGAGCCGTTGAACAGGCTCACGAGAAAGTGACTCACCTTCTTTCTTTTCTGCGCCTTTCTGCCGAGTTGTGAAACCACATCTGAGCGGTGGCGGAAGCTGTGTGGCGGGAGCGGGCTGGCGTGGGCTCATTGGGCGGCAGAGATTAGGCAGGTGTTCTCGCTGCGTCGAAGGCGGCCTGTAATCCCCTTTGGAAGCCGTCCATCTCCAGGTATTTGTTCCGGGCACCCACTTAATGTTTAACCAGGGTTGTCAAACTACTGTTGTAGTTAAAAAAAAAAAAAGTTTTTTTTTTTTTTTTTAGTTTTTAATTTGCATGATAATTATCATTTAACCTTTGTCTAACTCAGGCTTAAAATGTCCTCGTTGAACATTCTGGTCCAGACAACTAAACAGGAAGTGTTTTGGTGAGGCTAATTCTGTATGAAATGTCATACAGTATGGTATGTACCACAGGGCATGCCCTTCAGGACATACCATACTGTGGTGTGAATGCTTGGTACATCCACCCGCCCCTCCCTGGGGTTTACTGAACGCCTTGCGCGTGATGAAAGAAATAAAACATTTTTTTTTTTTTACTTCAAGGGTTGGGGTGACGGGGAACTTTAGCTGAACTGAAAGCGAATCCCTGCCGGCTTCGCTGGAACACACACGCGCGCGCGTTTGGGGTTTCCCTCTCTGCGCGGCGCCGCGCCAGCCTCCCGACGTCGAGGCCGAAGCGCGGCGTCGCTCGAAAAAAGCTGACCTCCGACACTCCGACCCCGAAAGGAGAACTCCTGGGAAAAGCAGCTTCCTGTTTCACGCGCTGTCTCGTCCGCGCGAATCCCTTTCTTCCACGGCGCGTTGCGACGGTGGCGGTGCAAGCGCCTTGTGATCGTTTTTTCTGTTCTTCTTTTTTTTTTTTTTCTTTACGTACTTCGAACGCAATCCAAGCGGGACGGCGGTCGGCGCGCGAACGTTAGGGCCGTTCTAGGATTCGTTTTTTTTCCCTCTTCGATCGCACGCTTGACGTTGAAAGCGCGTGCCGGAAACTTTTTGAAGCCGCCTCTCTTGCCCTCGTTAAACGTTCTAGGAAAAAAAAAAAAATGGCCGCTCGTTTGGATTTTCGAACGTTGCCTTTACCAGACCGGGCTCCCGGGAAGCCGCGAGCTAAGAACAGACGGTTTTCTCACGCCGTACTGTGTCTGACCACTAATGCGCCGCCGTCCCCATTAAAGGCAAACTGGATAAATTAGTCCTGCTGCTGCACCAGGCAGACTCCAGGTGACTCCCACTCCTGATTAAATGGCTAAACTTTGTTTGATCTGCTCTAAATCCGTGTGTGTGCCGACCAGGAATGTACCGTTAACCGAAAAAAAAAAACAAACAAAAAAAAAAGTTTCCCAAAGCAATGACCAGGCGAGACTGGGTAGATTTATAGTGAGGTGAGGTGGGGTGGGGTGGGGTGGCGAGGGGGCGGGGGATGGGACAGAGACACAGCTTCTGTTCTCCGAAACGACAGGGGAAAACAGGCCGTGGTGGCGGGTAGGTGGGTGGGTGGGGGCGGGAGCGGGAGAAGCACATTTTCCGCGGCGAATAAGCGGGGTTCGAAGCGAGGGTTGCCGCAGGGCGCGCGCGTCGACGCCGACGAACCCGCCGACTCGGACGGGGCGCTTCCGCCGCGCGAGCGGGCAGCGCCACGGCCGCGGGCCGCGGGCGAGGGGGGCGCTGCGGTCGGCTCTGGGGTTTGGGTTCGGCCCGGGCTCGCTGCTGGCGCCCGCCCCGCTCTGGTTTTGGAGAGCCGCGTCTGGCCTTTGAAGGCGAGCCGCTGGTATGGCGGCGTAGCCCGCGCCGCGCCGCGACTGCCTTCTCATTTGGGCGCAGGTTAAAAGCGCTGCGCTCTGTCGCAGTGGCTACGCGCGCTTAAACAGGAAGGGACGTGTGAAATGCGTATGAGTGGGTTCGAAGGTCAGCGTCCCGGTTGGCTTGGATACATTGTTGTTGTTCTTCTTCTTCAGCCTGTGAAAATTTGGAATATTTTCACCATCTATAAGAAAAAAATATTTATAGTCCTTCAAATCACAAGAGACGAGAGTCTATGAAGGCTTTTTTTAAAAACAAATACCACCCTGAAAGTGAGGAGAGTACTTTACGAGACCGTATTCGTGGCTACCATGAAATGACATCTTGCGTTCAGCAGTTCAACATGTTGGGCCTCTCTCCAAGCGGTAATTAAGCACTCTGAGGATGCAATTAAATATGCATTCCTATTGCCGATGGCCTGAGAAATGAACTCCTTGGATCTGCAGCATTTTCAGCTTTCTTGATTGGCTGGGGCGGAGTCTGACACATTGTGACGTCAGCAGACGGACGGCTCTAACGAGGAAGCGTCTGCCTCCTGACCGATAGAGCCCGTGGGAAGGGAAAGCCTGCGAAAAACCCAAATTTCAGGGTGTCTGTTATCCCTGTCAGCAATGGGACGGTATGCTGTTCAAGCCCCCCCAACTCCCCACCCCCCGAAAGCAGGCTGTCAGGCTCTGATGCTCATTTGTTCAGTTTCCCCAGACTTCAGTGAGGCTTGAACTTTGTGTTCCCCCCGACCCTTCCCTCCCCCGCACCCCCCTCCCCCCCCCTCCCCCCCCGAAACAGGAAAACAAATGAAGGAAAGTGACTTTAGAAGCCGTCGCCAAAGCCGAGAAGGTGACGTCAGGATTCCTGCAATTTTTCAGAGGGCTCGGTGCGCGGTGGGGGGGGGGCGGGGGGGGGGGTCCTTACGTTATTCTCGTTATTTTAATTTTTTCTGTGGGAACCAGGGAACGGAATAACACACCTAGCGAAGCACGCGTGAACGGTGCCAGATCTCCAAGGGCCGAGCCTGTCTCCAAAGCATCGCTAATGTACACACCGGCCTGGTAATCACTCTTGCTCTCCTGCAAGGCACCGGTTTTGCGGTCCGCCACAAAAATGCGGGCTATTTTCTTTCCATTATTGAACCGCTGAAGCTCGTGGCCTGGGTGCGAGCGGAGACTGCCATTGTCAGTGAAGAGTTATGCTGTTTATGGGGTTACAGCTGCTGACATAATTCACTAATTTTTCCGTTTGGGGGGGGGGGTGGGGGGAGGACGGGGAGGCTGAACGGTTCCAAGTGTGGAAAACATTATTTACACGCCCCCGTACACCAGCGGGTCGAAGGCCTTTGGAAGCTACCTTGCTTGTAGGGGGGGCTGTTCCGTTTGAGGAATTATGATAAATGTATTTCCGCACGGAACGCTGGTCTGCGCTGAGGATGAAATCATTTCCGTGTGTCTGTGTGTGTGTGTGTGTGTGTGTGTGTGTGTGTGTGTGTGTGTGTGTGTGTGTGTGTGTGAGAGCACGCACGAGCGCGACAGTACATTTTACGTGTCATTTACTTACTGTTGTTTTGCTGTTCTCCATTATAGGGGCATTTAAAAAAAATTATTGCGGCTACCGCTCTTAGCACACAGCCCGTTTCTGCAGCTGGATGTTTGCTGATGTGATTCAGGTTAAGCACTTCGCTTAGGGCTACAACGGCAGGGCCCCGCCTCGCATTCGGCACCGCAGCCTTGAACCTCCGAGCCCGGTTCCCCAGCCAGGGCGCTGCGCTGCCTTCCTGCGTCATCGGCGGAGGCGATGTCGATGCCAGAGGCGCGGGAGCGCGAGCTCCTCCTTCCCTCTCTTTTTCCCCGCCCTTGTTGCCGCCTCCTTTATTTCTCCGGGCGGTAGCGCCGGAACGTCGGAATGCGAGCGAACGCGCGCGCGCCCGTAGACCCGTTGCCACGGACGCGCCCGGGGTGAGCTCCTTGGCGTGTGAGCGCGTACGTCGCCAGGTGCGAAGGACACGTCTGTTTTCCCGCTGGGAGAACGAGAGCTGGGAAGGACCATCGCTCGTCATCACTAATAAAGAAAACGACTGTTAAAAATTTAAATTAAAAAAATTGAGGGGGAGTCAGAAGGGGCTAATCGGTCTTCTCGCCGGTCAGCATTTCGACCTCTCCGCTTCTCTCCGTGTGCACACGGTACTCAGCTTGCGATTGTATATTAGTTATATTAGTTGGACAGTTTTGACCAATTGGAGGAAAGGGGGAAACTTACATTATTTCCCACTGAGAGGGACGGAACCCCTCCTGTTGGGGGGGGGGGGGGAGAACAGTTCCTGTGATAGCTCGTCCGGTAAAATGTAGCGATGTCACCGCCGTTATCGAACGTTAGCCGCGGCGAGCGTCGGATCCGGTACCTGCGGGTTCGGGAGACGGGGGGGGGGGGATTCGCGCCGGGATTCGCGCGCGCGCCGAAACCACTCACAGGGAGGGCTCCCGAGCCCGCACCTGCACGAACCGGCAGGTCACAGGAAACGGGATTCAGAGCGACTGAGTAATCGCACGCCCGACTTGAAGCGCCAGTTCTGCCGCCGCTGCGATCGCTCAGGCGTCCGCCGCGCTTTAATGTTCCCCCTCGCGGTTCGTCGCCCCGGTCGGCTCGCCTCTGATGTTCCGGAAGCGGGGCCGGGCGGCGCTTCTCCGCGCGAGGGCCCGCCGTGACTCACCCGCGCGACGCGCACGGGCGACGACCTCGCACGCGAGACTCCGAGGCGGGAAAAAAAAAAAAACGCTCCGCCCCTCACCGGCCGGCGGGAGGCGAGCCGCTTTCACACGGCGAGGAGTCCGACGTCCCCCCCCCCCCGGGGCCGTGGCCGAGTTCGGCTTGTTGTGTAAACACGTCTGCCTTCCTGGATGCTGTAGGCTCACCCTGTCTCTCTCAGCCTGACTCAGGAAGGGCGGCAGTGTAGTATAAAAATGGCTATTGTGGCTATTAGGTTACAAGATAGCCACAATAGCCATTTTTATACTACACTGCCGCCCTTCCTGAGTCAGGCTGAGAGAGACAGGGAGAGCCTACACCGGTTCGATTCCCCAGTAGTGCACTGCCGTCGTACCCTTGAGCGAGGTACTTAACCTGCACTGCTCCAGTGTATATCCAGCTGTATAAATGGATGCAGTGTCAGTCGCTCTGGGTAAGAGCGTCTGCTGAAGGCCTGCATGTACGCCTTGGCGTTCGGGCTGCCGAAGGCGGCCTGTTTCTGCGGCCTGTTTGCGCGGCGCTGCCGCGTCTGAACCGGCTGAACCCTCCGGCCGAGCGGAGCGAGAGCGCGGTCCGGGGCGCCTGCCAGTCGCGGCACCTGGCGCGGGTTCGAGGCCGCGTCGCTCCGCGGCTCCGCTCCTCTCTTCGACCGCAGCGCTCGTCGGCTGGGCTAGGCATCGGGCCTCAGACGCGCGTGTGTGTGTGTGTGCGAGCATTGTGCGTGTGTGCGTGTGTGTGTGTGTGTGTGTGTGTGTGTGTGAGGTGGCACACGCCAGCTGTTATAACCCGGGCTCCGCTCGGCAGTGTTCGCCAGTCCAGTGTTTTCACAGTAAACCCCGGATCGGCTGAGGTGATGACAGACGCTTCTCAGAACATGGAAGTTTTTAATTGGGGGGAAAAAAAACTTTGGTTTAGGTTAGTTTTTTTTTTTTTTGCAGACTGTCTTACACAGAGAGACTTTCACGGCTTATATTTTTACACACAAGCCCAGACCTTTAGTCATTATAAAAGACTACCACTCACAAGTTATTTTGGCAAGGTTATGTCTGTTTAAGTGCGTGTCAATCCATCTGCTACAAAAAAAAAAAAATCTTTCTCATTACTTTTTGAATTTGCCGCAAGTGTCTCTGATTGTTGACTTTGGATACTGAAGTGTTGTACACTTTTAAGGTATTTGCTTGATGTTTCTCAAGGGCAAACCGTACCCAGGGGTGAGCGTGAGATGTCTTTCTTCCCTGCCTTGTCGTACATAATTGCTTCGTTCGCGTACCGTGTGTCATAAAGCTGTTGATTTAGTGAATTCTTTCTTGTCAGCTTAGATCCCTGTCATTACATGCTTTTAACCCGCGCTCAGATTGGCAATGCAGGGACGGCCCGTGACTCCACACTCAGATATGTGGCGGTCCCAGCCTCCCAAACCTCCCTGCCTCCCAACCCCTACCCCGCCCTTCCGCCCCCGGGTTGCCAGGCGGCGGTGTGGGGGGAGGGGGGGGAGGGGGGCGTGGCCATGGGCGGAGTCAGCGGATATTTTATTTATTTATTTATTTATTTTCTTTTTTGGCACAGCAGGGAAGAGGCGCGCACGCTCCCATGATCCGCGGCGGCGGCCCCTTCGGCGCGGTCACAAGCCGGACGTGTCGGGGCAGGCGACGCGTGGGACACCGCCGCCCCCCCCCCCCCCCCCCCCCCCCCCCCGCCAAACTTTCCGGCGCCTTCTAAAGGACGCCGCTCCTCTTTCAAAGAACAGTTGAACTGAGTAAATAAACAGAGGCCGAAAAAAGTCAACAGAGAGCGGGGTTTCACACAGGATAGGATTGGGCTGCGCTGAACGCACCTAGCCTAGCTTAGGTACCCGCGCCACAGGACATTCTCACAATAGTTCACTCGGTCGCAGCAGAGTCAGACTCTCACGGTTTTTTAACGCACTGCGCAGGGGTTGATATGTGAGGTCTGACGGACGTCGCCGTCGAGGGCGACCGACGCGCCTCATCGATTACGCGTCGTTTGTGAAGGTGAAACGCGAGGGGGGGGGGGTCGGCGGGCGGCTCGAGCGGAACGTTTTCACAATGACGACGGGCTCGTTGTGCGCCGCCTTTCAAAGGAGAGATGACTAAGCACAGGTGTAATTCTCGGTTTCTAACGACATTGCGCCCTGTGCACACTTGCGGTCTGCTCCCCTCTTGTAAAACGTTTCGCTTGGATCACATTAGGTTATTAATATTATTAAAATGGCGCTTGAATGGTGAGCATTGTTGGGCTGAATGGCCTGTTCTGTCATTGTGTGTTTTGTTAATAATAATAATAATAATAATAATAATAATAATAATAATAATAATAATAATAATGATGATAATAATAATAATAATAATAATGATAATAATAATAATAATAATAGTAATATTATTATTATCACTACTACTACTACTACAGCTACTACTACTACTGCTACTGCTACTACTTTTTAAAAAATTCTTGTTTTTTGGAAAGTGGAAATTCCTTAAGGAAGATGTTGTGAGTAGCGCTGGCTGTGAGAGGGGCTTTGACGTGGGCGGTCTGACAGAGATAAGACGGCCCGGGCTTCACACTTCCGCGCCTGCCTCGCGCCGAGATAAAGGCGGCAGCGTTCAGAGAACCGTTTTAACAGGACCGGGAAAAAAAAAAAAAAAAGAAAAGGCTCGCCGCTTCTCCCTCAGCCGGCCGTGAACTCTGAGAGGCCGCTCGGAGATTTACCTTCCCGCGTCACAGGGCCGGATTCCCCGCACGTGGAGGAGCTGAAACGACTTTGTACCCCGTTGGTCGTAGCGCTGCTCTGATGTCGTTATGAGGCATTTCCATTGGGCGCACTGACTCGTTCGTTAAAAGCGTTAGTTGATGTCGGGGATAGATTTGAGTCTTTTTTTTTTCTTGTCCGCAGGGCCCCCACATCGCGTCGGTCACTCTGGCCGCGTACGAGTGCGGCTCGCTGAACTTTCCGGAGCCCCCCTACCCCGACCAGATCGTCTGCCCCCAGGAGGAGGGGGCGGAGGGCGCCGTCTCTCTCTGGACCATCATGTCCAAAGTTCGTCTGGAGGCCTGCATGTGGGTGAGTCCCGCCCCGCCCCCCTCTTCCATCCCTCTCGGGTTGCCGACTGTCCCATTTCCGCCTGGACGTCCTGTGTTCCGCCAAAATGGTTCGTCCATTGGAGATGCCCTTTGTCCTCTACATAGAGCTTTGGTGAATAATTTACAGAATTTGGGTTGCTATATGGTCACTGTGCACCACCAATGTAATTAATGTACTAAACCCCCAGCATTAACCAGTCAGCCTTACCCCTCCAACCCCACACACATCTCCTTCATTAGCATCAGTGTGAGGCTCAGTTAACATGCCTTTGATTGCCTCCTGCTTCCACACTTCCTCTGATTAACCCGCAGACCTTACCTATGGTTTCCTCATACTACCACCTCTGCCAGGCTACCTGCCTGCCTGTTTTTGGCTGGACTGCAACAGCAGGGCCAGCCCTACAAACGCGAATGTCAGTGACTGACTGAGTGAGTGACTGAGTGAGTGATGAACTTACACCATTGGTTGGCCGAGTTATGAAGTCGCACCATTGGTCGGCCGGATCACGCGTGTTAGTTCCGGCCACATACTAGATTTTAACACGGTCTTGTTTATTATTTAATGAGCTTCAGATTTTGCAGCTGAGAAAGTCACACCGTCATGTATGATTGGCTTGAGTTGCTGGCCAATGGGGTGTCCTGTCGCGTAAGATTTTTGTAGCTTTGGGTCCGCCTGCTTTTCGGATGCGGGGGACAGTAAATGGAGGTTTTATAGGCCTTAGCAGCAAAACAAGCCTGGAGTACTTTTGTGCTTTTTTTTTTTTTTTACCATCATTTGATTTCAGTGGAGGTGTCAAAATTGTATCCGTTCATCATTTCTAGGTATTTACACATGTATTCACAGATTGTGAATACCCAGGAAGAAAACTGCGATCCGTCGAATCACAATGAGAAGCGTTTCGCGCCTAGTATTGTCCGGCTGATGCTGTCATCTGAAATGACTTTTTGTATTTGCATATGAGGTAGCTGTGCAGTCTGTCTTCCTCTAACCGTGGAAGTGAGAAGTAGATCTTTATCCCCAGTTCACTCATCTGTGAACACAGTGAACACACCACTTGACTTTGAAGAATTCTAGAAGGTTCCCGCGTAAGGGGGGGGGGCGGGGGGGCAGTGCTGTCTTTGCAAGCTGGATTTGGGAAAGGGGTGGGAGTGCCCTCATTACACCGCAGTGCAGGCAGATCCATGAGGGACTCTGGCCGACGCTCCAGGGACCACACTTAGCTTTGCTCTCCTACCTGGGCGCCAGCCCAATGCCACCCCCCCTCCCCCCCCACCCTCCCTTCCACCCTACCTGTGTGCAAACAGAATTTGCCGCCTCTGCCTCTACCTGAAAGCCTTTGTCTCGGAACCTCCTAGTATAAACCTACATTGAAAACCAAAAAAGAGTCTGAGAACAAATGGCAGAGCTTTTGTTAGCCTCTGTGTGTACAGTGCTGCTAGCCTCTCTGCAGCGCACTTTGTCACCAGCGCTAAGTTATTACATTAATATTCCATTTATTGCACCTTTTTCCCTGTAGTAATTAAATGCGGGAATTCGGTTGTTTTTTTTCCTTCGTTTATTCGTCCGTCTGTTTTCTGTCCCCAGTGGTAAAATCGAGTTTTGGCGAGTGTGCCCGGTTAAGGCAACAGAATTGGGAGGCAAAGACGGGCCGAGTCGACGCCCGAATCCCAGGCCGGGGTGGGGGGGGGGGGGAGTCGACGACAGACGATCTCCCCGCCCTGACTCCCGGGAGTGGGGCAGGGCCCGGGGGGGGGGGGCGGGGCTTAACCCACGCAGTTGGCAACCCGACACGGCAACCCACGCAAATATTTGGCGCACCTTGCCGGTGCAAGGTCCGGGCTGGTCCCCGAGACGGCAAAAAAAAGATGCCCCGCCACGGACCCACCTGCCCCACCTGCAGGGGTGGCCTGTCCCCTGGGATGGAGTGCGGCCCCTAGAACAGCTGGAGGTGGGGCGCGGCGGGTGTGAGGGTCTGTTTCGTGGGGGGAGGGGGGTGGGGGTTAGGGCTGTGGCGCAGGATGGCGAATCCCTGCGCACCTGCTCTCTGTGTGCGTTTGCTCTGTTCTGAGCGCGCCGCTGGCACCACTTCAGTTGGGAGGGCTGCGGTGAGCTGCGCCCCCATCTGCGGCTCTCCGAGGGCGTCAATGCGCCTGCCCCCCCCCCCCCCCCCCCCCCACACTCACACACCCCCGCAGGCACAAGTGGTCTGTTCCAGAACAAGGGGCAGGTGGTGGAGTTTGAATTCCCTCCCCTCCCCCCCCCCCCCCCAAACCAACCCCTCCAAAAACAGCTACTGAATGGAACAGCTGCCCGGGCAATAGAGGCCTCAACTGCTCTGCGGGCAAATTGGCGGGTTTCGTCCGAGCGCCGAGCGCTGACAGGGCAGCGGAAGTCCGGATTAGCCGCCGCCGCCGCCGCCGCCGCCGCTACGCCACGCCCACAAACGCACACTCGCGTTCCCCGAGCCTTAAAATCAACATCGCCGCGGCGGCCCGGCTGTCGAACGGCCGATTTTCGTTTCGCGTTCGTTTGCGGCGCCCGACAAACAAATAACTGTCGATCCGTGGGGCGTGGGGCAGAAGTTCCGTTCCGGCAGCTTCCGGCGTTTTCCGCTGCGGCTGGCTGGACTTCCCGCTCAGCTGAGCCGGCGTTCCGAGCCCCTGGAACCAGGAAGGGGGGAGGGGGGGGAGCAGAAAGAATTTTTGCTAATTTCCCTCGCTCGTTTTGCGGTCGTCTCCAGATCATTTCTGCATTAGGCCCTGATCTAGCTGATCTACCCCCCTGTAGTCTGGCCTGCTTCCTCTCTGCTTTGGAGTGCTGCAGTGCTGGGGGTGAAAAAGAGAGGGGGGGGGGGGGGGCAGGGATGCGGTATTTGTTAGAAACAGTTGCATTTCGGTCATGGAAAATACACTTTTGCAAGTGGAGTGCTCCTCAGATAGACTGCACCCTTCGTTCTGATGGAACTCACAGAGAGCCTTTTCTTGTTCTTCTGCGGGAAATGTAAAACGCTGTCAGTTCGCTTACCCGTTTCTACACGTGAGTTACGGCTTCGCCTTTTAATAGGACTCCAGCGCTAAGGGCTCTCCGGCGCAGAGCCGGAGAGGAACCCGAACGTCCGTGAAGACTTCCGGCAATGCGGCGAGCTCGGACGTCCTTATCTAATCGCGCTGTCGACAGCCGCCTTCATCTCCCAAAGTGTTTTTTTTTTTTTACTGCGCCCGTTTCTAAAAGGTTTTATACGCCCGTTAGCTCAGCACACCCCTGTAGGTTAACGAGGTGCCAGAGGCCGTAGCCGCTAGCCGCGGTTTGGCGCTGGCGCTCGCCGCGCGAGGGGCTGAGGCGAGGGTGCCGCGGTGTGGGTTCTCGGGGGGTTTTAGGGCTGCGGGTGTGAGGTTTGTTTTGGGGAGCGCGTGCGCGTGCGCGTGCGCGTGCGTGCCAGGCCGGCTCTCACCGGGCCCGCCGCCTGTGTGTTTTTGGCAGGGGGCCGGCACCGCCATCGGGGAGCTCCCGCCCTACTTCATGGCCCGGGCCGCCCGGCTCTCGGGCGTCGAGCCCGACGACGAAGAGTACGAGGAGTTTGAGGAGATGCTGGAGCGGGCAGAGAACGCCCAGGTGAGAGGCATCCATTTCTCTCTCTACCTCTCTCTCTTTGTCATTCTTCCTCTCTCTCACACACTTTCTCTTATTTTATCCCTCTCTCTCTCATTCTTCCCCTCTCTCTTTCTCTCATTCTTCTCCCCTCTCTCTCTCATTCTTCCCCTCTCTCTTTCTCTCATTCTTCTCCCCTCTCTCTCTCATTCTTCCCCTCTCTCTTTCTCTCATTCTTCCCCTCTCTCTCTCTCTCATTCTTCCCCTCTCTCTTTCTCTCATTCTTCCCCCCTCTCTCTCTCATTCTTCCTCTCTTTATGTCTCATTCTCTCTCTTTATGTCTCATTCTCTCTTTCCCTCTCTCTCTCTCTCACTCTCATCCTTCCCCTCCCTCTCTCTTTCACACGCGCGCACTCTCTCTCTCGTTCTCTCTCTCCCTCTCCGCTCGCGCCCGTCAGCATTTTCCCTCGTCTCCCTCAGACCTCCCCCGCCCTCTTTTGCAACTCCTTTTTCCGTTCCTCCTCTTTGCGTAACCCCCCCCCCCGGGGGGGTGGATGCGCGTTTGTCACATCCGGCTGCCTCCCGAAACGATCTCGCGTCCAGGATGCGCGGAAGAGAAGGACCCGCGCGACGCGCCGGGGAGGCGCCTCGGACTCGGCCCCGGGCCTCCCTGTCACGTGACCTCCTCTCCGCAGCCCTCGGAGGAGGAAGCAACAAAGGGAGCTCAGCTCGGTGGTCACTGATTAAAAAAATACCAGAAGACGTCACCTGGGTGAATGGTCTGCAGTTACCTTTCGGGGCCCATTTCAGAGACAAACGTATGTTTGTTTTTACCTTTTGTTTTACGCACTTCAAACTTGAAGTGTCTTGCATTTTTTTTTGTTCCAAATTCTTCACTCAGACAACATTTCTGTTCCAAATCTAGACGAATATTTTAAATATGCTGTAATTATTTATTTATATTTTTTGCCATTCAAAAACAACTCTGTCTTAATTTTACGCTGTCTTACACTGCATGAAGCTGAAGAACTTATTCAGCGCTGATTATCATTAAGGGGACGTTGACGTGATCAAAAAACAACATTGAATTCTTGCGATCTTAAGTAGTTTAAATACAACTGGCACCTCTGAAATGGAACTCTAGCGTCTCTTAGCAACCCTAGTCACCCAGCGGTTGGCACGCTGGCGAGGCCGAAATGGCAGGACGTGGTGCAGCCCCGTGTGTGCGGTGTCCGTGGGGCCAGCTGTTTTCGCGAATCCCTCGTCTGTGAGAGTGTCGCGGCGCTCGCTGCTGCGCAGATGCACCTGCAGCGCGCTGCTAACGCGACGGCCGCGCGGAAAGGCTGGCGCCCGTCGCCGCGGCGACTCCGAAACAGGTCGCCCGTCCGAACGTCCGGTCTGCGACATCACCGGGCCCGACGGCGGGGAGGGGGGGGGTCGTGTCGGAGAGAGCCCCGCCGGGACGGCTAACCGTCCGGACCGCGGAGGGGTCCGCTCCACGCCGGTGCTGATCGCCTTCCTCCGCTCCCTTGTCCGTGCATTTCTCTCAGAACCCTAATTAGTCCAAAGTACACCCCCCCTCCCCTCCCCCGCCGATCTTCCGAAAGGGAATGTGTGGTGATGTGATGTTCCGGAACACTATTCCCGACTGCGTTCCGTCAGTGGAGCCTCAGTGCCGCCCGGGCTGCCGTCGGCGGTGCCAGTGCCGGAGCCGATCCCCGCCGCCGGGCGGCCGCCTGCTCTTCCTCCTCCCCGTCCGTACGGCGGGAGCCCGTCTCCTCTTCCTCCTCCCGTCTGCGCGCTCGCCGGACGGCTGGACGGCCGTCTCCTCTTCCTCCTCCTCCTCCTCCTCCTCCCCCGGAGAGCCTCCCATCTGCACGGCCGGCGGACGGCATCTGGCAGCAGGTCCGTCCCACTGCAGCGGAGCTACGGCTTTCAAGAGCTTTTTTTTACTCCGTGTGAAAAAAACAAAAAACACGGAGTGTACGCGTGCGTGTGTATGTGTGTAGTGCGTGTGCATGTGTTTGTGTATGTAGTGTGCGTGTGTGCGCGTGTTTGTGTGTGTTTATATGTAATGTGTGTGTGTGTTTGTGTGTGTTTATATGTAATGTGTGCGTGTGTGTTTGTGTGTGTTTATATGTAATGTTTGTGTGTGTTTATATGTAATGTGTGCGTGTGTGTTTGTGTGTGAGTATGTAGCGTGTGTGTGTGTGCGTGTGTATATATGTAGTGTGTGTGTGTTTGTGTGTGAGTATGTAGTGTGCGTGTGTGTGCGTGTTTGTGTGTGTTTATATGTAATGTGTGTGTGTTTGTGTGTGTTTTTATGTAATGTGTGCGTGAGTGTGTTTGTGCGTGTATATATATGTAGCGTGTGTGTGTTTGTGTGTGTATATGTAGTGTGTGTGTGTGTGTGCGTGTGTATAGATGTAGTGTGTGTGTGTTTGTGTGTGTATATGTAGTGTGTGTGTGTGTGTGTGTGTGTGCGTGTGTATATATGCAGTGTGTGTGTGTTTGTGTGTGTATATGTAGTGTGTGTGTGTGTGTGTTTATGTGTGTGTGTGTGCGTGTGTATATATGTAGTGTGTGTGTGTTTGTGTGTGTATATGTAGTGTGTGTGTGTTTGTGTGTGTATATGTAGTGTGTGTGTGTTTGTGTGTGTATATGTAGTGTGTGTGTGTGTTTATGTGTGTGTGTGTGTGCGTGTGTATATATGTAGTGTGTGTGTGTTTGTGTGTGTATATGTAGTGTGTCTGTGTGTGTATATGTAGTGTGTCTGTGTGTGTATATGTAGTGTGTCTGTGTGTGTATATGTAGTGTGTGTGTGTGTGTGTGTGTGTGTATATGTAGTGTGTGTGCGTGCGTGCGAGCATGCGTGTGCGCTCTCGGTGGAAGGTTTCAGCCTCTCTCTCTAGCAGGACGCGACGCTGCTGCCGGAGCTGCTGGTGGCGCCGCTAACGCTACCGGCGTGCAGGATGCTCGCCGTCCGCTCCCGCGTAAACCGAAACACCTGCGCCGGTCTGTCTCAGGGTCCCGCCGACGGGAGTCACCGCCTCACACCGTCACGGAGGATTTTCTCCCTCTTTTAAGAGCCCGGCATCTCGCGGATTTACAGCCATTTTTTCCTGTGACAGAAGGTTTTGAGTTTTTTGTAATCGGGCGACGCGGGGGAGCGGGTGAGAGCCGGAGCCGGAGCCGGCGGCCGCCTGGAGGCGAGGGCCGGCGCGCGAGCCCCGACTCGTGCCGAGGTCAGGGGGTTCGCCGCGCCCGCCGCGCCCGCGGGCTTTTCCGGAAGCACGCGACGCCGGGGACGGCCGCGCGGTCGCCGTGGAGACGCGGGTCCGAGGAAGCCCCGGGGTAATCTTTGGGATCGTGCGCATGGTGCCACCGAGAAGGTCCAGCGGAACGGAGACGGGAGAGGAGGATTTGTAACCGCAGTCGTGTTTTTTTTCCCTGTGTATCTGTTCAGGAATGTAAATGACAAGTATTTTCTTTTTTGGGATGATTAAATAATGATGCAATATGGGACACGCTTCCCACAAATTATGGGGCCCGGAAGAAAAAAGAACTGCTCCAGATCTAGAAACAAGCTTCATGACGAGCCAGCCAACAACAACTTGTGATATATAAAATTTTTTTTTTCATTTTTTTGTTTGTTTCTCGTGTACTTTATTACACCTGAGGCTGGGTCTGTCTTTGTCGAGTGAAACCTGTTTGCTGGGAGGAAACATTGAGAACTGTCCGGCGTGGAAAGGGTTAACAGTCTGTGAATTCTCGAATGCCAACTCCCAGGATCGTTTCTCCTGTAACCCGAACGAGAGCCATCTGCTCTGGGCGTGTGCCTGTGAGAGCTGTCCTACTCCACTGAACCCTCGCCGGGCTGTGGTTTGCCTGCGCCGGTCACATGACTTCTCTGAAAGCTCCCCCCCCCTCCTCCACTTTATTTCCAGTAAACTGTTTGAAAAGGGGGGTGAGTCAGACTAAAACCAGCTTCCCTTTAACCGCAGCTTGTTAAAGAATTTGTCAACGTGGACTCTTGAGGGGTTTTTCCTCCGCCCCCCCCCCCCCCACCCCACACCCCTCCTTCAATAGATTTGAATTTTCTGCAACGGTCCACAGTTGAGATTGCGTCAGGAGCTCGACTTCCTGCTCCGCGCGGCCCCAGCCTATGAGGAGTTAACGCTGTGAACTTTGGTGCTAGCGAGCGCCGCTGAGCCGCGTAGCGAGTAGCGCGTAGCGCGTAGCGCGTCTTCCGCGTGAAAGAGTTTCATTCAGAAAACGGGCGCATGGGTGTGGGCTTCGCTGTGTGCGTATACGTCCTCCGTTAGCTGACATTAACCCCCCCTGTTCCACTCCTCTCCTCTTTTCGGGTTTCACCTTTTACCTGGATTCCTGTTCAGCGTGATGTCGCACATAAAGAAGAGAGAAACGTCGAATTAATATTATTATTATCATTTTTATCGTTATTATTGTTGTTATAATTATTGCAATTATAATTATTATTGTAATTCTTATTGTTATAATTAT
This sequence comes from Anguilla pacifica, assembly GCA_039654925.1. Lineage (NCBI taxonomy): Eukaryota > Metazoa > Chordata > Actinopteri > Anguilliformes > Anguillidae > Anguilla > Anguilla pacifica. The sequence goes on from CM077292.1 coordinate 48,091,177, forward strand.
TCTAATTGTTATTATTGTTATAATTATTGTTCTTGTTATTGTTGTTGAATTTTTATAATGGTGAATATGACTATACAAAAATTGTCATATTACAGCTTCACGAGTCACTACCTCATTGATGTGCATTTGCTTTATTCTCGTGGAAGAGAACATAATACATGTGAACAATGAACATTGTCTGTTTGTGTGCCAGTATCTGTCATCATCACGTCAAGGAAAACAAGAGTTCTTTTTTTTAAATTTTTTTTTAAAATGTTGGATATTCAACATGTTCTTTTGTCCAGTAATTCCAAAGCATTCAATAAAAATGTCTAAAAACGTGTATGTGGCCGGGCGCCAGCTTGTCGGGCTGAGTTACTGTTTGAGTCACGGGTCCTTGAGCGGCGTCTGTCTCCGGTCCGGAACAGGACGGTAACGAGGAGACGCGTGGCCGAGTCCGCAGGGGCGACTCGCCCTCCCGCCGTTTCGGCTCGAGTTCCGCCGCGGCACCTTCTCGGCCGCGGTCCCTTCCCCGTTACCCTCTGCTTTCAATCTGTCAGAGTGAAGCAGATAATATGAAAGGGGGGTGTGTGTGTGTGCACTGTCTTAACACACACAAAAAAAAAAACAGGATGGTAAGTTGACCACTGTGGACCCAATAAACACAGTCTGGTTTCCCTTTGGCGAGTGGCCCCTTCTCTCCAGAACTAAATGCAAGTCATGTGATCGGAGAGGAACAAGGGTTGGCGGCGGGGACAGAAGCGCTGAGCTGCGCTAATCAAAGCTAGCGCCGACGACTGGGGGCCCCTTTGGGTTTAATGACACTGCACCCTTGTCAGGATCTCCTGGATTTAATTGCGCCTGAGCCCGTGCCCCTAGGACGGCGCTTGGTGCCAGGATGGTGATTTTCCATGAGTGAGGGGGCGGATAGCAGCGGTGTCTTGGGATTTGTAAACTGTCACCCTGTTCTGTGATTAGCCTTCTGGTCCAAAAAGACACAAAGAGGGGAATGTTGGAAATCTGGCGAATTAATCACCAGGTCATATTTCATATTGTACGTGCTAAAACAGCGTTTCTGGCCACCACAGCAGTTTTTGTTAAATTCACCAAACCGAGTACAGGAAGGAGCCCCACCCCTTTTCATAATTTTGTGTGTGGAAAAAAAAGGGTTTTAGTTGAGGCGTTAATATAAGGTGCATTATTCATGTCATCAAGCTCACCTCTCCCCCCCCCCCCCCCCCCCCATCTCACTCCCACCCTGAACGGGGTGTGTTTCCTTTTCAGTCTTTTTGGTTCTTTGTCTTTACCCCCCCCCCCCCCCCCGCCCAACACCCCCTCCCCAGCAGCGAATGATCATTGTTCAAAGCCATAAACCACGCACATTCCACCCCACCGAGAGTCCAGAGGCCATTGTTGCCCCGGCTCAAAAAAAAAGAGTGGGCAGGAAAGAGACGTCTCCACCTAAATTAAAAGCGTCCTGATTGGCTCTCCTCGAACGGCAGAAATTTAAACCTGAGCCAATGAGGTTCCTTTCAGTTAAGCCCTTCACGCCTCTTAAATTTCCCCTCGGCTGAGTGTACAAAAATACCATCTGCACAAGAGCTGTTTGTTGTCCATATTAGGTCTGAACATGCCTTTAAACCTGCACCCAAGTTACAATTACCGATTGTGTGTGTGAAATTAGTGAAAAAAAACCGACGATGTAAACCATTAATTCCTCTGTTTGTGCTGTATCTACTCATTACAAACACATCTAATCTAAGCTCAGTGTTTTGTAATATAGGGCAAAGCTTTGCTTTGATTTCTTTGTTTGATCTTTGAACAGTAGCTGTTTTATGAGCATCCTGCAGTGTAACTGTTTACTGAACTAGGCAATGCCTGCAATACGTGTAGATTATCCCCTCATTAATATTTTCCCCCACTGTCTATGTATATGTATCTGGTTTCCTGTAGTTAAATTATTATTATTACTTCTTTTTTTTTTGGGGGGGGGGGGGGGGCATTATAAACAGGCATTTTAAAATGCAAATTAAATAGTAGGGTTAATTCTTGAAAGTGTAGCACATTAAAACATAAAAGACTATTATTAGTAACAATGTTTTAGTTCTTCAAGTAGGCTGCTGTAATTCATTGTATATTGTTTCAAACAAATTGAATAGTTGGCGCAGACAAATTGCATGTCAGCACAGTTTGCACAATAAATTGTCCTGTTAAAGATCGTTGCCTGCTTTGAATGTAGATTGTATTTAATGTCAAGGACAAAAAGGCAGGAAAGGAGTTGTAAAATATGTCAGATTATTTTTTTGTCTTAAAATTCTTGCATGTGCTACTGTAAGGCAAAACTTTAAAATTAATTTCCTTTTAAAATCCACTGGAAAGGTATTAATTGTGTTTATTTTTTTAAATTTCTAGATCAACTCAGTTTGTCATAATTTCTGTTCTGTATATTATGACTATATAATGTTTTGCTTGAAAAGATTTCTTACCTTTAAGTCTCAGCTTCTCCATAGACCAAAGTCTGTTCCATATATGGCTTAATATTCCATTTTCTATTTTTTCTCTCCTAAAGTTACAACCAACGAATATGAAAACAGTGAAATGTGGGGGAAAAACCACAACTTTCTAATTGAATCCAATTGCATTTATTTTCCTTTCGCTAAAAGCTTTATAAATCTCTGCCTCAATCACGTCGTTCATCTTCATTTTCAGCACGTTCGGCTAAGTATGAATCACACAGTTTTATTTTTATATAAACAGTTTTCTGTATAATTAAACAGCCGTTTAAAGAGACATTTTCCTAATGCGCCCACAGTGATTCCTGTTATTTCTGAGTATGTTGTCAATTCACAGGAAAGCTTCTAGACCAGACAGATTCTTGCCAAAAATATTTTGAAATGGCATTAAAAAAACAACTTTTAACCCTCCTCTTCCCAGCAAAGGTATTTCAGGGAAAATTCCATGTCATTCTTTAACCCAAAAAGAGCCTCTTTGTTGAGCTGATAGGACAAAATGAAGGGAATCTCTGAGGCTTCTGAGTCATTGAAATGGTCTCTGCCTGTGTTCCCGTCAAATGTGCTTCATTTCCCTCAGTAAATGGATTTAAAAACTCCTGTGGGTAAGTGAATGGAAGGGCTGGTTATTAATTTATGAAAAATTACAAAAACGAAATGTTTGTTGATTAAAGAGACCGTCTGGATGAGTGGCCTGGTATGTAATTTTCCCTCTCGAATACCAGACAGGTTATGTTATGAGGAAGGAATTCTGTGGAAAATGTCAGTTGAACCAGAACTTGAGTGCATTTTTGCAAAGTGGTTATTTGGAGGGAAAAAATGTCTTCATGCTTGAATAATTAAGTTGCTATACCACTGTGTCTCCCTGCCATATGTGGGGTGTAATTTGGAAAAGTAAGGGTTAATACATTTTTGTCTCACCTTTGTCTGACCAGTTTCGTCCAGACGGAAATTGGTTTGTGTCTCATTGCCTGGAAGCACTTCTGCCTCCAATAGAAATTTCAAATTATCTTATGATCTAGATATTTATTGATGTGATTTTCCTAATTGAACAACAAAAATAGAATTCAATATGTTAATAATTTGTTTGCTTGATTTCTTTAAATATTATCTGCTCATTTAGTCTGTGATGGAATTCACTGAGCCAGGAAAAGCAGACTCCAGCAGACACCAGTCTCCTGTCGTCCTGTCAGTCCCTGTTACACTGGGCAGCGCTCCCTAAAACCTGTCTGCGCTTCCTCGGGGAAAACTTTCGTGCAAAAGCATAGTTTCATAATCCACTTGTAAAATTGGCTTGTTTCTAAGTTCTCCCCCCCCCCCCCCCTTCTTTTATTTTTTTTTAAATTTCCAGTAGTGGACCAATGTCATTTTAAATAAATTGTCTTGCTCATCACATGTTGGGGAACATGTTTAATGTTTTGTGGAATACATGTAGTTAATGCTGAATTGTGTTATATCTCCTGATGTAATTCTTTGCATTTCTCTCAATTTTAGACAAATTCGGACGTATGTCTCTTATTAGTTTGTTAGAATAAACATATTAAATCAGTTCATTTTTATATTTGTGAGTATATAACTGTATCTGTAGTCACTAAGAAGAAGCTCCTGCTCTTAGTCATTGCTTTTAAAACGTTGGCAAACATTTTCCAAATTCCTTTTATAAATAGAAATATCGGAACAGTACAAACTTGAAAAGCCTCAATACTGTCAAAAATAATATTTGTCTTCAGTATTTTTGTGTTAGCGCACCAAAGAATTTGTGCATATATGTTGGATTTTTAGACATGTAATTTAACATGATTTGTGGAAAATGGTTGAATCATTTGACAGAATTATCCTTTGCACACTCATATTTAATAGTTTGGGTTTAAAATGCTCTATTCGGTGTGTTTATTCACTGATGTTGACACATTTGTTCCTTAGATCATATTTAATTACAAGAAGTTTCCTCACACCCTGTGTCTGGATCACGGTTTAGCACAGCATTGATGAAACTTCTTTATATCATATTTAATAAATAAAAAAATCTCTACCCCCGTTAGCTCCACTGACATTTTCAGAAAGTATTTAAAAACTGGCCATTTTGTTACCTCGCTTTACTATTTATCAACGAAATAAAATGTGGGTAAAGGTATTTCAAATTACTCTGGGGATTGAACATTTTATATATTAAAATATCTTTGTTTCATACCGTTTGGCCAAGGAATATTTTGAAAAGATGAAGAAAAGGTTAACATTGTTTTGTGTTAAGCACTATACATATGTTTTTAAGTTGTATGTTTTAAGATTGTAACTCATCATTTAAAAAGTATGTTTCTGAGGGCTGAGGGCTTACCAGTCAAAAGAATGGAATTTGTTTTGAACCTAAAAGTTGCACATATGAAGTTTTGATTATGCTTATCTTGCAACAGTGGTTTTTAAAATAATTAAACGGATTACAGTTATTCAGCAATAAGATATTTTTTACTCTTGATTTTTTACAAAGTGTGGGGTTAATTGAAATGACAGTTTCCATTGTCAATATGCTTGTTTTTTAAGTTACAGTGTACTGATATTTATTTAGAATTATGTTTATACTGTAGCTGGGATTCAATCACCATTTGTCATTAACAATTAAAAGCAACAATCCTTTTTACTTCAAACAAACTTGCCAAACTGTGTTTGAGCTTGCATTAACTTCTCAAAGTTAAGGACAAATCTAGATTAAATGCAGTCCTTTGTACGGTCATTTTATATTCTTTGGGATTTTGCTGGATAAATAAGTAAAAAACAAAATATTGTATTTTAAAATGTACATTTTTGGCCTCTTTTCCTTAATTTATATTGTACGAAACATCTATTCCTTCCTCATGGCTGTTGTTTTTCCCCTTTCCAGGACTTTACCACCAGAGCAAAACTGGCTGTCCAGAAGATGGTACAGAAAGTGGGATTTTTTGGAATTCTCACATGTGCCTCGGTAAGTCCATTCTAATATTTAAAACAGTGTAAATCCACTAATGATGCATATGGATACTTGTTAAAATTATAAATGTATTTGATGCAGTCCTCTGCAAAATGTTGCATTATTTTGTCTGGCTTGTTTTTGTGTCATAAAATCATAGCAATCAGAACTTTTATTACCAGCTGAAAACCACAAAGTTACAATTCATAATGATGCCTTACAAATAAAAAATTAATGCTAAATTATTAATTATAGTGAGCATTGACACTTTTTGACACAAATTGCAAAAACTTGTTACAGTTAGAACAACGGCCTCAGACCTGAATTCAGTGTCGAATGAAAGTGTATTTTCTGTTTTATGTACTTTTATTTGTATCATTTCCTGACTATATTGGATTTTAATGAATTTAACTAATGAAATGATACTGATGAAACCTAGTTTTGGTGCTGAATGAATCAACCCCCCCCCCCACACACACACACACTCACATTGTGATACTATTTAATTTTTAATCATAGTGGTTAATCTTGATGTACACACTTGTTTTTCAGATTCCAAACCCGCTGTTTGATCTGGCTGGTATAACATGTGGCCATTTTCTGGTGCCTTTTTGGACTTTTTTTGGGGCGACACTCATTGGAAAAGCCTTTGTCAAAATGCATATCCAGGTAAGAAACTGTTCATAATAGAATGAACTTTTAATTTTACGTTTTGTAGATTTATGGGGACCTTGTCTAAGCTTTTAGAAGGTGTTAGGAAAGCCAAGCTTGTGCCTGAGTTCCTACAGTTTTTAGTTGGTGTAGTACAGAAGCTGATGTAACCCTGTCTACTCAAGAGAACTGTGGCCATGCAAGATTTTAAAAATCAAATTGGAAAACGTTTTTTAAAAAATTATTTTTGGTATTACTGCTTTTGTATTATTGCAAAAACTTATTAAGAACTTTTAAGGCAGTTTCACAATATGAAACATTCATTGATGAAAGCCTTTACTCCTCCATCACTTCAAAGGAGCCATTTTGTGTAGTTGAGTTACAGTTTAGGTCATCCATTTTGTGAAAGCTGCAGCTGAACAGCCACAGCTCACTTGGAAAGTGTTTCTGATGCAGGTTGTGCGCTTTGGGAACTGTACTCAAAGATACATAGTGTTGTATTAAAAAGTCCCTACATACAGTATACAGTCAGCTCTTGTGCTGTGAGTTGTTACACTCAATGGCTTTTACATTTTATATGAACCAACAGAAGTTTTAAATCATTCCCTATGGTAGTTGTTTGCTTGAAAGCTGAAAAAGAATTTAAAGCTGTGATAACGCTAGTTATCACTAGCTCTGCAGGAAATTGTGGCATTGATTTTATGTCTGTTACTTCTGGCCATATAGAGAAAATAACTGTATGGTTAATCTGGAATGTTCACGTAGGTGAGTCATAGGCCAGTCATAATGTACCAGTTTGCCCTGTATTTAAACTTGTGGTAATTGATATAATGGTGGAGCGACGGTATGGTTCCACATATATAGCTTTGGTATGGTGGTATGTGAAGCACAGGAGAAGATGAGCAGTGTCCTATATATGTGTGTGGTGACATCATCAGGGGACCAGGGTAGCTGTAAAGCTCAACATTCTGAGAATGTATCAAAAGTCGTCCTGAGTTTCAATGGCATGTAGGCCCCAGTGGGGGATACAGGTGTGTCAAAACCTGAGTGGGCTACACAGACACACACACACACACACACACATACGCATACACAAAGACACGCACACACACACACACAGTTTGAAACCCTCTGTATTACATTTGTGTAATATAGCCTCTGATGTTTCATTAAACTGGTGCACATTTGCTAAACAAATCAGTTTTGCTGGAAAATCCGTAACAGTCCATCTTTTTGTGAATTAAAATTATTTGGAAGTACAAGCAGAAAGCATACGGAGCCCGCAAGCATTACACCGGCGCAAACAATAAAGACACCTTCTGTTAAACGATGTCCCACTTTCATTAGGATAGGCGTCTTTGAACCATTCTGAATGAACTCGGTATGTGGGTCTTTGTTTAATTTCCCTGAGAATTATTGTCGGCTTTCTTCTCTGGGTGTTGATGCCTGTCCACGTGCGCGGTACAGGATGCTGTGTGAGCGACATTCCGCTAGGTGATTCATTTGCTTTGCATAACCCCCCTGCACCAGGCACTTTGCATGGCTTGGAATATGAGCTTCATCCCGTGTCATTGTCTTCGAGCGAACTCTCTAAACTCAGTAAACGTAGTCATCTTTAACATTGATCTCCACTGTACTAAATGTAAATGTGCATGTAGGCCTACCCCTTTTCAGTGAGTTGTCAAGCCTACCAATAAGGAAGAAGTTTGATTGTCATTTTTAAGGACAAGCTTCACTGGTAGAGGCGGAAGAAATGACAAATCAGGAACATTTCGTAGAGGTGGCTGTTGCTCGTGCATGTAAAGTAGTTACCTGTGATCTTTATCTGCCCGGGAACAATGAGTCAAAAAAAACGATCACGGTCCAGGTTCCCCCTCTCTGGCTTGCTCTGCTCGGAAGATGCGTGCTCGCGTTTTAGTTATCCGCCCTCTCGATTGTGTACCATCACCCTCGCGGTGTTTGTCAGAGCTGCCTTTGCACTGTGTTCTGCCACTGCTAGTGCGAAAAACTCAATGAAGTATGACTAAAGCTCATTAGTTTTTTTTTTTGTTTGTATATTTTAGGCTGATTGGGTTATTGGGTGACTCATTAATCTTTAGCTGTTTAACACAAAAAGGAATGACCAGAAAATTTCTCTTGCCTTGCTACTCTGTAAAGTGTCTTTGTGAAAGTTCTCTGTGAAAAGCAACAAGTAAAATTGAACTGAATTGAATTGAAAATTTCTAATTTAGTTGTAAGTTTTCATTCGGGCACTTCCTTGATCACAGTGGAAACACCAGGGTGAAAGCTCGTCCAGTAATTAATATCCAATACGCCTACAGTGTTGAGTTCCTCAGCAAGCCCGTACGATGTTCTTTTCTTTTGCACGTGGCTGATGGGGCAGACTCAATCAAGCGTTGTCCTGGTGGAGTTCAGACCTGCAGTTTGGAGATGATATCCAGAAGCAGTTGAGAAATTGTTGTTCATGTTCAGCCTAAACTTCTATGGTCAACCGACTGCTTTCGGTTAGAAATGTGTCTTGTTAACGTGGGGGCCACTGTGATGGCAGATTATCTCTTTCCGCTACCCCTCCCTTTGTTTGCTTTGTGGAGAAGGTGGGACTCTGTCGCTTCCATAAATACGGATTGAGGGCTATTAGACCTGGGGTTTGGCCTAAAAACGAGGGGGTGAATGTGTCCCTATTTCTGAGCTGAGCTGTTAGCCCCGAGCGGCTCTTGAGATGGCCGCTCCTGAGGTGGCTGCTGCCGTTAGGGCAGAAGGGAAATGAGAGACGGGTGTGTGGCTCCGCAGTCGCTCAGATGAAACGTGTAGTCACCTCCCGACTCTATTGTCCGGCCTGGGGCTCTGACTAATCAAGTTCCAGTCAAAGCACAGGACGGTGTCTCCGGACTGGTTTTGCCCAGGCAGTGCCTCTCGTGCCTCGGCTACCCTGTGATGTCATCTGCTCTCCAGTCTTCACCATCCTCTCCCTCACCTCCTCTGCTGCCTTTGAAACCTTTCCTCCCTCACCCTCCCCAGAATGAACTAATTTCCTGACCCGAATGCCTGGCAGACTTTGTGTCAGGGAGCACAGACCTCTTTTTCATTGCTAATGACTGATGACTGTCTCATTGCTGTTGTAATGTCCGCCTTTCAGTCTCCCAAGCGTGGGATCTCTGGGGGGGGGGGGGGGGCATTAACAACCAGGCCTCCATGAATGTGATGTCTCATACCCCCCTGTTCCCCTTTGACTGACCATTTTTCCCTCTCTCTCCCCCCTCCACGACCCCCCCCCCCCCCACCTTTCCACAGAAATTGTTTGTTATCATAACGTTCAGCAAGCACTTAGTGGAGCAGATGGTGTCCCTGATTGGGTGAGTAATTTACCTACTGAGTAATATGGGTCTGTGAAGAGGCGGTGGGTGGCGTGGGGCCTGAGCATGAAAGGGTTAATGGGAAATGATGAGGTAGAAAGAGGGCTTCAGACAGGCACAGAACTCTCCCTTTTTTGGTATTGCCTCGACACAGGGCGGGAAAACCGCTCTCTGGCAAGCCTGGCCGACCTGTTGATGTTTTGGTGAGAATACTGCTAAAATGTGTGCTTCCTTTAATGGACGATGCTACAGATATTGCTCCCCACTAACCAGGCGGTCAGCTAGATGTTCTTAACATTGGCAGTTACATCTCCCTTCCGTTGATGCTGAAAAATTCCAATTTGATGCACCTTCTGAAAATTGCTATGTTCTCAGTGGAAACTCACTTTTTCAGTTTGAATCACTGGAAACTCTGTCACGAACCAGAGCCTCTTGTACTTAGGAAAAATTTAAATCAGAGGCAACGTAAGAGTCGACCCCCCGGTTAGTCTGTGCTAATATTTGTGATGATGCATACTTGGCTCTTTATTGCATGATTGTTTTGAAGATGCTGCTTACGGTAGGGTGCTATATACTGTCTTTGTTCTCTGTATTTTGGGATGAATGACTGTATAGTACCGGTGCTGTGCTTTGAGGCCTCAGACCTCTGGTGTGGTTCTCTTTCTGGTTTTTGTCTGTTACCTCTTGATTTTTTGGGTCACAGTCTTTATCGCAGAGCTGATAGCATACACCCAACAGTCACCGAGGCGTTAGCTGCATGCTGTTGGCGCTCCCTGCGCGCTGGCTAGGTGTTGGGCTAGTTCGCTTGGTCCTGGCTTTTCAGTGGGAGTGAGAACCTCAGAAGACTCAGCCCGTTGATAGCGGAAAGCCGCCAATGCGGTTTTTTCGCGGAGGTGACACGTGGACCTACAGCAGGTACGCCCCCGGCCCGCCTGGGCCGCGGTCACTGCCCTTGCGGCCCGCGGCTTCGCTCGTCCTGTGTGGAGATGCTCCCGCTGCCGCGTGAGGTCTGTGTGTTAGGCAGCAGTGCGGTGGAGCTGTAGTAGAGCATTGGATCTCAATCGCATCCTGAGGGTCGACCTTTTAGCAGACAGAGATGCCCTTCAGCACCTGCTGCTGGGACTGTCCCAGATCACGTGACATGTGTGTGAGCTTTGATTCGCTGTGATGCTGAAATCTCATGCTCTGATTGCATCATCTCACAGCCAGTGTGACCTTTTTTTTTTTTTTTGGAAGGAACTAAACAGTGATTACTCTTTGTAGTTTTCTGTAGTGTCAGTTTTTTGTTTTTAAAGTGCCGTGCAACCTAACCACAGGAACTTTGATATACAATTATCAGTTAAATTGCAAATCAGATTGAAGCTTGAAATACCTTCGTGTTTTTTAATTTGTAAAAAAAAAAAAAAAAAAACTATAAAATGAGCACCAAGGGAAATCACCATTTTGTAAATGTGTAAATATTTTGTCTAGGTTGTATTTCAGAACAAGCATTCGTGCTTTCTAAAGAACATGATGTTACTACAGATGGAAATGGCGAGGGGTCTTGCAACACATCAGTTTTTTTTGGCATATCGGATGTCTTTTTTATTTAATCCGTCAAGAGACCTATAAATGTTTAAAACAGTGCGCTGTTGTAGTTTATGAGAGCTTTCAGGGAACATACTGTTATGCCTAAAAATGGTCTTTTTTTAAAGTGTCGCTCATAAGATATTATGATGGGGGCAGACCCTGAGAGGGAAACTGGGGGCTGCTGGATTCGCTGAACCGTTTGGGCTCGGCTCCTGGCTCATTGGTGAGTTTCCGTTTTCATCAGAAACCCGTCATTTTGGTCCTGAGAAATTCCCCCTCTCAAAATGTCATAACCGTCAATCCGGAGGCCCTCCCATCATGAAAGTTTAGGGGTTTTCACCTTTACCGACGCGCCGAAGGTTCGACCCAAATCGAATAGGAGGATATGATGCGCACCGTAGCACATATTAACCCTTTAATTTCAAGCATGTAGTTTTGGGTTTTTTTCCCCTCGTTGGGGTTTTTTTTCACTTGGGTGGAGGTGTGAGGAGTTTTGGACTGAATCATTTTGGAATGAATTTCCCTCACCGTACACTGCGTTATGTGTCTGTGACATTAAACAGTTCAAACATTCTTACTTTGGCTCATTTGAACTTTTTAGCTTTTGGTGACCCGTATTTACTAAATCATTAATTATTTATTTTCATAATTAAACATTTTGGACTATAACCTGTTGAGGTCAGTCCAATCTGTGAAGGATTTGTTGTTGTTAAAACTCATCGTATTGCATTATCAATTCAGCACATCCGTTAATTAAACCATTTTTATTGTGGGATAATCTGATGTTACTCTTTAAAGTTGTTTTTACAAAATGGGCGCTTTTAAAATGTGCCCCTAAAAAGTAAGACCTTTTACTGTATTTGTAGGAGTAATCTATAAAGTAAATATATATGGTATGGAAGACTTGACCTCTGATCTGACCTGAATGTTTTCATTTTTTATTTTTGTTTGTTTTGGTCTGAGAAAGTTGCCATCATCAATAGACCAAAACAGATAATTAACTGACCAGTCTTTCAATACATATTTGTCTTTTTACAGTTCTCTTTCAGAAGAGCCTTTTTATTTGCAGACACCTTTTACCCAGCTTGTGTTGAGAATATGTATGTTCCATGCTGAGTATTTCTAATTGCATTGCTTCTCAATAATTATCTCATTCTTTAGTTTTCAGGACTGAGGTCATTTAAATATCTTTTTTTAATCAGATATGCCCACCCGAAATTGAAAACCCCTTATGCTAAAAGGGGTGTCAAATACTCTGAAGCGGGAAAAAAAAACATCTTATGGCACTGCTGTAAATGTCATCAGGATTACTACAAGAACAAGTCAACAAGAGAATTTCCCATATCAACAGAGGAAACAGGGTGTGTGTTTTTTAAAAGGATTTTTCCCATTTTGTGCAATTTTTCCATTCCCTGATTCAATTTCCCCATTATAGGACAGTTAACTCTTTGCAACTCTGATAGTTGTGACCTATAGCACATTTTCAGTGATTGGGTATTATTGAAATATACCCACTAGGGTTCGGAGATATTTTTAATGTGGTTCCCCTCTGGGCAAGTGATGTCTAGCAACGCTGTACAGACAAGCAGATTAAGCCGAAACAGGTTTGTCATTTTTGGCTCTCCTGTCAACATCCAGTGGACATCCACGTTAGGTGGAGTATCTGCCGATCTTGACCGAGACCAGTGAAATATTGTTAAATGCCTAACGATGCCTTCTCACTCACCCTAATTCACAATACAGAGTGAGGTGTACGCATGTATGTCGGCAATGTCTGGATTTCGACGTCTTATAAATGTTCATTCTGGTTACTGTGGGGACGTCCCACAAACGACACGGCGACTTTCCACGTACGTTGAATGGACGTGATTTTTCTCATCTTGTCCCTGCATTTTGAGCTTTGCCGTAAGCTAGAGGGCAGCTCGCCCTTCTCCTTGTACGGGTCACACCCTTTCCGGAAGGAGCTCTGGTGCCGTACAAACCTAGACAAGGCTTTTCCACCTGAAGCTTCGTCACCACATGCTGAACAGAATACAGTCGAATATAGAATCATTACAGTGTAAATGTTCCTTTAGCTTTGTTCAAGCATCATTAAACGCATTGAACGCAGTGTCCCATTTAACGTGGCACTGAACCGCGTACAAAGAGCACCATCTGAGTTACGGTATCGCGACAAGTGAAGTGATGCTGTGATAAAACGGTTCGGTGTGAAAGCGCAGAAGTCAGAGCAACGGAAGACGTGTAAATTGTCTGTTGTGGGAGCGCGAAACGGGCACAACGGGCGGCATAATTCAGGAGGACGAGCACAGAAGGGCTCACGGGGCTGTGGCATCTCCGTATATCACCATGGTTTCCTGGAGCCATGCGCCGTGGTGGTGGTTCAGAATTCCAGAGCGGACTGTTGCGGAGGTCCAGCTCCCGGGCTCCTGAGGTCCTGAGACCCTGTGGCCCGGTTGCTAGGTCAGTTAGCCCCAGACCTACCTTCTCCCGGGCCATCGCCCCCCATGTGAAGTGGAACTTAGAGCGTGTACAGAACCATTTGTTTTCTAACTGTGTGCCCCTCACAGAGAACGCACCTGTTCAGCGTTTTAGGTTTTAAACGTCAGAAACAACGTTTACAATGTCGAACAACGTTTACGAAATACCGCCAGTGTTTAGCATATCGTGTTTTATTTCTTGCTGCAGCTTGTATTGAGGTTTTTTTGCTTTTACTGTTTTTCCTGTTTCGTCCAGTTTTTCCTATGTGTGGTGTGCTGTAATTCAGGTCGGTTTTTTTGGTTTATGAAGCATAATGGAAAGCAGCATGGTGGTTCTGCATTGAAATGGATATTATGGCGGTTATGGGTCTATTTGATACTTTACCGTCCTTTTTGTGCCACCATTTATTTTGATAGTCTATTTGGCAGACCGCTAGTAAGTCACAGATAATGTGTAGATGGAATTTCAGAGCACGATGTAAAGAGTAAAATGGATTTTACATTTCTTTAATGCAAGCACGGCAGAAGTAATATTTGTGACCTTTTTAATTTATACAATCTATGACTTTATACGTCATGAGCAATAGTGAATTTGACATGGTGGATTATAGAAGGGTTTGGGGCGTGGTGGGGTAGTAATCTGTAGCTGTGATGTGGGTGGGGTTGGTATGTAGTTTGGCGGTATCAGTATGATGGTGCATGAGTGGTTAATGTATGGGGTGGCATGTGTAGGTGGTATTATGTGTTACAGTGCAAGTTAGGTATTTATGTGAAGTTAATCATTCATAGATTATTGCTTGTGTTTTACCTGATCGCACGGAACGTGCACTCAAATTGCTACTGATCTCATTGTAGCAATAGGGAAATCCTGCTTCACTGTATTAATTTATAAATGATTCTTCAAAAGTTCAGTAATCATATACGCATTTGCTTGCAAACTAATAATGTTCAGGTGCAGCACTGTTCTGAATTTTTTAATATATATGACTTTTGTACTTGTGTTCATCTTTGCTTTTGGAACATTATGCAGGTATTGCCTTGTAATATTCACTTGTGAGGATTTGGATATTCAATTTCAATACTGGTGAAAGTGGCTTTCTTTTGTATTTATTTTTGCATGACTCATCAGTTGTTAACTGGATTGTTTGTTAGTATTGTATTTCTTCGACATACAAAGCAAGTGTAATTTGCTGCCACTGAGTACAGCTATGGTTTTGAAATGTTTATAGCACCAAAAGCAATAAAAAATAAAATTGAAGAACATACAGATTAACCCAGTTTTATTTAAGCAGCTTCTCAAAGCAGGTTTAAAAAAAATATTTAAAAAAACATTACATTTATTTGGCAGACGTTTTCATCCAAAGCGACGTATAATAAGTGCATGCCGAAGGACATTGGACAACTAATTCATTAAATAAAATGTTTTTCAGATTTTCCCCTGTTCTTTCTCCATATTTTTTGAAAATGGAAATGTATCTTTTTAAAAGGTTTGGGTAAAACTTTTTTTAAAAACATCTGTCAAATCTACAATTAAAATAAAATGGATCAATGAGTTTTTAGTTTTCATGTTTTAAATTCTGCATTCACTAGCAGAAAATTCTTTGTGAATTGCTATCTTTAAGACCTCGTTTGGACCTAAAGATGAAAACTCAAAACTGAGGACTATTATCCACCTTGTTTATTCATCAAATCTTATTTGTTCAAATAAGGCTAATTTGATTTTCATATATTTTCTATTATGGATTTAAATTACATTTTATCTGTATGTTTTTCTAACCATTGTTAATATCTAAATGGAAATATATATTTTGCATTTTCTTGCATTTGTCTGGAAGAAATATTTATCTGGAGTTCGTTTACAGTGTATGAAATGTCTTCTGCAGTTGAGTTCCACGTGCCTGCAGCTCTTTAACTAAAACTTTAACTGAAATAAAAATAGGTTTCCTCATCTGCGTATCAGTAAGTTTTTCCTTCTGTTTTAAATGTGTGTTCAATAGAATGTTTCATAAACCAAATATGCACATTTAAAAGCTTTCGTTTTTTTTTTCCTTTGAATGTACTGTATCTTCAAAGAAAATACAGTATCTTCAATGACCTACAGTTTATTTCTTTGCACATTTCGTTGGGATCTGAGCTTCATTTCTCCCAAAGAGTAAATGTATGGAGAAATATAATAAGAAGAATGAGAACAAACGAATATGAAAAGATTTTTAAGCTGCCCACTAAAGTATTAGGAAAAAAGTTAGGAAATGATCATTTAACTAAGTGAAGATTTCACTCTTCTCCAGTGTTGTAGTCCTCGGTTAAAGATGAATTTGCTTGGATTCTGCCTGTACATGCGTTTTCCCTTTTGTGAAGAAGCTATTTAAAAAAGCAGTAGTTCACTCTTTGGTGCTTAATTTTATGGGTGGAATCAATTTATCTCAGTTATCAGTTTATTACTCATTTGTTTACTTAGTCATTATTATTCATTATTGTTTTGCGCTAAGGTTACCCAATAGGGGTCTTGGTGCCTGCCGTGGTCTCTGAAGGAATTTAAGGGATTCATCACCAAAATAGAATAAATATTTCCCTTTTGAATATTTTTTTTACATTTCCAAATTTCATAAATTATCCTACACTTTTTAGACTTTCAGATTAAATAATCCTTTTCACATTTTTGGTAATATTGTGAGCTTTGTAATTATTCTCATTTTACGATGTATTAAATGTATAGATCTGTAATGTAAGTGCAGCTATTCAATACAGCAAAACACTTCAGCATGAAATTGCTACTTGTATATCACAGTTTAGACATTTCTTTACTACTGTTTTTAGGGCTGAACGATAAACCATTGTATTGAGGTTGGGGTTTTAAGCCAGTAACTTTGGGGATCCTTTCGGCAAAAATGTTTATACTGAAAACTGGCAAAGTTGCAGTTTGCACAGTACCCTTTCATATTTATACACTTAACTGTATCCATCTACACTTATTTTTTATTGTCTTCGCCACATTAGGTTTATTAATTGTACAGACCTGTTACATTATTCCGGTTGATTGCTCTGGGTATGGGATCTTTTTTCCCCCTGAAGCTGTTAAGAAGCTGTTTTTAATCTTAGTCAGTCTTAACATCTGGATGGCACAAAAAGATCCTCTCAAAAGTGAGATGTCTTGGCTTAAAACAACAAAAGGAAGACGTGGGCAAATATTCATTTTGCATGTGAAAACTCGACTTTGGTTCCCACTGAGTGAATACAGTAAGCATGAGGTGTCCGTTAAGAAAGGCGCTATAAAATAATTGTTTTGAAACTATGTAGCCAACCATTGTCTGGTAAATGCTGAAAATTCCTAGGTGTTGGATAATGTTTTCGTTTCAGTGATCAGTTTTTGATGACTGTTTCGAGCCTTTATGAATCATGGCCTTATCTGTTTGCCGAATCTGTTCTTTGCATGTCATACCCCTTTCCCAATGTGACTGTTTTATTAAAAAACTGGAAATGCTTTCATGTTCTGACACAACCCCCCTAGAAGGCACCAAGTGTTCATCTCCAGAAAAGAAAACTTGTCCTGGGGTTTATTTGCAAAAGTGTATTTTTGATGTGGAGGGGAAATTCATGAATAATGTCTACTCGTTTTTAACAATAATATATATCCTAATATATTAATGTAAAATGAATGGAACTTTTAAGTAATTCATTTCAAACACTTTATACCCTTTTTTATACACTTTACATTTCAGGTTGACTTTATACCCTTATGAAATGTATTTCAGGAACCAACTCTTGCAATGTATCGCTTGTACGATGTTTGCAATGCCCAATTTAAATGCTTTTTTGTAGCCATTTCCCCCTTTTTTCGTCACTATGCTATTATCTGCGCTGCTAAATTAGCCCAGTGATTGGGAATGTGGGTTTGACGCATGCAAGGGCATGGGCTTCTGGTGTCATGCGCCAGCCTTTGGCACAGGATGAGAATTTGCGTCACTTCTGTGGTGAAATAACTTGTGGCATTACTGGACTGCTTCTTGCCTTCCTGTGTCGGCGCAGCGAGCGTGCTGTAGATCCAAGAACATCTTCCCTGTCTTTTCCACCTTTTTAACTGTGAACTGGAAATCAGCCTATGGCAGCCTCTCCCCGACACCACGTGACCTGTCGCAAAAACCGTAGGCCGGCAGACTGCATTGTGAATCGCAGAGCCGTAATCGATCAGGAGGAGCGATCAGATGACGGCCTCCCACGTTCGCTCGACTCTGTGGTTCCACCGCCACTCTGAATCACACCGAACCAAGTTTCATATCCCAAGTTTAAACGAGAAAACTAAAAAAAAACTACGGCACATTCTTGGAAGGAAAACGGTGCCTTTTTATTTAACGGTGACATCAGTCGGCCGTTGGTTTAAGATCACTCGCCTCCTTGGTTCTTGCCGCTTTAATCTAAGTTTAAAGACGGCTTTGCCTTGAAACTTGGATCTTTGAGGCTAACTGAATTCATTTGCGTTTTGGCCTGTTCTGAAGGTATGTGTGGATGAGAGAGCTGCGGAGTTGGTGTGGTTTATCAGTATGTAGATCCAGGGTTGCTCCAGACCTGTAATATATATACATATTTAAAAAAAACAAATAATTATAGCAATAATCGTCATAATAATAAAAACATTTTCTCTTGTATACAAAAACAGGTCTTGCCCAGGCATACCTGTGTTTAAAAAATAGCATTTAAACAAGAACTCTGCTTCTATAAATTGGTGTGTGGGTGGTAGACTGTACTGAAATAAAAAAAAATGCCTGTTACTGAAAATGAACAGAATGCATTGTTGTTTCTAGTAATTTTATGTTGATTTCTAAATGATGAGTAAAATGATGCAGTCAAGCACTTTTAAAATGGTAATGAAAGTGATTTATTTTAAGCAAGAGTGAAAGTATTGGTATTAAAACCTTCATTTAATCTTTGCAATAAAGTTATTTTTGTGATAAAGTAATTAACGAAGATTAGTAAAAGCATTACTAAAACAATTACTTCACCGGAAATCTAATCTTAATGTTAGTCCTTGCCTTGTGTTTTGGAGTGTGGGTATACTCAGTAGCAGGAAAGCAGTTTTACAGTGGAGAGATTCCGTTTCCTTCCAGAATGTTCTTTTCACACGCTGACATCAGTGTCAGTGACATTTTCACACATGAATGGGCACTTGATGTACAGTATAGCTGGCTTGAAGACCCTTGTTTCTCCGGTGTCCTATGTACACGCAAGCTTTGAAAGTATGTCCAAGTGCTTGCCTTTAAGTGTGTTGTTGTATCAAAGTGCACTCCGCCTCACTTGGTGTCCTCCGAACCACTGTAGTTCCCAAGTTTTGCTTAGCATCAGGTTAGCTCACAACTAAAGTAGATACAAATTCAATCCCATGTGGTTACACACAAACCAGCTATGTGTAGACAATATTGGCATCTTATCTATAAGTTTGAGGTTTTTTTTTTTTTTGCTATGTAAAAAGTTGTGTAAGTCGCTCTGGATAAGAGTGTCTGCTAAATGCTTGTAATGTAATGTAATGTAAATTTGCGGTTTGTTTTTGTTTTGTTTTTTATTTAAGCAATTTTTTGTTTTACAGATTTTTGTTTTTACGAAGCTTTTTGTCTTACAGATCGGTTGTAATGGCACATTTTGAAAATGTGTCTTGTTTCAATCTACAGAGGAAGAGGGGGAGTAGTGTTGTGAAGTCTAGGCTTTGCATGACCGTTGGATAGCCTGAAGTAAATTACAAAATCTTGAAAGGGTTTCAAATCTCGTTCTTAGTTCATATAACAAATTGAGAGCATTTCTAAATGGTTACATGGGATAGAAATGAGTGTCATATTTTACATTTATTTTAAATAATTGAGTCATAAGGCAGGACATAGGTCAAAGTTTTTTATTTCAATGCATTAGTTTGCAGATGTTTTCTGACATTTGAAGTGAATATGCAAATGAATTTAGTGATGGGTAAGGCAAGCAAAAATGGCTGATTCCTCCATGCATGGGCTCACTGTGGATTGTGATCTGTAGCTGAGGAGATACCATTATCAGCAACAAAACAAAATCAGACGCATTTATTTTTTGATAAGAACATGTTCTTTACAGCATGCGCCGTTCCTGTGTGGAGAGAGAGAGAGAGAGAGAGAAAGAGAGAAAGAGAGAGAGTGTGAGCATTAGAAGGTTCTGAGTTATTCTTGGTACAGTACCTGTCAAAATATTGGTGGAACAAATCTGTCCCTGAAGATGTCTGCTCCTGCCAGGCGAAAAAATGTGATTTGCGTGTAAACAGCGTACACCTGCCTCTGCTATTGGTCCTAGATGAGCAAAAAAAATCGAATGGGGAGCGAATCAATTTGGTCGAATGCTATTTTTGCGGGCTGCTTCTTCACTGCCCATACCACAGTTAATGAGTTTGGTCATGGGTACTTTAGCGTACCCTGCTAACGGTTTACGTCTCTGAGAGGAGAGAGCCAGCGGCTCCCTGCGAACGCGGGAAAGCAGGGGAAAGAGGTTATTGTAAACCGGCTGCCACCGGGGATCGGCCCGTATTACTCATGGCTGAGTAAGCCTGGGTTTACGGCAACAGTCACCTGAGCAACAGTCTCCCTCACAATGGTGGCTTTGACCTGCCCGCCCGTGTGCGGTGAGATCCGTGCCTCAGCTTGCGGAGCTGGGGGGGGGGGGGGGAGGGAGGAGAGGAAAGGTTGACTTCGACCCGTTGCGTTAAGAGGCGCTCGTGTTCAACGCAGGCCCATTACGAGTTGACCTTTTTTCCCTTGTCATCGTCTTCCCTTCTTCTTCTTCTTCTTCTTCCTCTTCTTCTTTGGTCCCTTGATTGCACCCGAACAGCTGCTGCTGTTTGCTGGGAAACCGGGGGACTTATCTCGACGAGCTGCCGCGCTCCTTGCAGAAGCAATCCAAAGAACATAGGATTTATTGATAGAAGACTGGAATAAAAACAAGAGTAGTTCACGACGCGTGTGCAAGGGGCCTCAACAGAAAAGCCATTGTGCCTGCTGGCGAAGGTTGGGAGAGTAGGTGTTGTGATGCGTTTTGGGAAACGAGCCTCGACGGGACGGCGGGTTTAGCCCGCTCTCAGACCCTCCCGAAGCTGTGGTCTCTCGTTCCTCGGGGGTCCGTCAGCTGGACGGCTTCCTGCCCCGCTCCGCTCTGACACATTTTGTTTTCGTCTCTTCGCTCTTCCTTCCCCTCAGCATCCCTAAAAAGACAGCCCCGGCCCGCTCCTTTTGTCTGTTCGGCCATTTCTGACAGGGTAGTAAAGGCCTGTGCTCGTATCAGTAATTTATGAGGTTTTTTTTTTTTTCCCTCAGGAAGCTGAGAAAAATATTTACTGTTGCTTACACATGATGCAAAAGCGCATACCCCGTTCTTCTTTTGACTTCAATGAATATCCCCCCCTCCCCCAGTCAGATTTTCTGTCGATACATTATATTGTTGTGCCAGTCTAAACATTGCCCAGCTCTAGCTGTGTCATTCCTGCTCAGAGCGCACACCTGAGCTGGCTGCAGCGATGGGGCCCATTAATTAACCGCCGGCTCTGTGCATATTGACTTTGCATTACGAGCCGCGGTGTCGGTGGCGGTGAAACCTGTTCATCGGACCCGACCCGCCCGTTGGCGAACGTGTCATTCGGTCCGGCCGGTACAACTCTTTGGCCCGAGCTGAGCAAACTTGTAATGATGTCACGGTCGTTTGCCGTGAGTCACTTTTCCTCGGGCCGTGTTTGCTCATATCACGAGAACACGACGTCCCTCGAAAATCAGCCTCGTCGTAACGACGGCAGCTCGTAGCAGTGAAATGTTACGGCCAATTTGAATATCTGATGCAAATATAAACGTAGGTGCGTAGCCGTCATAGGCAGCGTTTACAACGTTTATGTGAGCAGGATTGCAGTAATTTTGGCTAATCTCAAATATTTCAGAAAGTAACGGACTTTTAATCACTAAGGCACATGATGGACTGTTTTTTAAAAAAAAAAATGTAATTCTGCTTAACTTTTTATTTTGGGATATGGGAGAATATATATGTGTATCAGAGTATTTATTAATATATATTAATATAAAAAAATAATTACAATAATACACCCTTATATCATAAAATGTAACCTTAAATATTTATACTACTTTAAAATTCTAAAAATTGCATAAAAATTCATTAATACATTTAAGTTTCTTTGTCGCATCTAAGTGTACTTCTCTTTGAATTTTCTATATCTTTCAGTCTCTGTGGCTTCACATTTTTAAGAATCATAATTTGAAATTTACAGACTTAGGAAGTTATCCCCTAAAAAATGTAATAAAATATAATCGAGATTGTCATGTGAGAGCTATGACTTTGATCCCAGTTAACCGCCATAAACAGGAGGGTATCTAAAATTAGTTCGAGT
Source organism: Anguilla pacifica (assembly GCA_039654925.1). Classification (NCBI taxonomy): domain Eukaryota; kingdom Metazoa; phylum Chordata; class Actinopteri; order Anguilliformes; family Anguillidae; genus Anguilla; species Anguilla pacifica. Next base: position 48,113,046 of record CM077292.1, read on the forward strand.
GAGATCCTCTGCTCTCTCGGTGTGTGTGCTGAGCCAAGCAACTCTGTCTTCTGGATTTCCTTAGTATAGACTCTTCCAGTAATTTTTCGTTGTTGTTCTACGTCCGTACTTCAAGATGGAGACTCGTGGGTGTAAGAGCCTCCGTTTAAAACAGAACGCGCAGTTTTTGCAGTCATTTTTTGCACGGATGCCGCCTTCTGCCTGCAGTGAGACCGCGCTCGTCTCTGGAACGGAAACCGCGCTACTGTACGCCGAGCGAAAGAAGGGCTAAAAGCTTCCGTATAATAATAATAAACGTCCGGATATCTGTTACTGTACGTCGAACGAAAGGCGAGAAGGTTCCGTAAAACAGAACGTTGCATCGGATATCTGACGCGCGGGACCGTTTAGCGGGAACGGGTACACTCTCGCTGTGAATTTGGGCGCGTTCTTGATCGCGGCTGCCGTAACGTGGATGCTGCAGCGCGTGTGGGTTTCGGCAGTTTCGGCCGATGCGGTGAGCGGGAGGTTACGCGAACGCGAACGCGTTTCTGAAAGGGAAAGGTGCCGGCGCTCTGTACCTGGCGCCCTCCCCCCCCCCCCCTGGGTTTTTTTTTTTTTTTTTTAGCGCTCGGTTTGCGTTGCCGCTGGCGACCGCGCGGCGACGGGAGGCCGGGGCCTGTGACTCGCAGTCGCGCGCGCGGTACGCCGGGGTACGTGTGGACCGTCAGGTGCGGATGCTGAGTCATTTGGGCGACTCTGCGGTCGCTGGGATTGGTGCAGAGGGCACCAGACGACCTCCCCGAGACAAACGGCTGAAACTCCTCACATCCTCCCTCACAAACGGCGACGCACGTCTGCACACACACACAACACACAAACGCGCGCGCAGTCTCCCTTTCACACACACGATCTCTTTATCTTTCTCTGTCTCTCACAAAGTAGCGTACACACACCTTCTGTCTCTCTCTCCCTCCCTCTCTCTCTCTTAAACACATACTCTTTATCTCTCTCACACACACACACACATACATTCTTTCTTTCGCACAGATACACATATACACAACTCACACACAGGCACACAGCAACTCTTTCTTTCTCTCTCTCACACACACTTTCTGTCTTTCTCTCTCTCTCTCACACACACACACACCCTGGCTCCCTCTCCAGTAGTCACCACGGCCTCCTGCCTAGCTGGAGCGCGGGTTCGAGCCCGATCACACAGCCCCCCCCCCCCCCCCCCCCCCCCACCCGCTACTGTCTCACACAGACCGTGCTTTATGTGAGTGCACTGACAGGCCGCTGTGACACACTGGTATAATTGCTTCTCCCTTCCTGGCAGTGGGCACCCAAGGGTAGCGCTGGGCTGGCCGATTCCCAGCAGACCTGAACAGAGAAGTCATCCCCCCCAATAAAAAAATGATCTCACTCCACCCCTCCCATACCCCCCACACCCCTTCCCCTGCTTTGTTTATTTCTATGGTGTTGTGAGAAGGTTGTTGGCCTGACCCCTCGCTAACAGATGGCCCCGGCAGCGTGATCTGATTGGCTCATCAGTTGCGGGAGCTCCGTCCGGGACGCGCCTCGTGTTTTTACGGTGATGTCACCGGGAAGCCTACCGATGAACCCTTGGGATCAGCCCTGGCACATAATAATCCCAGGTGCAGCAGCCCGGGACTTTAAGACGCTCTGAATTTACTTCCCCGTTTACCTCACCTTTAAATCAGAAGTCGTAAATCAGCTTTTATTTTTGTTTTTTTTTTACAAGAGGGAAATTCGTAAATTCTCGTAAGGTCCCGTGGGGCTGCTCCCTGAAAAATGTCAGTTTTTTTTTTTTTTTTTTTTTTAACTGGAAAAAAAAAATCACCCAGACGTTTAGGTGCGTACGGTTTGCAGCTGCGTTTATAACCGTGTTTTATCTCTTCCTCAGACGAAAGCTCGCGTGAGTTCAAGCCGATTATGTTCTCTGCATGTTCCTGTAATTCCCCGCCCAAATTCCACCCCTGGCCCCGTGTAATGCATAGAACTCAGCCTGACTCCGGAATTCCAGAATCCCTGCAAACAAGAATTCCGTTGTTTCCTTACTGCATTTCTTATACATGCATTTCCCTCCAAAATTATTGGCACCCTTCATAAAGATGAGTTATTGGTTATTTGAAATAACGCTAATAGTGATTAATTATATTTTATGATATAATTATAGCATAACATTTAGAAATATTTTATTATATTTTATGCAAAATCTAGATTTCTGATGTTTTATTTAATTTCACTGAGGAAAAAGCTTTTTAACAAGTAATAATTTCATTTCCCAAAACGATAAGTGTTAAAATTACTCACACCATTGCTTTTTTCTGCACCGTTCCTTCCTGGGGATAACTCTATTGAGTCATCTTCTATAGTGTTTTATGAGATTTCTGAACGTATTGTGGGGGGATCCGTGTGGACTGTCCTCTCCAATTCAAACCTCAAACTCTGGATGGGGTTTAAGTCAGGAGGTGGCCATTGCAGAACAGTAATTTTGTGGCAAGCTAACCGTCCCTCGGTTGATTTTTGAGGTATGGTTCTGGAGCGTACCTCAAAATGTTTACCTCATGTTTATTTTGCACAGCCTGCATTGTTCATTTTTGAAGGTGTAGATCATTTTGGAAAGCACTGTATTACACACAGCATTACACGCAATGGTGACCTGAAATAAATTTTCAGGTTTTCAACAAAAACTAAGTTTGAAAGTATCGGAATTGAATACAGTTGGTTCTGCTGTACCAAGTACACGTCAAGGAAGTGACTGTGACATTATGCTGGTTTATAACTGCCTGGCACATCCAAACAAACACTTTCTCTGGGTTTTGTGTCCTTATAAGAGTCACTCATTCTACCCGTGTTTCATTCACTAAAAGACGTGTTTAAACTGAAAGAGGATGTATGGGTTGAAGCTTTAGCCGCACGCTGTCAATTTCACGTTAAGAACACGAGTAGCTGAGCAGTGAGCGAGAGGAGGTGGTCTGCCCGTAAATCACACTAACTCATGGTGTTCATTACTTCCGCAGCCTCTGCCTTCTGTTAGAAAAAGCTTAAATGTAATCTCAGTTCACCCTGTAGAAATCGCATAAAACCTGCGCCACATGTAATTTAATCTGATAACAAAGCCGGTGGGGAGGGTTGTTTTATGAGTGTTTAAAATGCGCGATGAAATCATTCGGTGTGCACCGAAGATCACGAGATCTTATGCTGCAGTCCACCTAATGCAGGTGTGACTGCTGATGTCTGTTTAATGTTGTCTCTGTGACGTGTGAAATTTATACAGCCTGTGCTGGGGGGGGGGGGGGGGGGACTTGACGGACTGCTGTCCTTTGACAGCAAAAATAAAAGAGGAACAACTAGGTCTCTTTTTTTTTTTCTTGTGCCTGGTTAGATTGTGTCTGTGTCATAAGGTCTGTGGGTTGGATTGGGCTTTTTTGGTTTGGTCTTGAGTTCTGGTTGTGACCGGCAGGGCCGGGCGGCCACTGACGTCGGAACCCGGCGGGTTGTTGTTTTTTTCTCGCGCGTGATTGTGTGCCGTCCTTGGTCCTCACGGGCGCGTTGGTTAGGCGTGCGAGGCCGCTTCTGCCCTGGCGAAGTCAAAGGTCCATTCTGACTCATCACCAGTGGAATTTGGTCTTAAGGAAATGAACGGTTAAAAAATGTGACAATCTATTTTTTTTACAGCAGCAGGAAATGATGGCTCATTAAAATTCGAGCCATTGACGTCTGCGACGATTTTAACCCTTTGAAGAGCCTGCAGCGTGGGGGGTTGGGGGGGGGGGGGTTGAGGATGGGGGAACCCGCTCTGTGATATTTTCCCTCCAAAAAACTTTAAAACCACCTCTCTGCCGATGGCACGAGGGGTTGTCCCCCCCCCCCCCCACCCGGTTCTTGATCAGAGCTCCTGCAGGAGTCGTGTGAGGATGAGGGGGCGGCGATGCTCAGACCGACCCACAGCGCGCGATTCGTTCAGGGGGGGCGCGTAACCGGGCCGACGGGAACGGCGCGAGCGCGAGAAGGCCTCGGGCCTCCGTTTTGGCCGGCCTCGGCTCGGGCGCGGTCCTGTCAGCCGCGTGGCTCCGCCGCGGAGGCCCCAGGATCCTCGGCGGTCCGCGGTTCGTCTCGGTGAAGTGGCTTTTCTGGGTTCTCTAACGTTTTTTGGTCCTCCTCCGTTTTTTAACGAGCGCGTCTGCGGACGTGTGCGGAACCCGAGGACCGGCCAAGTCGGCGCCAGGTCTGGGAAACGCAATACGAGGCCTGACCCCCCCCCCCCCCCCCCACCCCACCCCACCCTACCCCCCCTGTACTGAGTCACCTATCCGTTCTCAAGGCTGACCTAAGACACCAGATGAGCTCACAGGACGCTCAGCAGTCAAGACATATCTGCTGAATAAAGACCCCCCCCAGCCGCCCCCCACCCACCGCCCACGCCATTCTCCAGGCATGTTTCTGATATTTTGGATTTAGGAACATGCGACCTCAGCATATTTCTGAGACATATGAGACACTAGACTGGCACAGATAGATGTGGATACATACTTTGAGCAAGGAACGTTTGGGGGTGTAATTGTTTGTGTTGTTTCCCTTGGGGGATCTACGTAATATTTTGTATGCATATGTGTACATCCCAACGTAAATGCGGCCAGTTTTTTTTTTTTAGGTGTTCAGTTTTATTAATTCTACGTAGATCCTTGTTCGTAAAGATTTAACATTATTTAAAGTGTTGTGTATTTACCTAGGAGTGGTCTACTTGGATGTCAGTCTGTGAATTTTTTTCCCTGCTTGTGTTGCCATTATTGTCTGGTAAATTCCAGTCTCTCATCATCGTCTGTTGAAAACTCAAAACTTAGCATTTTGCGCTGGAAAAGCCATCAAGTCTTTCAGCTGTGCTCCTGATCTATTTTAACTTCAAGTTCCTCTTTATGTTGTCTGTTGAATTATGGTCATTGTGCGCCTTTTGATAAAAACACAGAGGTATAAGTGGAACACAAGTAAAAGTATTTAGTTATGCAGTTATTCAGTACAGTTCATTTTTTATGAAGCCACAACATGGAACACCAAGTACAATGACTGTTACATATTTATGATGTTCTGATATATGATATAGTTCGCCAGACATGGTTCTGTGTTTGAGGTTCATGTGGGATTGATTGACCATGAAGCCTTTTTTTAAAGTCTTTTGAGCAAAACCACAGCCTGTATCCAGCTTTAGGAAAATATTAATAGGGCATTACACAGAATTCACATATAAAATATAAAGGAATCCATTTCCTTATCTCAGGAATTTTTGTGTATGTAATGTCTTCTAGATATTGAAATTTACAAATATTATCTTCTAATTGATTGGCACAAATTGCATATTGCCTTTATCTTTTGAATTGTATGTATTGAGATAAATTTTTTCTGAAAAAATAACGATGTTTTGTAGTTTTTTTTATTGTAATGACTTTTTTGTAGTTTTTTGTAGTTTTTGAAATGTGTTTGAGTGATTCTTATTTGTTTCTGTTGAATTGAAGAAATTCATGATCTCATTTTTGACAGCTATAATGCATCACTCTTTTACTGTGTGAAACACATGCTCTAATATATTTCACACCCACAAATACTAGAGAATTACAGAATACAAATAGTATCTTTTTTATTTGTTGGATTCATTGATTATTCATATGAGATATAGTATATATGTTATGCTGTTTGTTATCGCATATAGCTAAGTAAAATCTATGTAAGCTTATATGTGCATTTCATTAATAAATCTGTATTATATTTGTTAAAAAATCTGGCAAATAAATAAGTATAGTGCTTTTATCTCCAGTAAACATATGTTTTGCCACAATTTATTTTCCCCATTGTTTCCCTTAGGGAAAGGTCCTCTGCTGTACTAAATCAATTTCAGCTAAAATTATATTGGTTGCATTTTTATATTATTATATGTATCATTATCAATTTAGTACTCTGTTCTGGGTTTTAGTCTATACTTTTAGCTCTGTATTAAATAAAAATGGGTCGTTTCTGTTTCCCCATTAGGGGTGATACTGCTTTTATCTTCTCTTTTGCTCATTTTCTTCACTCTCACAAAGAAAGGTACAGTGGAGGTACAGTTTTGTTTTATCTTTAGAGATAAAACTTCCCAAATGTACCTAGGAAGTACAGTAATCTAATGAGTACCTTTTACAAGCTTAAAATGTACAAATGAACGTACCTTTGCTGGCATGAGGTACAATTATATGTACTGTACCTATAGGGTAACACCCCAGGGACAAGAGTTAGTTTCTTTTTAGGCACTTTTTCAAACATTTTTTTGAGGAGGATTTGCATTTTTTCCGTTATGTTGCGAGTATTATGAGCTTTTCACAGTGGTAGAAGGGCTTAAGTAGAGTTTGGATTTTTTTTTATAGAAGTCGGCAGGGTTTCCCACTCACCTTTAGCTCTTTAATAGTAACAATTTAGTCATTTTATGGGCCTTTAATTGTTATTGAGATTTGAAAGGTCAAAATAACAGCAGAGATTAAATAAAAATGGAGAAAAGCACATTTTATTTAAGAATTGCACAAATCATCAAGCAAAGGAAGGGGGAGGGGCAGAATCTTCATTTAAGCATTGAGATTTATTTCTGAATGTTAGTACATGCATTAACAACCATTTACATTCCACAAATTAAAAACATTACAGGTACTCACATTTTTCATTATTGCTCTGAGTGTAGAAGGCAGAGAAATTGTTTGCCACACTGTATGGCTCCTGTGTCCAAGGTATGCGTTTTGATATCTGAAGGTGGAAGAATTCAAGTAAGATGGAACACAAGCAGAATCCAGCCAGTGCCAGTGAGGTTCTTCATCTGAATGTTTTGGACATTTCCGGTGCCAATTTTTTGACCAAAAAAAACAGCAAACAAACAAAAGGAGCAATCTTCAGCCTCTGAAGACTTGCCGTTAACTGTGGGTTCTGGCGGTTAGTGTTCTCTTTGAAACTCCTGGACCATGACTCGCTCTTACTCACTGAAAGTCGACTCATTTCGCGAGAAATTTAATTCCTGCTATCACTGAAACTCAAGAAGTTTGTGGTTTAGCTTTTGTTAATTTCTTTTCATGACTGGGTGATTAAATCTTACTATGTTCATGTGAAAAACTTTATCATGAAGAATAGGGTTACTCACAAACAAGCCAAGAAGATAGTTCCATACATGCTGCTTTTAAAAAAAAAAAAGAAGAAAATGGCTGGATCGGTTGTAGGGAGAAGTTGAGCTCAGGGAATTTTCGGGGGCGTGGAAGAAATCTATAACTTTTTTATTTTCTTATACCTTACAGCACCGCCATTCCATAATGTAATCAGGTGACTCACTATGGACATATCCTGATTTCTGTAGGGCGACTTTGTTCGTTTGTGGATGTTTGCTGTATCGACACCCCGGTGAGCAATTAGGTGGCCGTTTAATTTTTTTTGTGGCGGTTGTCTGTCGTCCATGCTAACAGCAATACCTTATGAGGACGGGTGACTCGCACTTTTGCACTGCGAGAACCGCTTTGTGTAATGGAAAGGAGCCTCCTTAGCCAGGGAACAAACAAAACGACAGACCGACAGTATGTGAGATATGAGTTGCACATGGCAGATGTACAGTATGTAGTGCATAGTAAAAAAAAAAATAACATAAGTCTGGGGCCTCGAAGGATGTTTTTTCAGTGTGCAAGATAGACATACTACTATTGGAATGCTTTTATTAATGGTTGTGATGATACAGAGACTGAAGTGAAGGTCCATAGTATTGTATTTGTTCTGAGATTAATCACTAACTCCTGACTGGGGAGGGATGGGCCACTCAGTGTGCCAGTGCAATTTTTTTTCTTTTTCTTTTTTTTTTTTTTTTTTCGAAGAGTGAGGTGGGGAGGGGGGGGGGGGCCGAATCTTCCAAAGGCTTTCCTAATATGGGCTGTCTTATTCGAACACACCGCCTTTTTCCCTTTCAAGAGGGCAGGGCGGTCCCTCGCTCAGCCAGTGATGACACAAGAACGACTCACTTCCTCATTAATTGGTCGAAACCAGTTCTTACAGGAACCGCTGGTGATAAATGTGAGAGTTCTGAGAAGTCATTCATTTCTCTCCCTGCGCCGTAGAGGAGCACTGCAGGGGACGCGCGTGCTCCGCCAGCAGACCGCCAACTTTTTTTTTTCTTCTCCCTGTTTTCTCCTCTTTGTTTTTTTTTTTTCCCCCCTTCTCTGAGGCGCTTAGGAAATGTAGCTCTCGGTACATCTTGTACTTATTTTTCCTTTTCTTTTCTTTTTTTTTTTTTTTTCCTCTTTCCTCTAAATTCCTCTCCCCTGGGATGAACCGTTCCGCTGCTCGGTCCTGCATCCCTCGCTCGCTCGATCCCTCCCTCCCTCTTCGTTTCGCTCGCTCTGTGGGGAGGACCGGTACTTCATGTGTTAATTGTAGAGAGCTGTACGGTGGGGGGGGGGGGGCGGGGGGGTGAGCACGGCATGATTTCTTTGTTGCCGTCTCAGTCTCTGAATGGTAAGTAGTGTTGATGTAACTTGCTTTGTGCGCGTGTTTTTTCTCTCTCTCTTTCTCTCTCCCTCTCTCTCTCTCTCTCCCCCCCTCCTTTCCCTCCCTCCCTCTCTCCCCCGGCTGTTGGCCCCCCAGCGCCGTCCCCGTACTGGGGGCCTTTCTTCAGAAGCCCTTCAGGGAGTACCTGGAGGCTCAGAGGGCCAAGCTGCACCACCAGGCAGGCGAGGGATTCCCCACGGTAAGCACCGGGCGCCGCCACCCGCTTCCTCTTCCTCTTCCTCCCCTCACTTCACTTCCATCTAAGTCCCCCCCCCGCCCCCCTTATCTTTAATCATTGTCATGCCGTCGGCCTCCCGTGTAGCTTTTGTGCCCGTTTACATAGGGAGCTTTTTTAGGGGGCTCCTTCGGAAGCGGTTAGCGGCTCACGTGCGCGCGGGCGGGTCGGTCCGGCGGCCGGGCGGCGCTTCCGCGCGGCCGTTATGTTTAATAACGCGTGAGCGTGTCCCCGGAGCGGGAGCCGGACGGGGGCCCGGGCTGGGGGGGGGGGGGAGCGGGAGCGGGACGGGGGCCCGGGCCGGGGGGGGTGCGGGAGCGGGAGCGGGAGCAGGGCAGACGCGGGGTCGGCGCTGAGGTTGCTGAGTCATACGCTCAGCAGTCTGCGAGTCGCTGACGGAGACAGAGACTCCCACGTGCCGCTCTGCTCTGCCAGGGCTCACGGGGGGGAGAGAGAGAGGGAGAGAGAGAGAGGGAGGGAGGGAGAGAGAGAGAGAGGGGGGGGAGAGAGAGAGAGAGAGGGAGAGAGAGTGCTCTTATCAAGGGCTGTGAAGCTACTGCCAGTGAAGAAAACTCCGTCTGAAACAAAAGGACAGCTACCTGTGTCTGTGGGAAGCGTGGCCATATCCCAAAGGAAATATTCATGCTAATTTTTTTTTTGGTAAAAATTACAAATAAAACCAAAACAGGACCGGAGTTGCGAAACAAGGCGTTTAGGCTCTTCAGAACAATGCTGTAACTGGTAATTTGACCCCCCCAGCACCACCACTAAAGTTGAAGGGGAAATGCAGGATGATTAACTTTCAAAATTTAAATATTCCTATATGTAGTAAAGGGAAATAGTAATAATTTTTTTTTTTTAAAACGACTTAATATCGGTTCCAGTTTCTTACAATTTGCAAAAAAAATAGTTGGGGGATTTCTTTTTAAATTTTAGTAATTTAATCATTTTTTGATTTCCAACTGTACTGTAAGCTTTAACAGCCTCAGTGAGCAGGGTGTGTGTGTGTGTGTGTGTGTGAGAGAGAGAGAGAGAGAGAGAGAGTGTGTGTGTGTGTGTGTGTGTGTGTGTGTGTGTGTGCGTGCGTGAGAGAGAGAGAGTGCGTGTGGTGACCGGAGGTCTCTTTGTTCCCACTTGACAGGGGGAGAACTGGCTGTCCTGGGTGTTCGAGAAGGTGGTGATCATCATGGTGTGTTATTTCGTTTGTTCTATCATTAACTCCATGGCACAGAGCTGTGCCAAGCGCCTCCAGCAGAAACAGTACTCTGAAGAGAAAACAAAGTGATGCTAAGACTGAATTCATTTCCACTCCTCATTTGAAAAGAAACAGAAGTGTGGGGGGGGGGGGAGATTACTGCTTCCTTGTCCATGTATCAATTAATGCACATGACAAAACTAGCACTGTTTAAAATGTGGGCATATTCTTTTTTTCCTTTGGTAGTACTGCTGGTTTTTGGTTTACAGTGTTTCGGGGCATAATTTATTGCCGAATGCCTTTATGCACTTGCCCATCGTTTCGCTGTTTTTGAGAAGGTATTCTAGTGGGTGTGTTGCGAAGATTCTCAAGTGTAATAATATAAATACCATCTCGGGCGCTGAGCCGCGCATCGGCGGCGGTTGGGAAGCTTGTTGCTGGCGCTAATACTTGTTGTTGCGAGCCGTTATGCAACACGCTGTGGGCCGGCTTCCACGGAAGGGAGCAGGGTTCTCGCTAAGTAGACTAGATTTGTTTAATGGACGTGTGTCATTGTACTGATCGCTGAGGCTGCTTTTTGTTTCCGTGTGTGTACTGTAACAGTGATGCGGGCATACTTTCGGGGACAGTTTTAGTTTTCTCGTTCTAGCTGTAATATTCAGATAATTTGTGTGTTCCTGAAGAATAGCAATATCAAAACGGATAGACGTGGTAGTAGTTTGATTGTACATCCTGTAAATAATAATTTGGGGGGTTTGAAAATATAGATTTATGCTTCTGAATATATGGGGACAACAATAGAAATGAAGGAAAAATGAATGACTACTGTAATTCATTTGTACTCATTTATAACTGTACAAAATGCTATTAATGTCATTTTTATTCAATACGTTTAGACTGAACTTTTTGATCAGACTTTATAAACCGCCATGAATCATTTAGTAGCTTCCTTGTCTGGTTTTATTGTGTTTTTATGAAGTCCAGTAGAAAGCGAGGAAATCAAAGCAGAAATCCAAACGTGATGTTTATATTCTTCGCGCTCTCCTTTTAAGATGGAGAAAGACTGAATGGATTATTGTGCTGTCTAGTATTTTGACCCCGATTTCCGTTGAATTTGAAGTGAAGAGAAGGCGTCCGTTGATTTTCCCATTGTTCTGAAGTTGGTGCAGAAAAATGGTGGGTGTGGTGATGTCACAATGGATGTCCTCTCTGCTTTTTTGCCAGGTTAGCGCTGATTCAACCTGTCCAGTGCGAGTATACGCTATCTCTGCCTGTACATTTGGAGGCTGAACATACTTGCACAGAATATATACGTGTATATTCATTTAGCTGATGGCCATAATCTCGGTGCAAACCTTAAGTGTATGCAAGCCGACGCTCTGTATTTCCATAACAGGAGGCGACTTACTGTACACATTGTGATGTCATCTCTTTAATCTCTTTCTCTCTCTGTCTCTCGTGCTTGTGGGAAACGTATGCCTGCGAACCGAGAGGGGTTCCAAGATTTTTATGTTTTTTTTTCTACCCCCCCCCCCCTACCCCCCTCCTCTCTTCCTCATAATTGCTTGTGAAATGTTTCCCGGCACCGCGCTCGCTGTGGTATGCTGGGAGCTGGCCGCCGCCGCCGCCGCCGCTGCAGCCGGAGTGGCAGGGATTTCTTTCAGGGCTCTAGGTTTCCTTTACCTCAGATGAACCCAGTCACTCCGCTCGCGGGAAGAGCCTTAGCGAGGGGGAAGGGGGCGGGGGCGGGGGCGGGGGCGGGTGCGGGCGGGCGGGTGGTGAGTATCAGAGAACGCTCTCCATTAATTCGAACTCCGGGTGGCATGCGAAGGCTTTTCAGTTCTCTGGCAGCGGCCGCTTGTTTAGAGCGCGCATTAGCCGGCGAGGGCTAGGCGGCCTGGCTCCGATGAATAGGCTCCGGTAAGCGAAAGCCGACCGGCGCTTTTCCACCGGCGCTTTGTGGGGTCTGAACCCGGCGCCCCTGCACCTAGGCATTGTCCCCCCCCCGCTCTCCCATCCTGTCGGATAGCTTATCAGACTGGTGTTGGCTGTTACATTGCATGGCGACAACAGTCTGTAGGCTGTCCGACATTTTGGGCTTCTTCATCTGACCCAGCATCCTGTTTTTTTTTTTTTTATTGTCCTTTTTTTCCCCCCTTTTTTTTCTTATTATCGTGACGTCAGTTCCCATTTTTAAGTGTTTAAGTGTTCCAACCCAGCGTATGGTTCTCTTTTTCCTCGACATGTAAATCAATTTAATGGCTGACACTGTAAAACTGGCCAGCCAGAGTTTTTTTTTTTTGTTTTTTTTGGTACTTTGATCCAATTTGTTTTCGGTTTCTGCATCCGTGCGTGTGTGCATGTACGTGCGAGTGCGCTTGTGTGCACGTGTGTGTGTGCGTGCGTGCGAGCATGTGTGTGTGTGTGGGGGTGCACGCCAGCATCTATACCGCTGAAATACCTCCTCCTGCTTTTCCCAATTGTATCATTACTGTGCTGAGAAATGGGCTTATCTGTTAGCGTAAGCTTGGCTTGGTCGGCTCGAATTTCCTGAATGGAGAAAGCGCACCTTATTGCAACATATCTATTGTGACACAGGGGCTGGTGTGTTACGCAGGAGCACACGTAGGCTATTGTGCACTTCCCTATTATCTCAGAGTCCTTTCTTTACTGTTGCCCAATATCTGTTTGGGTTTTTCCGTTTTTTTATTTTATTTATTTGAGCTCATTTTAATTTATTTTTTTAATTTAAGCTATTTTTTGTTTGGGGGCTTCTGTCTGTAATGGCATTGCTCTGGCCCTTGAGGAGGCCCTTTGTCCGGCTTTCTGAGGTCGTAAAACAGCCCAGCCCGGGTGAGTTACCTTTGGAGAAATGACTTGGGGAGAAGGTAATGTTTCTGGCAAGTCCTGATGGGAAACTTTTTTTTATTTTTTTTTCAATTTATATTTGAATTTAAGGAAAAGAAAACTTTGAATAACTGTGGAATGGCTGTTTTGCCTGCCAGTCTCGGGAGTGTGTTTTTCTTGGCCGTTTTGGGATGTCCTGTTCCACAAGGAAGCTCCCTCCGACCCTGTATGAAAATTGACTGTGTAAGCGTGTGTGCGTGTGTCGCCGTGTGTGCATGTGTTTTCCTTTTTGCTGAAATAAAGAGTTACACTCCAGCTTTGGGGACCCTGTTGTGTTATTTCTTGCCTGGCAACCACCCGTGACTGCACTACACCTACAAAAGCCCAGAGGATCCACAGCAGAATTCTCACTTCACCAGCCCTTTGTTTGGACTGTGGGAGCAATGCTCTAAGAGGCTGTATCTGAGGCACACTCTCTCACACACACACACACACACACACACACTCCCTCTCTCTCTCTCTCTCTCTCTCTCTCTCTCACACACACACTCCCTCTCTCTCTCTCTCACACACTCTCTCTCTCTCTCTCTCTCACAAACACACGCACACATACACACAGTGTACTCACTTAAACGGTGCAAGCAGAAGCAAAAACTGCAATTATGTTCCTGTAATCAGTGCTCTGCAGGAGAAATACAGTAAGTGCGTGGCCCATTTTTTCACATTAGCTCCAGAGGTTAGCAAAGGAACACAATCTAACTCCAGCAAATGTGGAGCCTCATCTACTGTACCTCGCCCGACACAATAAAAATAAATCCAAAATCAAATTCAGCATCCAAAAATTGTAGTTCTGATCCACAAAGCAGGTCTGTGCCCAACTTATAACCAGGTGTGCCAATGGGTGTTGGTGAACAAAATCCTCCTTTACATCACCCTGGGATCCATTTCAGGTGTGGCCTCACGTGTTCTGTAGTCATTCTTGGGTAAACAAAGCCAGTAAATGATGGGACTCTGCACGCTCATCTATAATTTGTACAGGTAGGTCACATGGGGGGGGGGGGGGGGGGAGTCGAACCAATCAGACGACGGCACATTGTGTGTGAGGCGGAAACGTAACGCGTCCCGCTAGCCTGTTGATATTTGCTCGGGGAAAAAACGCCCGTGACGTAATGTTTGCCTTTGAGCGGGTTTGACCGCGGTGCTCCGCGAGATAACGGACGCGCGATACGGCCGCTTTCAGCGCTGAGGTCATAGCAGAAACCGACGCGCGACGTCATCCGCTCTGCTATTCGCGCATAGTATTCCGATGACGAGGTGGCCGGTTTGCACGGGAGCCTCGTTTAAATGAGATTCCGTTCCGAGAAGCGTCGCGTGATCGGTGACGGGCGGCCCGTTAGGGCTCTACAACTGCCCGATTCATGCTGTCCTGGCGGGAATGCTGCCCGCCCCAGCCGCAGCTGAGCGGCCGCGGCGCGCGCGGCACAGCTATGCGCCTTGTGACCTCGCCACTGAAAGCCCTGCTATTTAGCGCAAAGCTGGGAAGTACAAAAGGGACGATCCTGTGGTTTGCGGAAGTTATGTTTCATTGTGTAGTCTTGATTTAGTTATTTATTACAGATACTAATACTCCCGGCAGTGGAAGCACTTTGGCACCAGACAAGGGTTTGTAAGGGTTTAAGATACACTGGTTTCCTGTCAATGTGAACCACAGGGAAACCCAGGAATTTATTCAGGTTGCGTCCCATGTACAAGTTCAAAACCCATGTGGTCATGGGGTATCTGCGGCAGTGGATCACTTGTGTGTGTAGCCTGTAGGTCAGGGCCCGTATGCATTGTGTCAAAGTAAGAGCGCGGATCAATAGTAGGTCCAAGTTTGATTTCAAAGGTAAAACTGACTCAGGCTCACCACTCCTATTCTGAGACACTGTGATTACAGGGCTGAGACTCGACTGCCCAAGTCTTGCCACCCAGAAAAACCAAAGCTGTTGACCTCCAACTGGAGAACAAACGGCTTCTTTAAAGCTAGCAGTTATTACATCATTTGACCTTGATGTGGTTTTGTGCAGTAGTGGAAAATGATCAATACCCTGTGTCCACCAGCGGCCCTGCAGACTCTTAACATTAAGCCTGAGGACCTTAAGTTAGGTGGACTTTGTAGCCTTCAATCTTGCGGTGACGTGCGATGATATATCCCATAAAAGTGGCATAAACTTTAAAAGACTTCCCACAACCCTGCTCTGAAGGTTGGGATTTGGGGCGAGACGATAACCCCGAGGCCTCGGTGCAGCCTCTGCCATGCGGTCGGTCTGAACCTCAGCTCGACCTCATCGCTGGAAACCGCCGCTGGGCCTTCGGAAAGACTGAAAGGCCGCTCCACTCACTCACTCACTCACTCACCGGCTGCACCAGACACCTGTGGGCCGGCTTTAACCACTACAGGAATAGGGATGATGTCACAGAAGTGACAAGGACATTTTCACTCCACCTCAGAGGTCCTTCGCTGTGCGTACTGGCGGTCATCAGTGTGACTGCGATGGAAACGGTCGGTATGACTAAGCGCAGTTACCCTATCTCCCACAGTGAATGAGCCCACTGTGTGGTTCGTTCTCTCACACTGACTGGCTGAGGGCGAGACTCAGCGGTGGAAGGCTAATGTGTCGGTGGTGAGTAACCAGACTCCAGGAGCGAAACCCCCCGACCAATGTTCAGCACGTGGTGTGAGGAATCGGGAGTAAGTAGAGTACAGTGTCCACCGAGAACAATTCCCGACTGCCTACCCGGTAGCTCAGACAACACGACCATTCTCAGCCAGATTACTTTAATTGCTTTGTTAAATATTGGCACGTGCTAGCAACAGCCGGTTTGTTTTTTTTTTTATCGCCAGAAAACAGAGAAATAGTGAAGTACCAAACAGAATTATTACACGCACATTCCGTTCCACCACTTTCGAAACACAGAAGCAGTTAATCATTCAGTAACACACAGCTTCCTATTTTTAGTCAGAGCCTGAGCCCTGTGTTTAGTAGTACCTGTCCTGAGGTGCTTTTTGTAGTGGGCTCCTGTGCTGTAATGTCACAGAACCACACAAACTGCTTCAACTTTGGAGGACAGTAACTATTTCAACGATGAGAAAATGGCGTAATGATGAGCCGGAGATTATAGACTTGATGTTCACGGAGATAACACTGTACATTCCACAGATGCCCTATATTTGAGTAATACCGTGCGTAGATTAGTAATGTAATGTTTATGCCAGAATATTACATGAGTGTACGCTTGTCATAAAATAAGTGATTGTCAGAAACTGCTCAAGCTTGACTTTCAAGCATGCTGTTGCGTTCTATAATTGGATCCGTGTCGGGTCTCTACACATCGCTAACTGTACATAATCCGTTTCTCCATTAGATAAGTGTGGGTTTCATTTAAAACTGGAAAGACCGCAGCGTTGGTTTCATTTGTTCCAGCGAGCGCAGTGTGCAGAAATGGCTTTTATTTGTCTGAATGACACAGAGGATAACCACTTCTAACAAAGCTGCAACAGAGGCAGGCTTGGTCTTTGTGTAAATGGTTCCTTATTTGTGGGCCAAATGTACGTGTCTGTCATATCTAATGTTTCTGCTCCCTGAGGAAGATCTGGAAGATGTCAAAACAGACAATGGACTAGGTCTTCCCAACATCCTTCACAGTCTGAAGCAAAAGATCTGAGTGTAGTCACTATGAGGATCGTAAGAAAGGGAGGAGCTTCAGATTGTGCAAGCTTATGAACATGAAAATCATCTCTCATGTGAACAGTGCAACAAATGGCTTCTGACAGGCCTACCTGTGTAGGAGCACTTCTTGGCAATTAAATCTCCACAACGATTCTTGATTTAAAGTGGGCGCCCTAACTAAATAATCCACAGTAATAGGACACATATCAGACATTCAAGAGCCTAACAAGTGCCTTGAGGGGGAGCTAATTAGCCATTTTTACTTTCTACTGACCTTTTGAAAGTTCGTCATATGTGCCGTTGTTGTGGACTAGTCAACAGCAATTGACCTTGGGTGGCAGTGGGTGTAAGCTAGATATGACGGCACCATGTCACACTCTCTCTGTGCAGGCAAAGGGCAGGACTTTCCAGGCAAACGGCACATTTGTGCCCGCACAGCCACCACCGGCTCATCCTTCGCTGGCCCTGTCGGAGAGTTAGCACCGAGAGAGCTAAATGCCTGTGGAAAGGGGATACAGTGGATGTGACTGTACACACCCAGCTCCCTCTGACCACTTCCCCCTCAGCCCTGCACAGCTCATATGTACATCCCCAGGACTGAAGCAATCGGCATTAGTGATGTTCATGAGACAGGAGTGATTCACCAACCTCCCCCTTCCCACCCTCCATCCCCACGCCCTTTCCAAATTCCAAACGCTGCCCCAGCGGACACAGTCTTCCTTGTTGTGTCCTGGTTATCCGCACGCTCGGATCTTCTGTTTGCCAGCAGAGTTTTTTTTCCTTCTTTTTTCTCCCCGTTTCCGGACGTCGACAGCGCGCTCCCCGCGCGTCATCCGATTGGCCGCGCCGCTTACGTACGCGAGCTGGGCTTCTCGAAAAGCGCGCGTCCGGCCTTGCGCAAGAACATTCCTTTTTTTTTTTTTGTCCGCGAGCCTCCAACGGTGCGCGACGAAGCTGGGCCCCCTTCGCCCCGAAGCGGAGAGAGAGGCAGGGTGGGGGGGGGGGGGGTGACGCATCCTGGCACTCACCTGGAACAACCTGTCCTGGATTGGATGCCAATGTTCACACCTCACCGAAAAAGGGCCCTGGAACACAATATAGGGCAATTTGAGTTTGTTTTAATTACGTAACGCGCCGTCAGGACCGGTTTGACTTCAACCGAAAAAGGCGGCGAGTTCAGAGGCCCGGCTCCCACTTCAGGGCCCACGCGCTCCGCTCCGCTCCGCTCGGGCCGGATGAAGATATGCTGAAAAAGACATCCGCAAAAAAAAAAAAAAAAAAAAAGCGCACACGTAGAAGTAAACAGCTGTGTCATGGGCGGCCTGTTTTTTTTATTTTTTTTGTCTTTGTGCAAATAACACTCGGCCTCTGGAAAGTCCCCTTATCCACTTATTTGCACGTTGATGTGCTTTCTCACACGGAGTGTGTCAGAGGCAGAAAATCCCCCGCATGATTTGTTCGTCTGGTTTAAGAGAGCCCTGGCTTTGGCAGCAGGCCTGGAGGGAGGGAGGGAGAGGGAGAGAGAGAGATAGAGAGCGAGAGAGGGAGGGAGAGACCCGGCCTCCCATTGATTCATCGCTGGGTGATGCGTCCGAGGCGCTCGCTGTCTCGCGCGCGCACAGCCTGCCCCTTTCTTCCTGCGCGGCCCAACGCTCGGACACGTGCGCTCCGCACGCTGGTGCGGTCAGGAGGGAAAGGAAGGTCCACTGTGCCATTTCCCACTCCTGCACATCTGGCGAGGGCGTGGGCCGGCGTGGGCCGGCGTCGGCCGCGGTGCGGTGGCGGCGGCCGCTCACGCGTTAGCCGTCTGAAGCACGCCGGCTAGTAAAGGCTAGGGCAGTGGTCTCCAACCCTGGTCCTGGAGAACTACAGGTTTCTGCTGGTTTTCATGGTGAACTTCGTGAATCAATTAGAGCAGTTGATTACACAGTTAACTCGGCTCATCTGGGGTCTTGAGTTGGGTCTCAATTGGGCGCTGATTTTAAGGTGAAAACAAAAAACCAGCAGACCCTGTAGCTCTCCAGGACCAGGGTTGGAGGCCACTGGGCTAGGGTAACCTCAGTGGCGAGGCGCTACGTGACACTCCGCCAGCTGCCAGCCTTTGATGTGAGATCTGCAGGTGTGCAGAAATCCTTCTCAGGCAGGCCTGTGTGCGGGCCTAGTCCTCTGCTTCCACATGGGGGGATGTAGCACCTGCAAGAGGAGACTCCAGGTTACAGAGCAGATGTGTGATATAAGACTCAGTATGGCGTTATAATGTTGTGAGAGGAGACTCAGTGTGCAGTGCAGCTATGAGAGGAGACTCAGTGCTGCGTTATAATCCTGTGAGAGCAGACTCAGTGTGCTTGATCTGTTTGCCCGGAGACAGTTTACCTCAGGAAGGCAAAAATGTCTCGGACACTCTCCTTCAAAACTTCACACTTTGTGCCCTGATTGACAAAGGCCCTTTGAACTGATGAGCAAACGCCTCAGAAATGTCAGCCCAAATTTGTGAAGTTGGCCTTCTGTGGGACAGTGTGATTTCATTGTGTGAACTACTCTCGCTAAAGAGTTCACCGGTGTGCTGTATGGTACAATAAGCAGTAATTAGCTATGTTAAAAAGCAGACTAATATGTTCTTACAGGATAGCATTTATTACATAAGTGACTAAAATCCTTCTTTAATTATTCCAGATATAATACTGCCATGCCTCTCTGCTGTAGTTTTTTGTGAAATGATGCATGGATGAGCTCTGTTTACACACATGTAGCTTCCTGTGACAAGACCCACCTGGAAGTCTAATCGGTTAACTGTCGGACCAACTTGGGAATCTTCTAGTGTGCCCTCTGCTGGTGGGTAGTGAAAGTACATGCCTATCCGCGTGGCGAGCTTATTATATTTTTGCAGCAGACCAACCTTCTGTTTGTTGCATAACAAAAATGCTCCGCTTTAAAAATTTGTGACCTGTAAAAAATATTTGTTATCTCTTGTTACAATACAAAATGGTGCACACTTCATTTAGAGGAAGTCTTGTGCTCTGTTTCTGTACCTCTACTTCTGCGGATAATACTCCTGAAAACCTGTTCAAATTGAACTGTTTCTCAAGCTGGGTTGAGTGGAGGCTGTACTGCGTCATTCGGACCGTTGCCTTGGTTTATCCCTGCCCTTGTGCGTGTGATGAGATTGCACTGAAAAGGACCGCAGCATCGCACTCGTCATGTGGGAGGGTGGAAGGTCACTTATTTTTGTGACACGAGGAAGAGCAGTGAGTCATCTGTCTCCGAGCACGTCATGTCATTACGGGTGCTGGGAAGATACTGGACTGACTGTCTCATCCCATCCCCCCTGCTGCTATCTCATGAGGGATATACTGTACATTTACTGGAGACAAACAAAGCATCATTTCCTGTCTGCGGTACAGGAAACCAGGTCACTGAGAGATACAATGTCATCCTTATCTATACAGATGAGGGCATTTTTAAAAAACAAACAGTCACCTTTATTTGGCTCTGACTAAAAGAAATGAAGAGAGTGATTTCTTTTCCCCTCATAACAAAATCAAATCCTTCTTACTTTTCCTGTGATGGTGCTGCCCCCTACTGGTTTGGAGTGGCAACTACGAGTCTGAAGCAGCCACAAATGCTGCTTTAATTTACAGTAATTGTACAGTAAGTTTGAATGGTTTATAGCTCGCCTCATGGAGACAGGTTGGAGTAACATTATACAAAAATATGTATTATGAAAACTCTGGCATCTACACTTTGTGTTGCTGAGGGTAAGAGTATTGCATGTGTTTCTGTGTACTTTATGATGTAGATGCTTGTATCAGTCAACTTCTGTGGACACAGTAAATCCACAGGTACGTTTTATTTACCTATTTAATCTTTATTTATCCAGGTGAGTCTCAATGAGACAGAGCCTTATTTTTTCAAGGGAGTCCTGGCCAAGAGGTATTCACACCAATGAGGGCCACAAATTTGAATATTTCTTATATATCATTTTACCAGCTACACTTTGCATGTACAGTACTGACACAACTTATGGAAAAACTGCATTTATAGATAGATTTTGATTTTGCAATAAATACAGTAATTTTCAACAATTTATCTTTCTGGCATAATAAATGTAATATGCAATATATGTAATATCAGCATAAAACAAAAATGAAGTAATAATTAGTGTTTGAGTTACACATGTAATAATCAGTACACCTTCCCATATACATTAGTTCATACCTGCATAACTGAGCAGTTTAATGCATGTTGGAAATTTTATAATCAGCTTAAACATGTTTTTTTTTTGTCCAGTATTTTTCTATATAAAATGATAACATTCATGCAAAGAAAACCATTATTTTTTTCTTGTATACTCTACATAATGTTGTTACCTCTCATGGTCAAGAATGTAACTGTTTTGAATATATTTTTACAAATGAAAATGGTTCAGAGCAACAACAACAGAAGACAGGGTACAGATAAAAGTTTTTGAGAGTACCAAACTTCTTTTTTAAGCACAGCATTTCCACAGTTTTTTTCCAGTACTGTATAACGTTCCAGTCATACAACTGTTAGAAAAGGGTCGTCTCTGGAGGCCAAACACAACAATTTGTTCTGGATTGTAAGCCAGAGAAATGATTGCAAAGCTTTCAGGAGCGGAGGAGATGATAAGTAGACCCAGTGCTGTGCAGCAGCCGTCACACACAGTATTCAGTCCCTGGGGGGCGGACCTGAAGCGGCCTGTGGCTCAGGTCCCGGGAACAGAGCAAGCGTGTGGAAACTCGAAGCCTGCTCCCAGTCCTGCGTGGAAGGACGGGCGACGGCGAGCGACGCCCTCGGCCGTTTCCGGAACCCTCTTTCTGGCGCGAGCGCGGCCGTCTCCCCGCGCCCTTCCTGCCGGCCCTCTGCAGCTGCCGCCACGGTTTGAATGATGGTCTCGGGCACCGTGTCAAACGAGCGGGGCCCGAGCTGAGCTCACGCCGGCATGCGTTCCCATACATACTGCGCAGACCCACACGCCGCACGCGCTCGCCACACGCAGTTGTTAACGAGGAGATCTTCCGGTTGCCCGGATACCATCTCATCTTCCATTTTATGTGCACTGCTGGAGATCTCTTACACTGGGAGGTGAAAGAGAAATGGTGGTTACCTTTGGGCTTTTGTGAGCAGGTGACTCGTTTGATTGAATGTCAGTTACATTTGATGGTTGTGCATTTGGGAATGTGTTATCATCTTTGTAATTACTGGTCATTTTAACATGCATGTTGGAAAGCTGTATTCATTTCAGACTTTAAAAAAAAAAAACAATTTAAAATAATTCACACAGCAAAGTGCAGTTTCATAGTGTCCCATAGGACTACATTTTTGGACTTCATTGCCTGCAGTATATTATTATTATTATTATTATTATTATTATTATTATTATTATTATTATTATCATCCCCATAGTAAGCACAGCACACATTACATTACATGTATTTGGCAGACGTACAGGCGACGTACAATAAGTGCATTCCAAAGGTCATTAACACGCTTGACCTTCGGTATGCACTTATTTGAGGAAAAAGCACACTTTGCAGCTTATGTCCAATGTCAGCGCACAGAAGCACAGTTGAACAATTGAAGAAAGGAGTTTTGTTGAATAAAGATTTTTCACTGTAGCTGTAACAGCATACGCCTAATCATCTATACTGTTTTGTAGCATTTCCTACCTTGGTAGAGACTCCTGGACTGCCTGACAAAGGTCAATGTGACCAAGATATTGCACTTGAAAACGTTCCTTCAGCTTTGCATTTTACTCATTGTTTCTATAATATAGGCTGCATTTATATAGCGCTTTTATCCAAAGCGCTTTACAATTGATGCCTCTCATTCACCCGAGCAATTAAGGGTTAGGTGTCTTGCTCAGGGACACTTCGACATGCCCAGGGCGGGGGATCGAACCGGCAACCCTCCGACTGCCAGACAACCGCTCTTACCTCCTGAGCATGCACATGAAACTAAGATGTTATTTCAGGTGCGCATAAGTTTTTCACTTGTTTGTTTCCGGTCATAACTTGATAAAAACCTAATGCAAAGACAGCTTCTTGCAGCTTTGTTTATGTATGGGATATTTGTCTAAATGTCTGCAAGTGAAAACATAATTCTTTTGAGAGAAATCAATTTTGACCAGGCGGAATGTAATGAGAAATAGTGTCGACAAAAAGCATTTGATTCTTTCAATCATATCAAGAATTAGAAATCAATAAACTTTTCGAAGATTAACCACTTCAATTCATTGTTTGAATGAATTACGATATATGATAATGAATAATAAATGAAGACATTTTGCTGAAAAGCTTCTATTGGGATCATAGTAGATTAGATGTTGTGGTCCACTACAGCTTAAAATAGGCGTTTGCCTCATCAGGAGAACACCTACAGTACATCCTAGACGTAACTAAGAATACATAATTCAGGACAATATAGCAGTAGAATACATTACAGTAATCTACATTTGCTAATAACTTTAAGAGCAGAAAAAATGAATGAGACATCCACCGTATATAAACAACAACGAATCGGTTATTTGTAATTCTACGGGGCGCAACGTGATGAAGCTCCCATAATTTTATTTGTACTTAATTGCAATCAGAAATTAACGGTGCACACCAAAATCACCCTCACGTGTTATTAGCTACCGCGCAAATGTGTGTAGTAGTCCGTAGCGGTATCGAAGATTCGAAGTCGAATGTTGCGCATGCGCCCGTGTAGCAAGTCCATTTTATGGGTTGCTTTGTTTTTTTTCTACCTCTGGAATTTTGTTTGGTTGGTGGCGCTGTGCGCATGCCTTATGCTGATGCCGGTTATGGCGGCGGTGTGTATGTTTCCATGAGGCGGCTAGCAAGCGCCATTCCCACGGACTGAGAGAGCAAAGAGAGACCGAGGCCATGGCTGGCGTGTTCGACATTGATTTGGACCAGCCAGAGGAAAATGTCTCCGACGACGAGCTCGACGAGGGGGTGAGTAAATTAACCTGAACCGGTAGCGTGGTTTTTCACGGTTTTGGGCCTGTTTAACAGGGCTACACAACACATTGCAGGGATAGGCCCGATTCTGACAGTGACATCGATGGGACAATAAATGATGGAAGGTGTAGCTGCCGTGGCCAACAAGTTGGCTACACAAGTCAGCTATTGCTGTTAAACATTGCGTTGCTTATACTTGTGACACTCCTCGGAGATTGCAAACTAAGTTGCTAACTACGGGCGCATGTCGAGTCGGCTAACGTAGCTTAGTACACAGCAAGCTATCAAATGTCGAGTTCCGCTCGGAAGATCATGTTAAGCAGATAACGTCTTGATAGCTAGCTAAGTCGTTGATTGGCTAGCTAGCTAGCTAGCTTCTGACAGGATCTCTCAGAATGACTGCCTGCATAGTTTAACTTTAGCATGCAAGATAACTAGTTGCAGTTAACTGCTAGCGCGCAAGGTTTCTTTAATTTACGGCATGCGCGTGTATCCGACATATTTATTGGCTAGTGATATAGCCGATGTTTTCAAGGTAGCCAAGTTATAGCCGTCATGCTACTATACCATCCCTATTTCACTGATGTATGGGAAAATGCTAGAGAAAATGCCCCCATTTAACCCCGTGGTGCACTAAGCAAATGTTTGCCAACCAGTCGTTTTTCTTTCTGTGGCTTTAGTGAGTACCAGGATAGTTAATGTTCGCTAGCAAATTGCATGTTCTGGTGATTTCGTGATCGTGTTGGCTAACGTTAACTAAGTTTTATGGAAATCAGTTTGTTAGCTCTGGATTTGGCGCGGTAGCTGAATATGTATGCAATTTATAGATACGTTAGTGTGTAACCGTTAGCTTCGTTAATATTTATCTAGCAAAAATAGCTGCGAACAACGTTAACTTCTCTGGGGGTTAGAATATTTGATTTAACATTAATTTAGCGCCAGATGAATTTACGCTTGTTAAATCAACCGCGTTAGCTGGCTAAGGGTTTTTGCAGTACAAGTTTTGTTTTCAAACAGGACCTGTCAGATAGGGATCTAGAGTGAATGTCGCTTTCAGCGAGCGCTAGTAGCTAACTAGCTGCTATTTTAGGCAGAATAGACCAAGCAAGCTCAGGTTAACTTGGATGCAGTTCTTCGCTTGACAGTTGTCGTATACCCGAAGGGGTACCGAAGTTAAGTAACTTTACAGTCCGAAGGGATGAGACTTTTCTTGTAATGTCGTAATCCAGGCGACCAGTCAGATCAGAATGTGTCAATTAATGAATAAAAATGTAAATTTTAGGGGCAATATAGATTATGTACGTATTGGCAATTAAATCAATAAACCAGCGAAACGTTAACCACCTTTTTCTTGCCGAAATTAAACCCCATGAGCGCTCGTCTGTGAACACACTGATTTTGGGTTGTTTGTGTACACCATTTTTAAATGGAAGTCGAAAAGGATTTCTTGTGTGCTTCAAGGAATTTCTCTGATACCCTTACCATTTTGCACAAGGTTGTTCCCAAACATTTTTTTCTTCCTTGCAACATCGGGGGTGGGAGTTAGATGTTATTGTATGAGTGTTATACCTACATTATATGATAAGGTATCATTGGAAAGTGGTACATAGCTAGTGCATACCTAGAGTCAGATTTAAGATATTCTGCGGGGATTGTAGTGGATTCCTTAGTTGCAGTTGATTCTGAAAGGTTATTGCCTGCCCAGAACACTTCACGCACAGTGTGTTATGACACTGAGCATCACAGTGAACGTCATATCTCTCCATGCAGTGGGCTGATTAAAATGGTGTGGAATAGCAGTGCACTTTGATTAACCTAAACAACCGTTGCTAAAAGATGCATAACTAGTTAACGTAATGCCAACTGTATTACGTTTTTGTACTGGAAAGGCCTAACCATGAGTTGTAGGAATATGTCATGGTTTTGGTGAATTTTTGAACAAATGGAATTAATTTATCCTAATTAATAATCAAAATTTTACAGTATAGAGGATATGATCAGAGTTCATCTGCAAATCATTACATCTTTGTTTGCCCAAGAGTGCTGACGACAGTGCTATGATTTGCAGGGATGTATTACGTTGTCTCTTTGACTTATCCCAACAGTGGTAATGGAGATATGTTATTTTGGTGGGGGAAAATGACATATTCTGCATCATGCCCAGCGCTCAAACCTAACAAAGCTTGTTTTGTTTCCCTCAAGCGACTTTTGTTAACAAACAAGTTTTGGAACGCTGCAGACTATTCATAACTCACCATCTGGTTTGCTTTTGACCCACTGATTTAATCAAAAATTTAAACGGTTTAGTCATTTCAGGTCGATGTGAAGAACGTGTCTTGGTGTTTGTGTCTATTTTAAGCCATTGGCTGTCTTCGATTTTTACATTACATGCATTGTTGCATGTGTGGCCGTCGTTGAAAGGGGTTCTGTCAAAGGCCGTTTGTGAGTAACGTCTGCTTCTGATTTGCAGGCCCAGATCAGCGAGTACATGGACCAGTGCAGCGGGTTTGAATTGTGAGCATTTCTGTTTCTTTCCTTGCCTGTGGTCATTGCACATTTATCAGCAATCACATTCACTCGCTGCATGCAAACTGTGGCTGACGGCATTCGTATCTGGCAGTGTGTATTTCTGGTACATCATTGCCCAGATTTTATTTATTTTTGGGTTTTGTGTAATCTCTCATGCTCTGAGTGCAACCGATATGAACCATTAGCGCTGCTTGTCTTCGCTTTTCACAGGCTAAAAATAAAATAAGCGGAAAATTGTTCAGCTTGATTTGTATTACGCGTGAATGAAAAACACACATACACCCAATTATCGCCAAGTGAAATGCATTTAGCATGACTCTCAAGGACACTTCAGATTTGGTGGTTCCGGAGTGGCGCCTCCCCTTGTGTGTTTTGCAGCGACGCATGCTATGACGCAGTGATGCGCGCTGCAGTTCAGTAATGCATGCAGCTGTGCATGCTGGGATGCAGTGATGCTTCATGATCAAGTTTGTATGTCATGCCAGTGTTGGCTGGCTTGGAGTTCCACAAGAACAGGCGTAATTACCAAGCGTAGCACTGCCTAGGTGGGTGAGGAGTGGGTGGCGGGGTGCTCAATGGACAGGGAAACCCCTGTCTTTCAGAGAGACTGGAGACAAACATCTTCTCTGGTCAGGTGGGCAGTCTGTGATGTCAGTCAGGGTATGTAGCCCTCTAGCGCAGGAGCCTTTGGTAGGTAGGCCTAGGCCAGCAGGGTACGGGGTGAAAGATGTGTGCCAGAGGACTGGTTAGCCATGTTTTCCTCCTCCAAACCAGATGGGGAACATGGCCGCAGTGGAACTGACATGAAGTTGTTTGGCATTCCAAATTGTGGAGGGGTGGGAAGAAAACAG
Organism: Anguilla pacifica; assembly: GCA_039654925.1. Lineage (NCBI taxonomy): Eukaryota > Metazoa > Chordata > Actinopteri > Anguilliformes > Anguillidae > Anguilla > Anguilla pacifica. The sequence continues at coordinate 48,139,940 of CM077292.1, forward strand.
GGCTGAAGCAATTTTTTGCTGCTGAGTAAAACTGATTTTAGGAACAGTCTTTGAGAAGCTGCTTTCCATTTCTCTTGGCAGTGTCTGGGTGCTTACACATACTTCTTGTTATAACCTTTTCCTGCACCACATGTGGATACTTTATTGATTGTCAGAAGTGCATAGCTGTTTACAAAACTTCAGATGTATTTAGCTTGCATATGCTACATGCTTAATGTGGAAATGCCACCAGTATGCTGGTTTGATTACTGTGAGTGCATTTGCTTTGCTGCCATTGTTGTTGTCTATGTTGTCTGTATGATGTACGGTATGTAAGTGTGTTATGTATTACTATAGCAACATGGACGACTGTGAGAAGTTTGAAATATCAGAAGACAGTGTTAACAAGGGAACGGAACAAATCCGCCCGGAATGTTTTGAGCTGCTGCGGGTCTTAGGAAAAGGAGGCTACGGCAAGGTAAGGGACAGCCCCTCCTCCCTCCCAAAAAAACATTTTCTTTACTAACTTACTGAATTTATTGACCACTTTTCATCGATAATTTGCATGTTCCCTTCCACTGTTTATGCACTTAAGCCAGGAGTATTCAGTTCAGTGAAAAATACTAGTAGTGTATACTTTTCCACTGTTTAAAAATGTTAATATCTTCTTTTTTTCTTATTTGAGGTTTTCCAAGTTCGAAAAGTGTCTGGAGCCACTTCAGGAAAAATATTTGCCATGAAGGTCCTGAAGAAGGTATGTTTCTAGAACACTGCGGAAACCCCTGTAAGCTTGCAGCGCTGAGAATGGAGTTCTGTAATGGAGGGAACGAGAAATGGCAGCCGCTGTGGTGTTTTACAGCCGCTGGCGTTCTGCCCATTGTGTTTACACCGGGTCGAGAGGCGCTGGAGCGTCGCTATGCTGCGCTCGGCGACGGGGGTGCGGCCGGACCGCGATCGATTCCCCGCGCCGCCGCTGTTTCCTGGAAGGCTCCGCCGTCCGCTCTGCTTTTCCCGTTTCCGCGTCGCCCGGGCTTCGGCGATCCCCGATCGCGGCGGGAGGCCCGCGGGCCGCGGGGAGCCGATTTTACGGTCGCCTGACGGCAGAGGAGCGCGACCGGCCTTAGGTGCGGGGGCCAAGTGAGGCGAGAGGGCTGCCCCCGAATCTCTGCGGCCAGGAAGCTCTGAGTTTTACGGCTCTCTGGGCTGCAGACCGTCTCCTTCGCCATTCGGAACGGTTTGCTTAAATGGCTCTGACGGAGCCGAGCAGAGCCTCCTCTCGACCGTCGCGGCAAAGCTGCATCTCAGCCCGAGTCATCCGGCTCGCGCCTCAGAAGTTTGTTTCCAGTCTTCGGGCGAGCGTGTAACGGGCCTGAATCGAGAACGCGCGGCGTGCCGTTCGCCCGGTCATCAGCATGGGTTAGCGGGTCTTTCGTGGAACTAGATTTACGCGTTGTTTGGTAAATGCCGGCCGCCCGTGAGGCGTGAAAGGTGCCGACAGGCCGTCGTTAAGAGAGCTCAAGGCGCCGCCGCGTTTTACGAGCTGAGAGAACAGGAGAGCCGAGCCGGCGGGTCTGGGGAGCCGTCAGAACCGGACGCCCAGCGCGTTTCCCGCACGTTTAAAAAGCTGAGTGGAGTTTTTCTTTAAAAACCCGCAGGTGGCAGTTTTTTTTTTTTTTTTTTTAAACGTCGCCGGCTGTAACCGCCTCTCCCGCCGCGGCGGTGGCGGTACCGGTACCGGTAGCGTGTAACGCGCGCGTCTCTCCGTCGCCCCCCGCAGGCCATGATCGTGCGGAACGCCAAGGACACGGCGCACACCAAGGCGGAGCGCAACATCCTGGAGGAGGTGAAGCACCCGTTCATCGTGGACCTCATCTACGCCTTCCAGACCGGCGGCAAGCTGTACCTCATCCTGGAGTACCTCAGCGGTGAGCCAGCGAGCGCCGCGATTGGCCGCAGCCCACGGGGGGGAGGGGGGGCTCAATGGCGGTCGGGGGAGGGGGAGGAGCGGGTCTGTTATTGTCTGAATGAGATGAGGATTTGAGGAGTAGGAGCAGATGCTTGTTTATCCCAGTTATTGTTCTTTTTTTTTTAAGCCTGAATTTTGTTTTTCCAGATGGTGGCCATTTGTGTTTTTTCATTTTTCCTTTTTTGCTTTTTTTTGGTCTGCTCCCCCTCGCCCCCCCCACCTTTTTTTTTTTTTTAACTGCTCAATTCTCCACCCCCACCCCCTCAAATGTTTGACTACTAAGTTGTTATTTCTCACTGTGATTAAGATGGCATCCAGTCTGGAGATAAAACTCAAGTGAACAGCCATCAGTAACATCAGCTCAGTGTATAAAAGTCAGTTCTACAATTACTGTTGACGATTTCACGCACCCTGGAAAGTAAGGGCTCTGGATTTTCGTGTTCAGTTGCAGCAGAACTAAAATAGGTTTGCAGTTGAGAGATGAGATGTGTGGATGGCTGACACCTTAATAAAAATGTTCCGAAAGTGCAGCTTGAGGTTCTATGCCGGGTAATAAAAAGATTTTGACTTTCTCCAAGTCAAAAGTTGTAGTTTAGCATTGCTATTACAGAACATGGGTCTTTGCTGGTGATGAACTCTGCAAATTAATATTACACGTGTTTGCGCTGCTATTTATCATGATAAAACAATTTAATTAGAGAAATGTATTCCTAAGGCTAAGGATATTTAGGTCCTGGATTGTATCTATTTTAAAACTTTTTTTTTTTGATGGGATTTTATAGTAGCAACATTAATGTAATGCTTCTGGCGTCTGAAGCCCAGGAGACATAGTCGGAGGTCCACTGAGAAGGAAGTAAGCTGGTGTGTTGTAACCCGCAGGTGGCGAGCTGTTTATGCAACTGGAGAGGGAAGGAATCTTCATGGAGGACACAGCTTGGTGAGTCATTTTACAAGCAGCGCGTCCTGTTCAGAGGTCTTCAGCCAATAGCAAAATGAAATTTGTTCAGCTCATTTGGAGCGCGCTTGGTGAAGCTTTACTCTGAAACATGCGGCCGCAGAATGAGATATAATCAGCAGCTTAGCGTTTATCGTTCGCTGCTTGTTGAGCGCGCTCTGTTGCTTCCTGACCAATGCAGGAGGCAGGTGGTGTTGACAGGTGCAGAGTATGTGATGAGTAAAGCGCTGGCTTTCTCTTCAAGGTTAACAGTTACGGTCAGACCGGCCAGAGAAATCCCTGTGCATTCTGGGAGCCTGTTTCGCTGTGCTGAGCGATGGCTGTGCTGTGTGAGCTGTGTTGGGCTCTCGGCGTTGCTGGGTGCACATCACAGAATGATCTCAGTTCTGCGGGCCCTGTGACTGTTCGGATGTCTGTGAAACCACAGTGAGCCCCACGGCCTTGGATCGAATCCGGACCGTGCCGGTGCCGACTGTGGGCGGTAGCTCCATTTCGGCTCCCTGCAATTGCCGATTGCATCACCCAGGATACCGGAGCGTTCAGTAGGTTAGGGGTCCGTGTTTCACTGCTCACTAGTGATCGGGTGCGCAATCTAGTCAAACCTGGCGCCTGTGGACTAGGTGTCAAAGCCGCATATTGCTCTTCTGTGCAAGCTGTAGTCTGTGATGTGAAAAGAAGCAGCTGGTGACACCAGTTGCTTTGGAGGAGAACTGCAGCTGTCGACGTTCACCCGCTCCCTGGATGTGGCTGCAGTTGCAGATAATTGGACATTCCGCCAAATTAGTGCGGGAATTGGACACGTTCAGCCCCATGTTGGGTGCCAAATTTATTTTAAAAACCATCCAAAAAAAACTGTGTTTTATAATGTTCTTCACTTCACTGCATTGGTCTAATTAGTTTCATTTGCGTATCACAGCTGTTTGGTAACGTAATGCTACTCTTAGGTTTCCTGTGTTGTGCTGTGCTTTATATTCTGTACATGCTTGCTTTCACTTTTCACTTTCACTCTGTAACGTGGTTACCTGTCTGCTCAGCTATAGCAGTAAAGTGCGCATTTCTGTAAATAACAATCTTGTCATTTCCTTTTGCGTGGAGTGCATGTTTTTTTATCTGATTAAAAATGTATTTACCAGATAATTAAATGTACTGTAAAATTTGTGCAATTTTGGGGAATGTATTCTAGATTTAACATACATTTTTTAGTTTTAGGTGTAGTTGCTCTTTGATATCAGACTAATATGTGCAACCTCAGTAGCACTATTGCTTTGGTGTTTCCTTAATGAACTTTGGTCCGTTGTCCTCGGATGAGGGGTGTGTGCTCTGGTAAAGGAGCAGGGTGTAGGTTTATTTTTAGACTGCGAAGGCCTTTGGTCTAGATGCCATTGTGGAACCGGTTTTGGGTAAATCTAGTTTTCTGAGAAAATCTATGTTATGTAAACAGTGGATATGAGGGCAGTCATTTGATAGCAATGGTGCGTGATCAGACCTGAAACGATGTGGGAATTGTTTCTGAAAATCCATCCATGGCTATTGCATCGTACATTATTTCCTTCCTTTACTGCTTTATTTGAATGAGGTATTGTGCATTGTTAGCTTTGGTAGCTATAATGGTGCTGCCTGCTTGTTCTGTGACATCACGAGCAGGCTCTGACGGGTCTGTCTGTGCTTGTACTGTGACATCACGAGCAGGCTCTGACGGGTCTGTCTGTGCTTGTACTGTGACATCACGAGCAGGCTCTGACGGGTCTGTCTGTGCTTGTTCTGTGACATCACGAACAGGCTCTGAGGGGTCTGTCTGTGCTTGTACTGTGACATCACGAGCAGGCTCTGACGGGTCTGTCTGTGCTTGTACTGTGACATCACGAGCAGGCTCTGACGGGTCTGTCTGTGCTTGTACTGTGACATCACGAGCAGGCTCTGACGGGTCTGTCTGTGCTTGTGCTGTGACATCACGAGCAGGCTCTGACGGGTCTGTCTGTGCTTGTACTGTGACATCACGAGTAGGCTCTGACGGGTCTGTCTGTGCTTGTACTGTGACATCACAAGCAGGCTCTGACGGGTCTGTCTGTGCTTGTTCTGTGACATCACGGGTAGGCTCTGACGGGTCTGTCTGTGCTTGTTCTGTGACATCACAAGCAGGCTCTGACGGGTCTGTCTGTGCTTTACAGCTTCTATCTGGCGGAGATCTCCATGGCCCTGGGGCACCTGCACCAGAAAGGCATCATCTACCGGGACCTGAAACCGGAAAACATCATGCTCAATAACCATGGTAACGCCGAGCGGCCCAGGCCTCTGCTTCACAGAGCTAGCCCCCGACAGGAAGACGCAGCTCTGCCGCTGTTCCACGTCTCGTTTATAGCCACAAACGCGTAGCCCCCCCCCAGTAGAAGTCTAAGCCGCAGTCTGTAAACCGCTGGTTTGGCGCCCGTCTGTGTGTGTGCGCTTGGGTGAGGGTCTGTTGGCTTGTGGTTCGACATCCCTTTTTGAAATGAGCATTAGAAACCTACGGGCTCCCATGCTGCGCAGTACTGTAGGTGGTGAATGAGATGGGACATTACCATGCAAAGTCCCCTCTTCCTGCAAGGCAGAAGTGTCACCACACTGCGTTCCTGGCCCCTTGCTTATGGGTCATTCAAATTTACAGTGGAGCCAGCACTTAATAGTTTAAATTCTGTGTACTTTCAGTAGTCAAGGATGCCCAAGGAGCTTTTAAATGTGGTGGCAGTGTTTCGATGTGTTTTTCCCCATATTTGAACATATTTTGCCAGCTGTGCTCTTAATAAGCCTCATAATTATGGGAAAATACCCTGTTAAATCAGCAAGTTTCATGGGTGCATTTCCTTTCTCAAAGCTCACAGTCATTTGTGGCCGACTTAGTGAGTTTCCACCCCGGTGTTAATGAGTTTAGGATACAGCTACGAGCATCCGTCATGGTAGCTGTGGTGTCTTTAAAACGGGAACCATTCGCGACGCATTTTTAGCGGTGCCCGCAGCATTCAGTGAATGCGAGCACTTCCTAAACACTCGTAGCACCAAGCCACATAATGGCAAAGAAAACAAGTTATCTTTTTTTAAACGGAGCCTTCCCTTTTCTCCTCTTTTTTGTCATTTTTTTTTTGGCTGCAGGGCACGTGAAACTGACAGACTTCGGACTGTGCAAAGAATCGATCCACGACGGCACGGTCACCCACACTTTCTGTGGTACCATAGAGTACATGTGAGTTTACCTACGTGCTGTCGCTAGCTGTTCTAGATTGGCTCACGCTTGTAATATTGCTTTACGGCAGCCTGGTGCTCCTGAATGGGGCTGGAGCTCTGACCCCCTCTGTGCTGCCTCTGTGCTGCAGGGCTCCAGAGATCCTCATGAGGAGCGGACACAACCGGGCTGTGGACTGGTGGAGTCTGGGAGCCCTGATGTACGACATGCTGACAGGCGCAGTGAGTGCTCCCCTCCCTGTGATTTACCGTCAATGGGCCCTCCCCTGTTTCTGGATGGCTCTTTCTCTCTCTCTCTCTCTCGCTGTCTCTCTCTCTCACGCTCTCTCTTTCTCTCACACTCTCCCCCGGTCTTTCTGTCTTTGTCTCTCAAATCCTCATTCAGTTCTACAATTCTTTTGTCTCTCGCTCTTTTTCTCTTACACACTCTCTCTTGCGCTGTCTGTCTCTCACGCTGTGTCTCTTGCACTGTCTCTCTTGCTTTGTGTCTTACACTGTCCGTCTCTCTCTCTCACGCTCTGTCTCTTGACCTGTCTCACGCTCTCTTTGTAGCTCACATTGTCTCACTCTGTCATTTAATTCTATGTTGATTTAAAAGGGTAATTTAAGCCTTTTACTGTCTCCCACTATGAGGTGTCATGACTTCAGTCTAAACTCGTAGTACACTAAACACTGCATCTGTTTTCTGAATGACAGCTCAGTAGAATATAGTTCCGTATCATGTGACCTTGGTGTTTGTGTTAAGATGGCGGCAAGTGGCAGAGGCCTTGAATGCAATTGAACACCAACATATCTTGTGGAGTCACAATAAATAGATGGTATGAGAAGTTTCATGTAGGATGTTTTTGAGAGAATCTGTTTGTTTTCCAGCCTCCCTTCACTGGCGAGAATCGAAAAAAGACCATTGACAAAATTTTAAAGTGCAAGTTGAACCTCCCACCCTACCTCACTCAAGAAGCCAGGGACCTTCTTAAAAAGGTACGTATGAAGCCATTTCTGTCAATATCAGTGTCACGCATGTAATATGCACCAGATCAATCCTCATCCTGTCAGTTATTTACACCCTCTCATGAAAAAAACAGAATCTTTTTATCTTTTAACTTGACACGATTGTCATGTTGTGGTGTTTGGGAATTTACTGATACAATCTGGACTTTGAATCGTCTTGTCAGCGGATTTCCTGATAAGTGCTCTTTGTCCTTGCAGCTGCTTAAAAGAAACGCCTCATTGCGACTGGGGGCGGGACCAGGAGATGCCACAGAAGTGCAGGTAAGCTGCTGAGTCGAGCCCTGAACAGATGCCATTGGGCAGCTCTGGCTCAACTCATGCCCGTCAATTTAAGGCCGCCTTCTGATTGGCGGAAGAGGCGGGGAGTGTGGCCGTCCAATCATTGCGTTTTCTCTTGCACCCAGACCCACCTCTTCTTCAGACACATTAACTGGGAAGACCTCCTCGCACGGAAAGTGGAGCCTCCTTTCAAACCTTTCCTGGTGAGTTTATCGCGGCACAGGGCGCGGTCCCGCAGAACACCGCCGTGCCCGTGGGCGTTCCTCTGAATTGGCTCCTCCTCTCCTTGTCCCCGTAGCAATCGGCGGACGACGTGAGCCAATTCGACTCCAAGTTTACGAGCCAGACCCCCGTAGACAGCCCCGACGACTCCACGCTAAGCGAAAGTGCCAATCAAGTCTTCCTGGTAACGGCGGACCGCACGTGATCTCTGTGATGTTTTATGTGTGTTTGTACCTCAGCTAGCTGTAAAATGCCCCCCCCCCCCCTTTTTTCCCTCGGAGAGAAACGGGCCTTTTTACTAGAATCCGTCTTAATGCGTTGCATCTGTGCTTTGACTGGAAAACGTTTGGCTTTCCCTGGCACATTACACAATGTATTTTGGACAGAGGTCGTAGTAATAATAATAATAATAATAATAATAATAATAATAATACATTTTATTTATCAGGCGCCTTTCTTGAACACTCAAGGTCACCTTACACGGTATTAAAATGGATAGAATGACAAGACACTACAGATACATACATGATATTAAAAACAGTCAGAAAAGACACTGCACTTACAGGACATGGTATTTAAAAATAAATTAATTAATAAAGGACGTGCTGTTCCTCATCCACTCCTCTCTGTCTTGGTCTGCCGTGTGCTCTGGCATGTGGTTTGCGGCTAATTTTTCTGGGATAAATTCTGATTTGGATCTCCTCTGGTGATGCTTGCAGGGGTTTACCTACGTAGCTCCATCCGTGCTGGAAAACGTCAAGGAGAAATTCTCGTTCGAGCCAAAAATACGGTCGCCGCGACGATTTCTGGGAAGTCCGAGAACACCTGTCAGGTACACGTCTGAAGTTGCTCTCTTGATTAATGTGTTGGTACTGGATTTGCATTTTAGCGGGTCAGCTTGTCCCGCAGCAAAAACAGTGCTCTTATGTTCAGCAATTGAGGTTCGAGAGCGATTAGCCTGAGTGTTCGTGTGGAACATTAGAGTGGAATATAAATTTGGTAGTTTTCTGTGGAAATGTAAATAATTGGCTAAAAAGTGAAGCTTTAGTGCAGTCTGACATACCAGGCTCACACCAGTCCAGTTGCCTTCTCAGGAATTATTTAAATGATTTATTGCCTTGCTAACCTGGTCCTGCTTTGTTTGAGAGGATTTTGTCCTCATATCTCCGAAAGTAAGTAAATTTTCTTGACTAGATTTACACTTCAAATGCATACCCTTTGAAGAGCAGGTTTTTTTAAAATGTTTTCAAAATTCTAAGTCAGTGTTCTAGAACTCCAGTGCTTTCAGTCACCAGCAGTGATTGTGACATCAGCATTAGAATGTTCTGTTCTTAACTTTCTAATCACCTGTTTGCTATTTTGCATATTAAAGGCTTAAGAAGTTACATTGGTTTTGATAGTGCTGTAAAGACTGTCAGTTGGCTAGTGAGAGCTGGATTGCGGTTACCGCGGGTGATGACGCCCCGTTCTCCCCGCCTCGCAGCCCTGTAAAGTTCGCGGGAGCCGACTGCTGGCCCCGCGGGGCCTCGCTGCTGGGGGCCCCCGCCCTGCAGTCCCCCACGGAGCTGGCCATGGAGGTGTCCGGCGTCGAGCAGATGGACGTCACCGCCAGCGCGGAGGCCTCCGCCCCCCTCCCCATCAGGCAGCCCTCGGGCACCAACACGGCGTCCTTCAAGAAGCAGGCCTACCCCATGCTCTCCAAGAGGCCCGAGCATCTACGTATGAATCTATGACGTTCGGCTGAACTTAGGCTTCGGTTTGTTTTGTCTATTTTTTTTTTTTCATTTTTGTTTTTTAGGACAATTACAGTTGAAAAAACAATAACTGATCGCCAGCGCCACCATTTCCTTCGAACCATGCACCCCCCCAGCCCCCCCCCCCCCCCATCTGATGAGCTTGTGTGCTGCAGTGGCCCGTAACGCCAAGACGCTGGCGGATGCAGTCGCCCACCATTCTCCCGGGGGGGAGGGGGGGGGGGTAGTTTGATTGATTAGGACTGGGCCTGACCCCCCAAATAGCTAAGATGAATTTCTACTATTATACCTTTGCAGTGCGTCAGGGTAAATGTGCGAGCGCAACAAAAAAAAAAAAAGTTACCTATTTCAGCAACAGCCGCCACAAAGGAAAAAAAGAAAAACTCTTTGATTGGCCATTTGCTGCAGGCTGGCTAAACGTGACATGGTGCTCGAGTAGATCAAATGCTGTTGAGGAACTGCTTCCGTGAATGCTTTAAAATAATTTTCCAGTGTTACTCTGGGTGCAGCATTGCTTTCCTGTTCAGAATGACTGACTTAAATCAATGTTATCTGAGAGACTGTAACAGAACTGATGAGAGGGGAAATGACTTTACTATAGCAGGGATGCCGTAGTCAGTCTTATATATCCAAGCGCTGCAAAAAAACGTGCGGCAGCAACACTATTAAACCAAGGAATCGATATATATGACAGCCTCAATAAAAAAAACGAAATGTGTACTTTTTAATACGGTTTTCTTTTTAATTTCAATTTTTCGTGGTTTGATTGCGGAGTTGTTTGAGTGCGTACGGTGAGGAACTCAGGTTTTACTTTGTTTGTCCAACCGTTGACAAGAGAACAGTTTCATCGATGGAAAAGCCACTAGGAAACTGACTTGGTCCTCCATCTGCAAGATCTGTCAATTGCCTCAAACCATTAAAACACACCGATTTATGAAAGCATCAATGTAGTACTTAAAACGTTGAATGTATTCTGGTTCCAAATGCCTTTTGAGTATCTGACACACCTTATTTGTTTTTCTTTCTTTTCCTTTTCGCTTAACAGTATTACAAAGTTTCACAATCAACAGTGGTGCGTATTGGGGATTAGTCTATAAAGGCCAGGTCACTCTAGGCCAGTGGTCTCCAACGCTGGTCCTGAAGAGCTACAGGGTCTGCTGGTTTTTATTTTCTCCTTAAAATCAGCACCCAGTTGAGACCCAAGACACCAGGTGAGTTGAGTTAACCATGTAATCAACTGCTCTAATTGATTCATGAAGTGTGGAGTCACTATGAAAAGCAGCAGACCCAGTAGCTCTCCAGGACCAGGGTTGGAGACCACTGCTCTAGGCCCTGATTCAACCTTGATTCTTTGGTGTTGATATTACCGGTCTAACTGAGCATGGGATAGGAGCAGTGGGGATGTGATGCTTTCTTATGCTTGAGTCATGAGCCCCAAACTGTAACGTGAAAAAAAATCCATAACACTGCCTTATGTAGTTAAAAAAAAAAAAAAAAAATCATCATGTAGAGACTTCGTTAGCACGGTCACGGAATGTCCTCCACGTTCGGAACTCGTCTTAAGCCTTTCAGCGCTGTGTTCCCACCGTCGGGCCGGCTCGGTCGGGCGGGTTCACGCCTCGAGCCAGAGAACTCTGACCGATGGCCCGTTCGTCTGTCGCTGCCCTCAGAGGGGCTGGCATCTCTCGGAGTACCGCCAATTCGAGGCCTCCTTGTTGGCGTAGACGCCATACTCCCACTGAAAGGCGGCTGCTAACGTATGTATTTTGATACCGTGCCTGTGATAACCTTGCCCTTGGCCGTGACCACCCTCCTTTACCCCAGCTGATGACCAAGGTGGTTTGAAGGGGTAACGGTGTGGTCTACAGGCTCCAACTGGGCCGGAAGTGGATGTGGCAAAGCGACGCGGGCTGGAGTACGCTAGCTCGCCCGGAGCTAGCCTGACTGTGGGAATGCAGCTATTGAAGCTACTCTTAACTGTTTTCTGAACTGAGCCACAGGAACAAAGCCATAACCCCCTCATCCAAAAAAAAAAGGTAAATCTGTAAACAATCTGCTTAAAAAGAGGAGCTGCACTGCTTTTTACTGTCAGCTACACTGCAGGGTGCCGCTCTTGGCTTGTTTTTGATGAAAGCGAATAGCAGTGGTGCTTTGGGGTGCTAGTTTTTTTTTTTTTTTTTGCTTGGCCCCTGGCAGAAAGGGCATCTCGTTAGCGTTCTGAAAGTGCACCCAAGGGACTGTTGACCAATTTCTGAAATCGGCACACCACTAAGAACAAACTTGCAACAATCCAGTCCTCTTGGCCTGAAGTAAGAGGTCAGGACTGAAATCCTTCCATTTACACTGAGTAGAAGATGGCCAGCAAACAGCCGTGTAATGTTATTTCTGAGTGAAGAAGCGCTTTGCTTTCTGGCCAAAAGGGATTTTTTGCTCTTTCTTTAAATTGGGATTTCAGAAGAAAATGTCAACATGACACTTTGTGCAGTTTAAGGAATTGTTTGATCCAGTCCTGAAGATTGCTTTGCACAAACCCTTTGGCAATTCTGTGCAATTCAAATATTATAACAAGCCCATGAATAAATAAAGAGGACTGGTCCAATAGAACAGTTACAGCACTTTGTTTGAATCACTTAGTGTTATGTTGCGTGGCTCTGACCCATAGTTCTTGCTAGTTTTCATGCATATTGGCTGTGGGGCGAGGATATATCCGGTATGCATTGCTGCAAGATAACATTGTTCAACAGGGGTGATAAAATGCAGATTACCCACTGACTAAATGAAACTTGTCACGGCTTATTGTTAGAACTTGTGGAAACGGTACCAGACGTACGTATGTTTTCACATCAGTGGTGATTGGTATTTCAACACTGCTACATATTGACTGACTTTCAGAACCTTTTCGAAATCTTAAATATGGCTGAGTGTCTGCTCACCCCGGCCATCTTGGTGCTGTCAAAGTTGAGACTAACATTACTGTAGAGAGCATGGTCATTAAGTTAAATTCATTTCCGAAAATTTCCATGGACAGGAGCCTCCAGTTCATATAGCTTGTGTGAAATGGAGGCTCCTGTCCATGGAAATTTTCGGAAATGAATTTAACTTAATGGTCAAAAGTGGTCCGGTTACAAAGTTTTATTTGGTCTTACCATCACAACTTTGTAACCGGACCACTTTTGACCCAAAAACAACGATCCTGTAGAATAAATCCAATTCATTTTATTTTTTGCCCCCAATCCTCACACAAAGTTTTTTTTTTTTTGTGTGTGTGTGTGTGTGTAAATTGTACAGCTGGCAAAAATTGTTATTAGAGACTTAGATTTAACAGAACAGCATACAATAAACACAAGACTGAAGGGGAGATCTCCAATAAACTAAGAATTTTGATGGCTTACTCACACACTTGGGATTCCTGGCTTTCTTTCAGTGTGCGGGTGTTACGCAGGATCTGATGAATGCTTCTGTCTGCTCAGACCAGTGCGCGTTTCACAGAAGGGTCTTCCCTGTGACTGAATCTGGAGTACGTTTGCCGTTTGGCTGATTAAGTCTTTGGGAATAGGGGCCGCTCGGCGTGGCTGGGCCATCTCGTGTTATGGCTTAGAGCTGCATCTCCTAGCCTTCGGCGGTCACTCATTACGCGACCTTGGATGTACTGTAGGCCGCTGTGACACGCCCAACAGTTACCCTTCCCTTAGTTCATCTTTTTTAAGAACTCCGGCTCTTTAGGATCTTAAAAATTGCTCGCAGTTCTTACGTGATTTTTCCAGTTTTTTTTTTTTGTTTTGTTTTTTTTTAAAGGAAAAGGATGTATTTATTCAAGTGCCATTCTATTTTTTTTTTTTTTCCACTTTCTGCATCAAGCTCACTATGCAAATTTACCTGTGTTCGTTTGTAGCTCGCCCGAACGTCAACCGCTTGCAAAGGTGCCCGGTGATTGGTTTCCCTTGAAGTGGCGTACCTTTTAGTTTTACTGAGCTAAATCGCTTGATATTTTGTGTACATACAAATTTTTTTTTTTTTTTTTTTACTCAAGTATTTGAGGATTAAAAACGTTTATTTTTAAACTTCAACAACAGCAGCTATTTTTTTTTTTCCTTTACAAACTTGTACAGTGTGTGTGCGCGCGCGCGTGCGTGAAGTTCTCAGTTTGTAATAGTCTACGGATATGAATATTTCCCACTTTGTTGATCCTTAGCTTAAAAAATTTAATAAAAGCAGGACTGTAAACCTGACAAAATCCCCCTGCTAAGATTACACAAAGCTGTGGGCGGGGCTGTTGAGACCATGTGACGAGTACTCCGAATCGGGACAGCAGATTCTCCCCGCGTCATGCAGGTGACATCCCCCCGAAAGCCGCCCCCTAATTGCTGTAAGTCAAAAACGGTTTTAATTATTGATGCAAAAACTGACGGGTCTGTGCCTTTTTAAATTGCAATTCCTTTATTTGCAACATATGGATTGACACGGCGAGCAAGGAAGCCGGCCTGGCTCTTCTTCCTGCTACCCTGGTGTCTGAACGACGGCCCCAAGTGCTTTCCTGTGTCTGTACTACTTGATACTGAAATGATTTTTTGTGCAGGAAGCTGAGTGATTCTTTTTCCCCCCCCAATTTTCAGTCAGATTCAGGCAGGTATTCATTCATTGTTGAACTTTTCACCTTAATTAGATATTTTGCATCAAACTGTGCTTGAATGTTTCGAGTGTCATGGAAATTGGTGTGGCTTAGATGAAAATGGTAAGAATTGTTAAATTTGATCTTGGATTTTTTTTTAAAGATGTGACAGAATACACGGCACATAAATGGACTGGTCTCTGTTTTAATAGGCCGTGGATGACACGGGCCTTTTTCCAGAGTTCATTCTGCATATCATGTCTATCTTAAATATCATTTAGAAATCTTTCCATTTGTTCTGTAGTAGCAAGTTAAGGCTTGCACAGAAATTAAAGGCTTTATAATTTTAAATACTGAGAAAGTTTTAGCTGTCTGTTTTACAGTACTAAATTTAATTCTTAAATTGCAACCAAAACAGGGTTAAGGCCCCATGAATGCAAAACTTGCAATGCAAAACTTAGTCTTCTAATAGCCGTTGCTCAAGAATGGCCAAAGGGAATACTGATTTGAGGTAAGCGGTGTTATTTTTGGCTGTTACTTTGTGCAATGCATTTGCTTAGCCAACGTGCATCCTGTCATCTCAAGTATTGTTAAATTCCAGTGTATCAGAGGCTGGTTCGTCTCCAGCCCAAGTATTCACACTGGCTTTTAATTTAGGAACAATTGCACACTTTACAATTAAATGATTTAACCATACTTCATGAAAGACTGTAAATAGCTGTCAAGTTTGACGCAAATTATGGATTTGAAACCATCCTCAATAATTTAGGCTAGTTCGAGAATTCATTGAAATTTTTGCCCCTCATTTGGAAGTGTGAATGGTGACTTAACTGTGGATGGATCTCATTTTGAATTTAAGTTGTCCGTTTTGGGAATACATCTTAATTCTGTACATAGTGTAGTGGTAGCCAAACCGATGCCCCTCAGTTGCAGAATTATGCATTATATTTCAGAAACCACAATGAATATTTAAAGCCAAATGGTTCTTTTGGAACAGTGATAAAAATGGGGGTGGGGCTGTGCAGGGAGTTACTTTGTCATAGCGGAATTATTGAAAATGCAGTTGGGATTCTTTTTTTTTTTTTTTGTGTTAACGGCTATTCTGAGCATTGCTGTAGGAGCAGGTTAGGCGATGACCATGTTAACATAGGGCAAGGACGGCAGTCACCTTAACGCTTTTTCATTTTGTGTCCATCTGCGCCTGGTTTTAAAAGTGAATGGCTGTAAATAGTTGAATGATATTAAAGTCTGTTCATTGCTAGCTGACGGGCTGATGTGTGCTCTGCCTTCATTAATCACCAGCAGCTGGTTCTACTGTAGCTCCACACGTGCTGTTTCCAGCTCAACGCAGTCTTCTTGTCCGAAGCCTAGCTACGCTACTGTGCTACAACTGCTTGCATAGTTATGTAGCAGTTTCAGTAAGCACTGGAGGAATTGAAGAGCAACCACAAAAACATGTATAATATATTTTATTTATGATGTGAGGAAAAAAAATATGTGAAACATAATACATTTTTATTTTACTACACAATGGAACATGGTAATAAAATAGATGCATCTTCCGATCTTTGGTTTTTAAAAGGATTTTACTTTAGAAAAATAAAATCGTAACAGAATTGTGACGTTCAACTCTTACACGCTTTTTTGCACAATTCATACTTGTGTGAATGGTTTAATAGGAGGCATTTTTGAAAATATAATTTTAATCCTGAAAATATTCTGCATACGTACAAAGCCCTAATCACCATGGCTTCATAATTTCTAAAAAAAGACGATGATTTTCATAATATCACTGATTGAGTTTGAGGTGCTTGTGTAGATTTCTGGTGTTATATATACATAGTAAACCCAAGTGCTGCTTAAAGCACCATGCAGCTTTCTCCCAGTCCAGTGACTTCTGAATTGGAAGTGAAACTAGCCAACCTGAAGGAAATACAAAACGCTGGATTCTTTTCTGGTCACACTTGGAACAAGCTAGCCCATACCTTATACAACTGCTCAGAGACCAAAATACAAAATGTCTGATCGGCACGTTTTCATAATACAAAAAAAACAACCTTTTGATTCTTCAAATGAAGCAAATACCAGTGTTTTTTCACCTCCTACACAGAAGGTATACACTTTAAAAAGTTTAGCAAATTTGTAGTTGAAATATGAATGTTTTCCCAGTTTACTACATTCAAAAGACACTTTACATTTCACTTGGTGCAATCTTCAGCAAGTGCTCAATATTTATACACTGAAAGGGTACCCCACCCTATGACAAGTGGAATTCCAGAAATTATATACAAACAAACAAAAACAAGTAAATGAAATAATTACTGTCACCACAGGACATGAGAGGAGAAAAAAAAAACTTTTCAAACGTCTTGTCACAGGTAACAAAATGAGACGCAAGGTTTGATTTGTACCCTTGCTTAAATAGGCCCGGTGTGTAATGCCCTTGAGTTAGCAGAGGTGGAAGTCATTAAACTTCGTAAAAGAAGCTAATGGAATATTGCTATCGGTACAGTTGTCACTTTGAGGAAGGTGTAAACATACCGTGACGGTGACAACCCGGGTGAAGTGTGCCAAGTCTTCCTTTACGCTACGCGGCTTTCCCACTTCAGAACGTCCTTGTGATTTTATGTACACATTGATTGTGTTTTTTTTTTTCCCCTCCAAATGTTTTTTCTTTTTTTTCTTTAAATTCTCTCCCGTTCCCTCAATAGATCTGCAGGTAAGGGGAAGTCGCCCCGTCCTTCCACGCGTGGACCTTGTCCGTGATCACCGTGCGGCACAGCGGGCACGTCTTCTCCCGGTTGAACCACAGCGAGATGCACTCGTCGCAGAAAATGTGCTTTTATTAGGGAATACGAGACAGAGAGGGGAAACAAAATGGCGTCACTTCAATGTGCCTCTCGGGCAGTTTCCTCCGTTTCAGGGCACTGTGTACTGCCGACCGCGGTCTCACCTGACACAGGAGGACCCTCGGGTCTCTGAACTCCACCTGGCAGATGGGACACAGGTCCCCGGCATCGCTGCACTGGCTCTTAGTGGCTGCAGCACCGTTCTGCTGAGAGAGACCGACCGAAACAAGCCAGTTTCAGACCACTCGGTTTACACCTGGAACTTAGCAGCATGTACTCACGTGTGTCAAATTACTAAATAAAGTGGAAAAACCTCTTAAATTGGAAGGTGTAAAGAAAGGAGGGAGTTCAAAAAGAATGCACAGGTTTTTTTAACTAGCTGCTTTAATGCAAGTAATTGGGATGGTGTATCATTCAAATTGTTTCTATTAGGGGTAGCATCATGCTAAGTCACATTGATGAACTATGGATAAAGTCGTTTTTTTTTTTTTTTTTAACGAAGTTTATGAAAATGTAGCTTTTGGTACCTCATTGTTCAAAAATATGCCACCGGTTTTCTGGACAGACCCCCAAAGTCCATACAGTCCTAGAAGCTGAGAAGAGAGTAAAGGTGCCGTTTACACATCAGTCATCAGGTACAGTCTTCGTTTCGAACAGATCTGCTGTCTGGGAATTCTGCCCAGTGCGTGGAGTTTTAGAATGATGTGAGTAGCTAAACTGGATTTAGAATAGCCAGTACCCACTCATAATACAGGCTATTCCTGTTCGGAACCAAACATTTTCTGCATGCTAAGCTTCAAAAACAAATGGTTTTAAATCAAAGTGTGCTTCAAATCAGCAATCGACAAATGGGTTGTCCCCACAATCTGTGCCCCAGTTCAGTGTTACCTTCAGTATGAGGTAGACCAGTGCAAGCAGGATGCCCAGGGTCAGACCAGCAACACCATCCACCTCTTGGTAGCTGACCAGGTAGCGGAACCACACTGGAATGGGCACAATGGCCTGGTGCACCTGGCTGAACTCCTCCGTGAGCATGTACCAGCGTCCCTGAGGAGCCGGGGAAAGGGGACCGTTTAACTGACCAACTCGCATTCCTAACCGACTTTGCAGAGCTCTCATGCAAAACGAGGCGTGTCCTTACCCTTGCACTGTAAGCCATGAGGGCGGATGGTACTAAGAGAATAAGGCACTTCACACCCATGAACAGGAACTTCACGACGAAGTTGGTCACGCCCACAGTCCACAGTACTTCCCAGAAATCGCGGGACTCGACACTTGGATTCACAAAAATTAAGCTGTAAAGGAAAGGACACAGCATAAGACCTTGCTATGCAAAATAAGACGGACACACTGAATTAACTTAATAACCTCACCAGTAATACAGATTCTCCTGGTTGAAAGTGTAGTAGAGCAGGAGTGTGGAACATATTAGGAAGGCCAGCAGCCATACACACTCCAACTTTGAACGTCGGTCCTGAAAAATGGCAAAAGGCATACAAGTAATTTAAGAGCCAAAATATCAATATAATGTATTCACTGAATGTAAATTTAATTGTTTTAATTACCTGTAGAAAAACTTGGTTTTGAATTATTTTATTTGCATAAAGAAAAGTTGTAAACAGGCCAACTCCAACAGCTAAACCTGGGAGGGAAACACAAAACACTGATGTGTACATTTAGCATGAACCATGTCTAAATCATAAGAAAATGCCATTAGATCAATTTTCAGTGTCACTACATTTCTTGGGGATGTCATCCTAACTCACATAATTAATAGTGCCTTGAAACTATATATATCAGAGGTGGCAAGTCCAGGGGTCAGAAAGTCCTGCCAAGTTTCTCTTCCACCCATGAACTCACCCAGGTGATTTCACTAATTAGTTCTATCTGGGTGAGGAATTGTGCCAATTAACAAACCAGGGTTATATTGGAATAAAATAAAGGGGAGGACTTTTATTTTATGAACTGGTTTTCCCACATCCATATAATCGACCCCAAAAATGTCTGCGTGGCGAACTGTAACGCAAGTAATTTATACAATGGCAAACAATCACAAAGTTACTTGAAAATTCGAATTGAAAAAACACTAAACGTTAAAATTAGTGTTTTAAAATAAAAACAAGGTAGCACGTCTACGTTTACCACGTCCATTGAAACCTACCAAGAGCGTGCTGGAGAACTAGTTTGGCACAAAGGATTATAATGAAAGGAAGACTTTTTTGAACCCATCGAAAGAGGTAACGCAGTTCGGAGATAGATGTGCTGGGTTCTCCCGATTCCGAATCCCCATCTCCTGGATCAGACTCCGGCTCGTTATGTGAATGGGGCCGGTTGTGGCCGTGGCTGTGCGAGTGGGAGTGACTGTGGGGGCCAGGTCTCGGCCTTCGGGACGCCGGCCGTCCGGTGCCTTCGCCGGGTGCGACATTTATTGGAACGTGGACCTCCCCAGTCTCAGCCGGACTGGAGCCACCTGCCGCCGGTGTTCTGGTTAGTAACTCCGGTTGCAGAGTTAGGGATAAGCCGTTGCCTGCCTGAGCATTATGTTCGTTTGAGTTAGTCTGCATTACAGTTGGTGATTCTTTTAATCTTCTGGACTCACTAGAATGTCTCCTAAAACACATCAAAACATAACTGGAATTAGGAAAACGACCGGTTTTTATTTTGGACAACATCAGCGAGTTAGAATACTAATAGCCAACTATCTAGCTGTGTTGCTAGCCAGCAAACATTACCTTAATTCAGTGGCTAAATATGGTAAATTATCTTAGCTAGTGTTGCCATCTAGCTACATGTAATTCATATTTCATTCAATTAGTAAGCGAACGTGGGTGACAATCTCCTGAAGCAAGAAATTCTGCATTAAGTTAGCTAGCTAGCTAGCCAATGTACCGCAGACTAATTACTGAGAGCTTTATCACTACTTTAATGTCAACTACATAGCAAGCTGACCATCATTCGGCTTATTTGTTAGCAGTATGGTTTTTTCGAGCAGTGTCTGGATTAGCTATAACAGCTAACAAACTGGCTACATTTTACAAGTGACAAACGTGTTACAATTATCGCCATAACTCTACAGCGGCAAGCAAACTGCTTAAAATTAGTGCCCATGTTTCTTGGCAGCTGGCCAGCCATTACGCGCTACAGTTAGCCTACCTGTAGCCTAAGCTAACCTCACAGACCCGCAGTGTTTTCATTTGGCTGGCTAACTACTCGGTGCACTGACAAACAAAAAGACACCTTATTACCTCTCATACTGAGCCCGAAGTTTCATGGTAGAGCCCCTAAACCCATTTAAAAATAGGATTAAATACAAATAAAAATGAAACTAAAACAAAATAAGCAACCTAGCTATTCAAAGCTAGCTGGCTAAGACATAATGTTAAGCTCTCCGCTTCGCAGACATCTTTACTGATTGCAACCACTGAACTCTATGAACGAAGGCAGGTTAAAGGTTATCGTTTAGTCCGGATTTATTTTCATTGTTTTCATTTCTTATTTTTTTATTTTTACGACTACATTTGTGATAATTACGTAAACTAATTACGATCGTTTAATCGTAATTTAAAAACATCCAACGAGTTGCGTAAAGAAGAACGCGTATAATGACGCAACACGTCACTGCTGACGGTAAACAAAAATTAGGTAACGTCAATTCTCTTGTCTCTGTCATACATTCGTCAGAGATTATCAGTCGCCTTGGTTTGAATATGTTCAGTGGACTATTTCTTCAGTCTTTACATCAGAATTTTTTTTAAATAAAAATTGAATCAGTACATGTACATCTAAAATTAAATATTTTATTTCCCATCCTTAATCCAATTTTTTAAATCTTGAGACCACCTAAAATGACCATCCTGTAAATTCCTCCAGTACTAAAATGTTCGATGTTCCACAACTTTATCCACCACCGACTGCAACCTACAATAAGTGGATGTTTGAATGTGTACTAAAAATGCCATAAGGTCTGTGTAACAATGTGAATGCAAAGTTTGATCACATTTTCTTCTGACGGTTAGATTAAAAAAACACAGGGCCAAGTTACTTGGAATAATTTAGGAAATATTGGGTAGCACTGCTTTGGATTACAGCTTGTTTAATTTGTGTGAGCTAATTTAGCCAATGTTATTTCTTGTAACTTGGCCTAATTTTGATATCAATACTTTTAATGGCAGGCCTAGACGATTTTGCAAGTTAGAATTAATGACTTATAGACAGTGCTTCGTATGTGTGAGTAAGTTGGCATTGTTGTTTGTTGAAAATGTTTTTCTTTAGATATAATTTCCTTTTGTACTGTTTGCTATGAGTAAGTGATAATATTAATGCATATAGATGTAGGCTATGAGAGAGACATTCAAACAAATACATATAAACACACACGTTCTAACTGAAAGAAAAGCATAGCCATGGATTCAGCCATTTTTCCTTTACAATGAATGACAAATGAGTGTCATTTTTTTTTAATGGAAGTGTTTTTAATGGGGTATTGTGTACACAACAGACCTACTAATTGTTTGTAAGTCGGTAGAGGATCTATAGTTCTATCTTACATTAATTTAGAAATGTGTTGTTGCAGGGTAGCTACAGTTGCGTAGTTACCAGTACAGACACAGCGATGAATTTGACCGTTCTGACTTCAAAAAAAAAATGATATACCTGCTGTCGCAGCACAGACTGAATCGCAGCACAGATTTTGGTGCTTCATTTTAAAGTCTGTACTAACATTATCCACTTTTGTCTTATCAAGTCAGCTATTGGAAAACTTGGTCAAAATACCAAAATCTGAATTATATAAAATGTGGGTGTAATTTATTTGGATTTCAGAAATATAAATGAGTTTCCCACAAAGATTCTAGCAATGATCAAGAAGTAGTTGAATTTTTTGCAATTTGTGGTTGGTAAGCCAAGGTAATGAGTTGGAGATTTGCCAGAGTCTGAGGAGGGATTTGAGCCCGGGCCTGTCGGTCATCCAAAGGTCCTGCAGACAAATGCGCTATCCTGTGAACTCTAAGTAAACACGGGCTCCACAAAGTTTTTTTTTTTTTTTTTTTTTTTTTAAATGTATGCACTTCTGTATATGCCGATTTTGCGTGTATATCCAATGTTTTTATTGGCTGATGTACCTAAATGTCCAATAGAGAGACGTATTCTTTGTGGGCTTGGAGCATTTGCAATGATGTAATCAGCAGGAAAAAGAATAAGAAGGAAAACACAAAATCCCCTTAGGGCTTTATTGTGTGGATGTGTGAAGTGGTTTGTGAATTCAGTCTGTTGAAATGAGGTCAGAAGGTACAGAAATTAATGTTTTTAAGGGCTGAGAGTCTGTGGCCATTGTGGTTATTTCTGTAGGAAACCCAGAAAAGTGGCAAACTCTCGGTGCTGTATAGGTATGGGGCATGCTGCCCAGTCAAGGTGTAACTTGACGGGATGGCATACCTGCCATCCCAATAGCTTGCTTGATGATGATGACGATTGTTACCACCACCTTCACCACCCTGATCACCACCACTCCTACACTTTTCCCTGGTTAATATTTTTTGTATAAAATAACCACCCCTCCCAGAACTCACATGGTGAAACAAAATGTCATTTGAACGATTGAGCTAATTACCAGGTCTTATTTATGGTGGGCTGAAAAGGAAGCATCTATTTTGCAAAGCCATATCTTGGGCCAGAGACAAGATGGTAATCTGTGAAAATTAATGGAGATGTTTAAAAAAAGGAAAAAAAAAAAAAAAAACAGTCTGTGGGAAAGGAAGCAGTTTTCTGTTAGTGAGCATTTAGCATTTCGTGTTGAAGAAACAATAGTCTTTAATTGCTTCTATGTGTTTGTTTAGTTTGTGACAGCTGTGCAATCAACATCAGTCAAAGCAGAGTCTAAAAGCATATCACAAAATGGTGCTATTTTGTTTTAAAAGCTTTTTGCCAAAAGCTACTTTTCATTTTGGATTAAATACATTGTACATAGAACTCCTTCGCTTGAGTTAAGCCCCATATACCAGTTTGCATGAGGGCATCTTATGGGTGGGATAGTATGTTTCTATAGGAAGATAGAACTGGATTGAAACCTGCTGGTGAATATGAAGCCTGTAGAGTAGAAGGGGGAAAAAAAACTTTTTCACAGTAGTAGGCTACATAAAACCAGGCAAGCACAATGTAGAAAAAGGATTAAGGGAAATTGCGAAACACTCCTATTAGAAGTGGGAAAGAAACAGACTCCTATTAGAAGTTTCCAACTTCTTACCGCAAATTCCCTGCCACGCTTGTCTGCAGGCTTCCGGTGCAGCGCGAGGTGGTTGATTGCTAATACCTGTCAGGTGTACGAAATAGCTGACAACCGTATATTCAGGGGCTGGTCGTTTTTGGTGTAATAGCAACTTTTTGCCAGCAGATGCCGACACTGCCTTTCCTGCAAGCCATTGAATACGGAGTGGAGCCGTTATTCTGGCTGCCATCATGAGATATCGAGAAGCCAGAGGATTTATGACTGACGGATGTTAGGACATGTAAGCGTGTCACATTCTTCATGCAGTTTAACGTTTGATTTCTGGTCACCTCTCAGTTTGGACACCTTGACAATTTAGCACAAGCTCAACACGGAGTTCCCCCAATCTCAAGCGGTTTTTAGCTCTGTGAATGCAACCGTCGCATGAGTGAGTTTTTAATGCATTTTTAATGAATTTATATTAAAGGTCATAAAGTACATTTTACAACTTGAAAAGGTTTAATTGAATCTACTTGCCTTCACCCATATTTACATATCTGGCAATTCTGTTCAGTTTCATTTTACTGCAGTACAAGTTACAATTTTACAGGCTTAATCGAACCTGTAGTGGCATTTATAATTTTAGATGTGATAATTTTATTAAAAAATAATTTAATCAATAAATGAATGCCATTTTTTGAGAGGATAATCAAATGATTTGGAAATTTGTTTTGACAAGTACATAAATCCTTATGCTGAAACACAAATAGCAAATATTGTATTTAGGAATTACCATGATTTCATGACCGTTCCAAAGAATTAAGTTATTCTAAAGAAGGTCAGCAGGCGGCCATGTTGGAGCAGTGGAGCTTCTCATTTTTGTCTCTCTCCACATGGTCATGGACTTCAAAGAATCGCCTCCTTGATCTTCTGAGCAATCCTGGCTCTGCTCGCTGACAAATTTATGTGGCCATATTTCCAGGAGTTCAGCACACTCCCTGCCTGTATGTCTTGTGCCTCAGTAATGGAGGAGGATGCTACAGTTACAGGAGATTAATGTTTTTCAACAGTCATAATTTATCGAAATGACTTCATTCCTACCTTTGCCAGGCTGTGTTGAAGAAGGCTAGTCAGTTATTGAAGGTGTGTGTGTGTGTGTGTGTGTGTGTGTGTGTGTGTGTGTGTGTGTGTGTGTGTGTGTATATATGTATGTATATATATATATATATATATATATATATATATATATATATATATATATATATATATATATATATATATATATATATATATAATATACACACACACAGTATGTGTGTGTGTGTAATATGTGTATATATTTAGATACATATTTTTAAAGCATGGGACTAAAATGTGAACTGCCTGCTGTGTTTAGTTAATAAACAGACAGCACAATCTGTTCAGCCACCCTACGCTGTGCTGTGGAGCCGTTTGCTCACCGCAGTGTGTGACGAGTGCTGTGCAGAGGCTCTGCCTGTGCCCAACACCAGGCCTGCCTTTCCTGCCATGGCCTAACCTGCTCGCACGGCAGCTGTTCCCGCCCCTCTCCCCTCCACACCTCCCTGTCGCACCCCTTCATGTGCTCTCTGTCAGGTCCCAGGCTCTGCTCCTCTGGAGCCATGGGGGACAGCCTGCGGAGGTGTCAATGCAGCGACTGCATTAAAGTGTGCAAGTGTGTGAGCCTGTGTGTGCGTATGTGTGTGAGTGTGTGCGTGCCTGTGTGTGTCGGGGGTTTGGGGTGGGGGGAGGGGGTGCTGCTGTTTAGAAACAGGGATTGAAGCATATCAGAGCATTTAAATACCTCCTTTCTGACGATCATGCCATGCAGTTGAACATTCTGCTAATTAGCGGGTAAGATCTGCACAAGAGGAGCCGCACCAGGGGACAGAAGACAGTTTCATTGTGCGACCTTGTGTGAAAATGTACAGGTGTTGAAAAGAAATCATTTCGAGAGAGTCCTTTTTTTAAAGATGGTACAATGTGAGATGCTAATCATAGCACAATGAATACAGTTATTAGGTAAGAATAGAACCACAACAATAGGAGTACTGAAATACTGTTATTAGTTAAACTGAGCAGCAATTTGACCATCATGAAAGCCATTCATTGGTGCGTTGCACTCGCGTGTAATACGTACTGCATTACTGCCGGCTCCAGGCTATTATTCCACTTTGCTGACATTTCAAGATCAACAAAATGAAAGATACTAGAGCTGGGCAGACACGTGACGTGTCTGTGGTAGTGCTTGAGGAAGTGGTCTTGTAATCATGAGGTTGCGGGTTTAATTCCTGGGTGGGGCACTGCCATTCATCAAAGTAGAATTCCAACTTCCACAAAAAAAAGCAAATTCCAGCTTCCAATAAAAACAACCAGTTAACTGTGTAAATGGCACGGTGCGCTAATTGTTTTGTATTAGTGATGCAGGGCAATGGTTAGGACCTCGGCTTGCAACTATAGGCTATAAGTTCTATTACCAGGTAGGATCATGCCATTGCACCCCTGAATAAGGTACTTGTTAATGTTCACCTGTATAATTGGATTGTATGTAAAGGGATGTCCACTGTTGAAGTCGCTCTGGATAAGTGTCTTAAATATAAAGTGTAAGCCTACATTTCCAAACACAGAAAACCGATGTTTACTCAGCAGACCTTATTTTGAGCAGACGTTGCTACTAAATCATGTCAGGGTTCTGTTTGGTTTTTAAAAGAAACATGGATGAACTGACCAACCTGTCCCTGATCGATAAATCATGATCTATGAGGCTGGTATAATTTTGTTTTCTCACATGGAGATGGAGGAATTCTGCCCGGTGTTGCTGGCTCAGTCCACCGTTAGAGCAGAATAGGGGGACGGAGCAGTCATACCGCTTCTCTCTTTCCCACTCTCCCAGTGCTGTCTGATCATACATCAGTGAGCACGTGCGCCCGCTCCCAGGTGAGAGTTCTGTCAAATCGTACACGAGTGAGCGTGCGCGACTGTTCCCAGGTGAGCGGTCTGTCTAATCGTAACGCGAGTGAGCGCGCGCGACCGATCCCAGGTGAGCGGTCTATCTAATTGTAACGTGAGTGAGCGCGTGCGACCGTCCCCAGCGCAGTCGGCGAGCTCACTGGATCAGAACCTTTTTTGCGGAATTGTTTTTTGAGCTCCGGGGGGAAAAACATCCGCGGCGTGCGGGCCGTTAATCTTCCTTCGCGCCTCCTGTTCAGGTGCTGTTATCGGAGCGTGCAGGCCATCTGTTTGCCGCTGTCGTTCGGCGAGCCCGGAGTTACCTGCAGCGCAGGGGTCTTGTGGCAGCTGACATCCCACGGTTTAACAGATTACCTACAAGGTGAGAGCGCCGAGCGCTGATTTATGTCCCGCTCACTCCCGAGACCACTGCCGAAATGAAGAGGGGCGCTCTGTCGTTGAATATCTTTATTTATTTATCTTTGATACTTTCCAGGTTTCTTTATAGGCCATTTCCAAAGAAGATAAATGGCTAAAATGATTTGATTTACCAAGTGAACCCCACCATGAGTTGAATACCCACAATCCTTTCTTTTTGTCTCCTGTTAGAGTTGTTTCTGTGTGTATGGGAAACTTGCTTTTGCAGTTTTAGCCATGAGTGCAAAATTTTTTGTACAGGTTTACAGAATATTAGTGTTACTATTCTTAAATAACAGTGAAGACAGAAGACTGGATTTGTCTTGAATAACAATGAAGACTGTTGGAAATGAGACTGGATTTGTCCTGCTGGGAAGGGCAATGCTGCAGCTCTGCTCCGCCTCCACCAGTCATCTCTGCATGACTCACCAGTAATTTGTATCGATCAGCTCTACACAAAATATTTATTATTCATTTCCTATTAGTCAGTCCTGCCAGTCTCCATTTTGTGTCTTCTCTGGGTTTAACTCCAGGTGCTTTTAATAATACTCTTCAGTTTGGGCTTAAAGGTGTTGCGTTGGTGTCGGCTGCTTTTAAATATCATAAATCCGAAATGTCTGTATGATTTGTGGACGTGAATTAGTTTATTGTTGAAAGTTTTTTTTTTTTTCTTTTTTTTTTTCCTCATTCATCATTGATCCTCAAATTGGGGTGATAAGAGGAGGTAATTTAGTCTTCAGAAATTAGGGCAGGGGTTTCCAGACCTCTTGTAGGGTACCCCCAGCTGATCCAGGGCTTGATTAGTTGTATCGGGTGCATTTGAGGTGGAACGCATAAAATACCTGTACCTGGCTGGGGGTCCCCAAGGAGAGGTTTTCTTCCATAGTGAACTAGGGGAACAAGGCACCCCAAGTAGGGTAGTGACTACACATTCATGATTTTACATTTTTTTGGGTGAAAAGTATGGGATGCAGTCAGTTGCAGCATCTCTGAAGTGCTTAAAAACATTTTATTATTACATTTTCTTTTGTATGTGCACAGGGGCAGCTGTACATTGTAGCCTGATATCCCTGGAACTCCATTATAAAAAATGTATGAAAGCAGTGTGTGCATTGTGGAATTATGCTATTCAAGCTCTCATGAGGCAGGCAGCCTTCATTATGTCATGGCGGTTGTTATACTTTATAGGACTTGGGTCTAGATAGAAATGTGAATGTGCTTTTCGTTCTTTGAGATTATATGGTCTGAGGTGCTCTGCTTTATCGCCTTATGGTCTTGTGGTTACTCTGCAAAACCACAGAAGCTCAATGCATTTGTTCCCGGACAAAGTACTGGTAGAGGTGCTGACGGTTCATTGAAGGGGGGGGGGGCACACCTGTTTGGACCTAACAGTAAAAAGCAGTTCCCTTTAGCAGTCATGGAAATTCTGTACCAGCATGTCAGTTAAGCTCTTAAACCAAGATAATTAAAAATCCTGTGGTTTTCTTTATGAATTGAGATACCCCTGGCTAAAATTCTTACCTGGCTTTACTAATTTGGCTCCCTGGTAGTGCTCAGATATTAGACAGCTGTGTGGGGCTTCTCCCTGGCCTTACTAATGTGTGAATACCTGCCAGATCAACCGGGCGGGTGCTGCCCGTGTTGCATAAAAGCGTAATTCCACTGTTCGGCCATCTCGATGATCGAGGAGCGGATGTTCCAAGCGGACACCTCCCTGTTCTTCCTGCGCGCACATTCCTCAGGGTGATGTGTTACTGAAAACCGTCAGCTCCAATCTCATATTCACAAATAGGCCGGTCCCTGAATTCACTTCATGTTTTTGTTCTATTATCTTTCTGTTCTGTTTCTGTGGAATTTTTTTGTTTATACTTTCAGTCAAACAGTGAACCTGAAAGCATAAACATTGCATTTCCACATTTGAAAATTTTTTAATTTTCATCACTGATATTTCACAGCTCTCTGCCTAGTAAGGTAACCATGTAACTAAGACATTATTACATGTATTGGTACATTGCATGTTACGTGTAATCGAATAATAAAATGTTTTCTTATTTCTCATTTGAAAAGTTGTTTGGAGATAAAGGTTTTTTACGATGAGGTTTTTTCTAATGATGCTATTATGATTTCTAAACCACCGGCCACTGGCATACCAAGCTGTGAAAGGCACCGCCCCTTCCTGTGTTCAGGCGACGACTTTTTCGTGCCACTAACTGCCGCCAGACCTCACTGTTGAGGGTCCTCCCACCAGCTGGCCGTTCTCTTCAGGCACCTGGCAGCCGCCCCGCCCGACTCTGCGCCTCCATCGCCCCGGGACGGGGCAGTGACCTTCCCCCGGTCTTTCTGAGAACCCGCCTTTTCAGACTGTAAAACAGGATTGTTTTCCTTGAAAATATGAAATGGATACGGTAAGGCATATATATGATGCACTGGCAATCCACGCCTTTGCTGTTTTGCAGATTTTGTGTACCTTTTAGCTGTATTTGTGTTTGGGACATTTCTGGGCGTGGTGCTCTCTTCTGTGGTTTGGGGTCAGGTTCCAGCCAAGTGTTTGTTGCTAGTTAGCTGCTGCAATGGCGGATGCTAAGAAGCCCGGATACAGGATACAGGGGGGATAAAAGACAAACCGATGGGGCTCATTCAAGAACTAGAGCCGACCTTGGAATTGCTTTTCCTCGGTGGAAAAATCTATTTTTTAAAACCAAACCTATCCCTTCTCTCCCTTCATTTCGCAAGTCTTGGGGCACGAGCCTTGACCGTGCCGCTTGTTTCATTGTTATTTTGTTTCTAGAGCCGTTTTCTTACCATGTTTAATGTAGTTTTGCAAGTCGCTTTGACTGAAAGTGCGGGCAAAATTACTAAATTGCCACTGATTTAAAAAAATTTTAAATCACTGCACTGTACTTTAGTAGTCTGTGCCTGTAAATGCTGTCTGTATGTGGGTGGTGTTTGGAGATGAAGGAGCAGGAATTGCTTTATCCACACCTACTCTGTTGAACATCCTCTCCCTGTTGTATCAGCTGTTGGCAAACCGCCCCCCCCCCTTCCCCAAAACTCCTGTTCTTTCTCCACCTCTGACCCCTCCCCTCCTACTACATGTGGGTCCTCATCTCAGACTGTATCTGAGGGTGCTCCATGTGCCTCTGTCACCCTCAGTCCTACAGCCTCGTGATTGGCTGGGCTTATCAGGAAAAAATGTTTCGTAAAAGTCCTCAGCAATACATGACGTCCTTATGTTCTGTACTCCTGTACTTGCTTAGAATATAAATTACCTGAAGCTATCAGTACTTACAATACAGGACAGTACTTGTCAGTAATTGCTTGGTGTCTATGCTTAATTTTTTTGTTTTGGTGGAGTTGGCAACATCTGTGGTGTATAGTGGTCACGAAAGTTTGTTTTCACACTCCACATACCAGAGTTCCATTCAAAACCACTATTAGTTGGAGCAGTGCTTATTTTTCTTAAAAGGTTTCACAGCGGTAGTGTATTTTGGAGAAAGAAGATGGCCTAGAGACAACCAACAATGCAGTCTGACATGGTAATAATGAGCAGCATATCAAACCTAATTAAGGGGCCTTTTGGATTTTTGACGCCTGCTCTTTTGTATTGGGCATGCGAGTTCCTGTGTGTGCGTCATCACATTGGAATGCTTGGATTGTCACACCGGACACCAGCAGTGCAAAATAGCATATAGAGGAGCAATTACAGAACGCAAACACATTGAATCGATATTCCTACAAAACTGCCATCGTGAAAAGGTATCAAAAAAAGGTATTTTTTAAATGGAAAAAATTAAGGACTGACCCTTCAGGGAGTGGTTGTTTTTGTGTTTGACAGGGCACCTGCTGCACATTCGAAGTACTCCAATTTAATAAATGTGAAGAAATTATTTATAATTGATCCATTCGGAAAAGGAGCTGTTTGGCCCCAGGTCTGGCTGTTTGGTACCCTTGTTTTCATTCTCTCCATTGTGGTGCGGTTCACATAACAGGGAGAATCTTGGTCCTGGGGCGCCCAAGAATGTAGAGAGCAGACCCTTCTAGTGAGGCCCCCCTGGAAAGGGGCGGGGGGCGGGTTAACAGAATGTCCAAACGCAACCGGGCCCTTCCCCTGGCCCCCTGGCCCCGCGACACGGCGCAGCAGGGGGCGCCGTCACCCCGCGGGTTTTGAAGCCGCGCCCCCCCCCCCCCGCAGCGCTCTGATCCGTCTTGCGCGGCGCATATGAAGAGCGCGGCGGCCCGCGCGGGGAAAAGGTTGCGGATGACACGGGTGATTTAAAGGGGGCTGCCGCGCTGCGGCTCCCTTTCCCGGAAGATAATGAGGCCCTCCGATGCGAAATGCCCCATATGCAGCGAGGTGGATAAATCAGGCTTGAAAAGAGGTGATCACCCCCCCCCTGCCCCCATCCCCCCCATCCCCCTCTTCCCTGGAAGAGGCTCATCGCTCAGAGGCAGGGGACTCTGCTCAGTGACTGCCTTAAGACTGCACATATTTTCAGAGGCTAAAGCCGATAGCGCACATCGGTCGAATGCGCCTTTGCAATCAAATGGCTAATCTCTCGGCATCCTTTTTGTCCGCAGCAGACCGAAGATGGCCTCGAGAGTGTTCCCCGATAATCAATCTTTTGTCACCACACATCCTTAGGATTGTCCATTTAAAAAAAAATTCTTTACACACGACTACACCAAATCAGAGACCGTTTTCCCCATATAGCTATTGCACAAAATAAGAGTTTTCCCCATGTAACTGCTCCCCCCCCCCCCCACATGGAACTCTATCACGCCCAATCAGAAACTTCTTTCATTTTCCCGTGGAACAATTTAATAGGCCTTCATGGCCGCCTGTGCGCACCGTACCCTCTGCAGCCATCAGAGGAAAAAGGAGGTTAATGCGGTCAAGATGAAATCTGCTCCCGGTCCCCCTCCGCAGTGTAATTGTGTTTTTATGCCGTGGGATTGCCGGTGGAGTAGTGGGCGCAGTGAGGACACTTAAAGCTCTGCCCGTGCAGCTCCACGCGACGTATAAATCGCTGTCCGCCAGAAACGAATAGAAGGAGGGTTATTCCACAGCTAGGGAGCAGATGCAGGGAGCAAGGGGGACCTGACATGGCTCCTGACAGATGTGTGAGCTTTACTATGCGTCAGATGTGTGCCTTAACATCCGCTCTATGTTGCCAGAGGTACGCAGGGGAGGGGGAGGGAGGGGGGACTTTTTTTTTCCAAAAATGACTGAAGGGGTGGATATACTGGGAAGGCGTAACAGTAAATGAAGTGCAGGTGGTTGTGTGTGTGTGTGTGTGTGTGTGTGTGTGTGTGTGTGTGTGTGTGTGTGTGTGTGTGTGTGCGTGTGTCTGTGTCGCCCTGTGTGTCTGTGTGGATTCATAAGCACAGGCCAAAGAGATAGTTAAAGTCCACTTTTGACCTTTTAAAATGCTAACTGCAAATCCCTACAGCCAAGATGGCAGCGAGGATCGTGCATTATATGTGATGTGTGTTTGTATTGTTTCTGGTGGACAGTTAGGACCGGGCCTGACCGCATTATGCTCCCCTGAGAATACTTGGAGGGAATTCAAGAAACATTAGCCACACCATGAATAATCTCTGCAGTTGTGCTCTAAATGTAACCCTGTGTGGAAACAGCTGGATCTCTGAAACCATCTTTACTGTTCCTTCATTAACTTCAGGAATCAGTTCTTTTTGCAACGTTATCAACGTTCAGTGTATCACAAGACTATAGTAATCATAAACTATCCTCTGTCTTCGCATTGAGCTTGTTTTATATTAGAGTGGAAGAGTAGCTTCTCTCTGACAATGCATACTTCTGATAAATACAGTTTTGTTATTTAGCACAATTTATAACGTCGAGAATATAAAGATACAATGATAAAACTGGCACTGAATGTCAGTACATCTATTTGATTCGGTGAGCGCGTGCATGCGCGTGTGTTTTCGAGCTCACGCTAGCTTGTAAGCGGCAGTTTGGAAAGCTTCCAGTTGGCCGGCCTGTGGACAGATGAATGCGATTGTTATTCCACAGAATGGAAGGTACAAAAGGGCAGGATCCGGCGTTCCTGGCACACAATAATGTCACTTGTTGACTGTAAGTGGCTCACGCCGAGGGAGTACTCCGACCAGTCCAGTACAAAGAGAGAAGGTTAATGACACGCGGTAACCCAACAGCGGGCGAGCTATGAAAAGGGGACCTTACTCAGTCGCCTTTTCAGTCCTGTGTGACTGGATGTTGTCAGTGTGCCTGCTCTCGAAAAAGCGATTTACGCAGTCACGCGACCGCCGCTGTGTTGCTCGGGCTATTTCGACTGTCATCGCGGACTATTTCTCAAGTTAGCAGGCACGATCTTGCTTCGTGAAAATGTTCGGAGAGATCAGTGAGGGAGCGGCGGTCAAGTCGCCGTGTCTTCCGGGTTTAGAGCATGTTCTTCCAGGAATCTCATGGGGTTTCCTCGCAGCCCTGCTTCTGGTGTGCATTTTATGGCTGTCTAGCTCTCTATTAAGTGCTCAAGCACTTTCCCTCCCTTGCCCATCTTGTTATAATAGCTGCACCGCAGCAGGCCTTTCTACTCAAGCAAAAATATTTTTAGTGGTGTACAAGGAATAACATGGGTGCTGTGTATCAACATTTATGAATGACATTGTCTTACACTTCTGCTGTCCAGCTGGTTAACCTCAGGACCTAAGCAACCTATGCAACAACACTGCAAAGTAAAATGCTCAGTGTTAATTCAACTTTAATAGAGTGTGAATGTACACTCTCATAGTAAAATATACTATATCAGACTTGATTTAACACTGAACATTTTACTGTATGGGTGAGCTTTTGCCTGATCATGTTTGCTGATCAGGGAGTAAATAGTCTGGCTTTGGTTCATGCTGTGTATTCAGCGGAGATGCACCAAAATGTATAGCGTGATTCGGATTGAACTCTGACCCAGTCGGTGTTGGCTGTGCTGACTCATAATTGTTTTTGTGTTGCTCAGGGAGGAAATGTTTCAGTTGACAGGGTGCTCCCTACCTCATCGCTCAATGGCAGAGTTTGTTCGTGTGCTTGCACCCACCTGTAATGATGGAGGAGGTTGCGGCGATGGGACATTACATTACATTTATCTGGCAGACGCTTTTATCCAAAGCGACGTACAAAAAGTGCATTTCATGGTCATAGACAACTACTAAACACAGGTTCAGTAAGATACAATACTTATTTTGTACAGCTATTTCTAGCCAAGAACACAGTTTAGTTCACACAGTGAACACTATTCAGACCTAACCTCTGCAAAGCCAACTAGGCAGAAGAGTAAGCTACAGTATTAGGACAAATGCAAATTACCAAAAAGTGCTGGGATGGGGCAACATGTAACAAGTGTCATGAAAAGGGGGGGGGGGGATTTAGAGTGAAATATACAGCGTGGTGGTGGTTAGTCTAGGTATAGTCTGAAGAGATGAGTCTTCAGGCCACGGCGGAAGATGGGTAGTGAGGGGGAGGTTCGGAGAGGGATGGGGAGTTCGTTCCACCACTGGGGAGCTAGGGTGGAGAAGCTCTGTGATCCCTTTGGTCGGGTGGGAGGGGTTGCAAGGCGCCCTGCTGCCACAGAGCGGAGTGGTCGAGCAGGCACATAGGATCGAATCATGTCCTGCAAGTAGATGCGGGCTGTCCTGTTGACGGGCCCAGAACTAAAATCGGGCATTCCAAATTGGGGTAGCAAACAAAACAACTGAGAGAACATGGGCGGGCTCAGCAAAGCACTCCGTAAGGATACTGTAAAGTCAACAACAGGTCATGCATTCCCTTGAAGTGAAGACGGCCGTGCAATCCCCTCGGCCGGCAGCAGAGGGCGCTTGATGAAAAGGCATCGGAAATGCAACGAGGCCTGTGAAAAAGGAAACGCTTTTCCCGTTGGTGGCTGGTTCTGCTGCCCAAGAATGTTCCACATTTGCCAAATAATTTCTCAAGTCTTTTTTGGAGTGAATAGCAAAATGTACTTGCCAGGTTGTAATGTTTGCATGCTTTGTCAGAACAATGTGTTAACCCACGGTATGTGCTGGTGTGTGTTTGTTTTCATGGCAGTTGCTGCAGTTTCCAAACTTTGGAAGATACGACTGAAGAAGTACAGTTTAATTTCGTGTGGTAAGATGATAAGCACAGGATTTTGGAACAGTCTGTTACAACACATTGTAAACCCTCCAAACAATAAATGTTGACACACGATAATAGATTTTTTTTCTTGTTTTGTTGGTAAAAGCAGCCTTAGTTTTGAATACAGAGGGGTTTCTTGACGTAGGGTGGAGTGCATGAACACTGGGATGCTCTCAGCTTTGTCGTTTGCCTCGTTGGCCCGTCCTTGGAGATTATTGCTGTGATTAATTACAGAGATTTATGGCAGGGATGACAGAGGAACGCAGACAGCCCTCTTTAGCTCTTACATGGAATGCGGTTTTAACAACAGGGGGACCGGGTCAGTACATGCTTCGCCCACCTCGGAGAACCCCAGACATTAAAGCCAGGGCGTCTTTTTGTTTGTCTGGAAAGGTGGTCATTTCACCGAGCATGACTAAGAGAGGGGGGGAGACAGGGAAGGGGGGTAGAGAGTGAGACAGAGAGACGGCGTCGGAGAAAGGGAGAGAGACCGAGTGCATGAGAGATGAGAATTTTAACCATCCTTTATTTCCACACTCTTATTTCCACTCAACTCTCAACACGGCACATCGCATAAACAAACAAACAAAAAAAAATCATATGAAAAAACATGAATCTGTCACCCTGTTTCATGAGTGAAAAATAGCTCACCTCCTTCCATTGAACAAAAACACCCTCATAACACCACACACACTGAAACAGAGAGGGAGAGAGAGTGTGTGTTTGCCATTGATTAATGTCACTGGTAGATCCCATCGTAGATCCTCTGTGTATCAAGGTTAGAGGAATCGCTCTCAGGTGACCTCTGTGACTGTCGCCAATTCGAGTCGGTGGGCTAACTGTCCCAATCTGGTTGATGAGAGACCCCTGCCGTCCTCCTTTTTGCTGATAGCGCTAATGGAATAGCAAAATGCACCGCACACATCCTTCCAGAGACAACGAGGACATGCACATCTTCGTTTGTTGCATTTGATGCATTTCATCCTCACATTGTGGGGGAAACAATTATTTGTGCTGTAACATTAAGTGATTCCTGTGCTGCTTCGCCTCAACACAACATTGCTGACTGTGGAATATCTCCTGGTCACGGCGGTCTAATGACTTTCTTTTTTCTCTTATTATACAAATCGTTTTTTCCTCCTTTTGATAAATACACATTGTAAGTTATTCATCTTCACGGCCTATTTTGGGCTTCCAGTGTTATGAGGCCACTGTGCGCGAGGAATGCCCTTGTGTGGAATATGGCAGAACAGATGTTTTTCTTTCCACAGTCGATGCGGTTTAAATGGAACCGTAAACAGTGGTTTTGAATTATTTTCTGCAAAAAAATATCTTTTCACGAGCTCCCTTGCCAGGAAATGTGATAACAATTCAGCGCGTAAAAAGAAAATAATTACAATAAAATGAAAAAAAAAAATGTCGAGCGAGCGTCGGCCCATGACTCCGCAGTTCGTCTCTATCTCCGTCGGTTTTCATGCGCACGCTCCCGGTGGCGTTCGCTGTACAGACAGTGCCAAACCTAACAAACCCCCTCGGGAATTATCTCCACATTCCACAGGAATACAGACTTCCCAGAAACCGTGGAGAAGATGGGGTAACAGCTGGCGAAGACGGATAGGACTCGCTTTATAAAAAGGCCTCGCGCGAATGTGCAACCGTGTTTGCTAAGAGCCGCAAATTTGGAACCGGATTCATTTTTCACAATTCCGCGAAGATCACTCTCGAGCTTCTTGGCAGCTGCACGTTTGCTTGCTTGTTCTGTTTATTCTCTGGGGTGTATACAGTATTTCAGTATTATTTTACCTTTCACATTATAACCTTTAGGGTAAATATTTTGCGAATGGAAATACCAGGATCATGACCACCATGTTTGTCTAGCCACAGTATTTATATCAGCTGTTAATGTCACACTGTTTAATATTAAATAAATATTAAATAAACAAACTGCGTATGGAAAATAACATCATAATGACCACCATGTTTATCCAGCTACAGCATTTCTATAAACTGGTAATATCATACCTTAAGCAACCCCTTTATATGACATGACATTTTGAAACTAAAACATGCTGTTGTTTTAGGTCACCGAAATGTGTTGACGTATTAGGTACTTAGCGTTAGGTGTGTAACAATGTACAGTGCCCTCCAAAAGTATGGTAACGTTACTGTGAAATTTGTTATTTTTGCTTTATACTTAAGGCATTTGGATTTGAAGTTCGCGGATGAACTTAAAAGTAAATAAAAGCAGTGAAGTCAAATATTTGGTTACATAGCCCTTAAATGCAGTGTTACAAAGCCAGAAGATTCTTTGGACAACCAAATGTTTTTTTTTTTTTAATTACCAGAGCTGAAAAATATATAAAACAGTTTATTTACCCACAAGCCAAAAATGCATGAATTGAGACTTTACATGGTTGTAGCACATTTACTAAAAATTGGGAAAAGCTTTATTAGCATACTGCCCAAACTTCGTTGTAAAAACGTCACCCCCTATTAATCCACACAGCTGATCTTAAATAAGCCCACAATTAGACACACCTGGAAACATTTCAAACAATCAGTTACCTGCAAGACACTATGCACACTTAATCCAACCGTCAGTTCATGAAAATTGGGATGAAAGCTTATTATACAAACATTCGTAAATTTGAATATCTAGAGAAAATAAAAACGCAAGTCCTGTCTCTGCAATGTAGGCTACTCCTTCACATGCAATAACTGTCAATAACATCATGTATATGACCCACTGACATAACCAATTGGTATCTTTGGAAATGCCTTTCCAGATCTTCACTGCAGCTGCTTCCAGTTGATCTTTGGTTCGAGGGGCTTCTGTATTCGGTCTCTTCTTCGGCAAGTGAAATGCATGCTCGATTGGATTGGATTAAATCAGGTGACTGATGTGGCCAGTCCCAACCTTTCCAACTGATGAATGATTTAGTTGCATAGGCGGTGTGTTTGGGGTCATTGTCTTGCTGCAGGATGAAGCACCAGCCGATGAGGTTGGAGGAATTTCTTTGTGCGTAGCCAGAGAAAATCTGTCTGTACACTTTGAGATTCATCCTACTGCTGCCATCCTCCATTACATCATCAATAAAGACGAGCAAGCCTGTTTCAGAAGCAGCTCTACATGCCCAAGCCAAGACACTACTGTACCTCCTCAGTATTTCACAGATGAGGTGGTATGATTTGGATCTTGGTCCATTTCTTCCTTTCTCCGCACTTTCGTAAAAAGGTTCATTTTGGTCTAGTCTGTCCATAAAACTTTGTTCCAGAACTCTTCTGACTCGTCTCTGTATTTTTTTTTATTTTTTTTTTATTTTTTTATTTTTGGTGAATTCTTATCTGGCCTTTTGATTTGTGCTGCTGATGAGAGGTTTGCATTGTAGGCTCTACAGGTCTGCTCTCGAAGTCCTCTGCGTATGGTGGCTTGTGATATTTTCACCCCTGCCCTCTGGAGACTGCTGGTGATCTCACGGACCCTTGTTCGGGGATTTTTCTTTATACTTCTTAGCAGGGGCGTAGGAGTGGGTTTGACATTAAGGGGGGATGCATTTGCTCCCCAGCGCACACCCCCACCCACCCCCGCAGTAAATATTAATATCCGTAGAGCCAGCTATGGGTAATAAAGGTGCAGACACATGCTAGCCTCTTCCATTCTCACCTGCAAGACCTGGCTTTGTTGTTCCTTTATTGTTCTGTATGTATGCGAGATATCTTCTTGTGATAGGCTAACAGTAGACACCCGCAAGAAGGCACAAGAATGAAAAGATCATGTTTAATCAAATTAATTAATCCTTATTTAACCCTCTGGCAGAGAGGGGTGCATTTGCGGCATGCCAACATAACAAGGTTGAAGAAGAGCTACTCTACACCTCAACACCACCTCCCCTCCACCTCTGCCCATCCAAACCCTCTACTGCAACATGGAATCTTTCAAAACCTATTTATTTGCATTATCTGAGAATATGACATAGATAAAGACAAAAAGATAAGAGAGAGAGTTCTTGTCCTTGAAAGAAAATTCTTTTCAGTTAGGTGCAGGCATGAGAACATTCCAAAAACATAACACATACAAGAACATCTTTGAATTATCCTTTCTCCCTACCTATCTTTCACTCTCAAAAAATAAAGAAAAATATTTATAATAAAATAATATAATAAAATAAAATATACACTTTTTCCCCACCATCATAACGTTATGTATATATGTAACGTGAGCATGTGTCAAACATGGTAATACGATGTGTTGTGCCAGATTAAACATTGGACTGCATCCATTTTTTGACTGCTTTTGTTTCCAATATTAGGGGGGACATGCCCCCCCGTCACCCCTGTTTCCTTCACCCCTGGTTTTTAGCATTTGTCTGTCATCAACTGCAGTTGTCTTCCTCGGTCGACGTGTACCGTGTTTATTTTTAAGTCTACCAGTGTGCTTCTTTCTTTTTCAGGAGTTTCCAAACTGCTGTACTTCATATACCCGGTTTCCGTGCTATTCTTCTCCCTTTCATTTGTGAAGAATCCACGCAAAAAAGGAAACGCACGGAGCAACGTCCGTTACAACTTACTTTTGCACAGCTGAAAGTTTGGGTACTCAATGCAAAAACTTTTCCTTAATTTTTTTCTCATAGCTTTTTCTCTTCCCATCCCTAAAAAACAATTATTCTAGGCCTCTGTTGCACAATGCATGCATGCATGCATGCAGGCCTGTGATTAGCGCTAGCCGTGCTCTGTGCTGTTGTTTACTAGGCCTCTGTTGCACAATGCATGCATGCATGCATGCAGGCCTGTTATTAGCGCTAGCCGTGCTCTGTGTTGTTGTTTACTAGGCCTCTGTTGCACAATGCATGCATGCATGCATGCATGCATGTTATTAGCGCTAGCCGTGCTCTGTGTTGTTGTTTACTAGGCCTCTGTTGCACCATGCATGCATGCAGGCCTGTTATTAGCACTAGCTGTGCTCTGTGTTGTTGTTTACTAGGCCTCTGTTGCACCATGCATGCATGCATGCATGCAGGCCTGTTATTAGCACTAGCCGTGCTCTGCGTTGTTGTTTAATTACTGCAGCAGGTTAGCAGCGTGACGAGCGCATGCAGCGGAGTGGCGCACCGGTTCCCCCGCTCGTTACGTCTCCGCAGCTCCCCCTGAACAGCGGGCGGCCCGGCTCCAGGTCCGGCCCGAGTCTGGGAGGAAACGTATGGAAACGCAGGCCTCCGTATTCCATCAGCAGCGCACTGCCGTTTGTGTTCACATCCACGTCACACAGCCTAATACGGGTCCATTACGTCATACTCGCGCCTATTGACCACTGAATATGGGAGCGTGGTGTAGCCTACACTCACACGCGAATGTAAGCATTTAGGAAATATATTATTTATTGCTTTTTACATGCAGAAAATGCTGATATGCGTAGAGTTTCTTTGTTTCATCCTTAAGATCTCAGTTATTGTAACAATTAAATAAATGTTGGATGATTGCTATTGCTTAGAGGGAGAACAGACTACACGTATGTCTGTTGCCAAATGTCAGTTGCTCTTTCAGACCAGCACACGCCATTATTTCAACGCTCACACGACAGCAGTAAGAGAATCGCTTGCAGAGAGGCCTCACTGGGTGTTGTGACAGTGGTGACAGCAGGGGCAAAACACTGTGCCCACACCGTCCCCCCGAGAGAGCTTCTCTAGAACGTTCTTTAATGCAAACATGCAGTCGGGGCTCCACGCAAACAGGCGGGCGGAAGCACGGCTCGGTTTATATTTGAAAACGTGCTTGCTCATCAGACGGTGGCATCCTCTCCTGCTCAGTGAAATGTCTTCCAACTCTCTCGGGCTCGATGTGCCACCGATTCTCCACGAGCGCAGATTAAATAAATGAGCTTTTCAGATCCGCTCTAAGCCCCGGAGGTATTTTTTTTCCCGCTCTTTTGCTCTCTCGGATTTCATTCTTAGCGGTCTGATTTTGAGCTAACACATCATCTTTATTAAACTGAGGGAAATGCAGGGATGTTGCTTGTGTGATACCACATTCAAACGGGTGTTTGTTTTTGGGTTTTTTCCCCCTCCCTTTTATCACAGTTACTTAGAAATGTGAGGCTTCTGATTAGGTCTAGGTCTTCTGTATCTTTTACACTTGATGACTGTGCCTGAGAATAACAATAAAGGTACAGTACTGATACCGCTTGCCATATGGTAAATGGGCTGCATTTATATAGCACTTTTATCCAAAGCGCTATACAATTGATGCCTCTCATTCACCCATTCACACACACACTCACACTCACACGCCAACGGTGAAAGGCTGCCATGCAAGGTACCAGTCAGCTCGTTGGGAG
This sequence comes from Anguilla pacifica, assembly GCA_039654925.1. NCBI lineage: Eukaryota > Metazoa > Chordata > Actinopteri > Anguilliformes > Anguillidae > Anguilla > Anguilla pacifica. The sequence goes on from CM077292.1 coordinate 48,180,840, forward strand.
CAATTAGAGGTTAGGCGTCTTTCTCAGGGACACTTCGACGCGCCCAGGGCGGGGGATTCGAACCGGCAACCCTCCGACTGCCAGACAACCGCTCTTGCCTCCCGAGCTACGTCGCCATGTGAAGAGGAGCCACTCAAATGTCGGGAGGCCCAGCTACGTGGAAGGAATCGGGAGGTTCTGGCGTAGAGACGGTCGCCGGCGCGTTCTCCCAGACGGAGCGGCGCGGGGAGGCGAACGCTCGCCGCCGGAGCCGTCACCGTGAACGTGCGCTCCCTTCACCGCGGGCGGAGCCGTGGGAGTCTCAGGCGGGGCCGATTCCGAGACACATTTCAATCACGCAGTCAGTCGGCGCGACTCGGGGGGGGGGAGCTGAGTTTACTCCTGAGCCTTCACCAATGACAGTGATTCCGTCAGACGGTCCCTCTCTCTCTTTTTTATACTCCGCAGCTGTGAGGAGAAACGGCCCTGCGAGATGCCAGTCGTTTGTTCCCTTTCCTTCTCTAGACAGACGGGGACAAATCTTTTAGCTCAGGAAAGAATGCGGCATCCCGGCTTAGAAAACCGTAACTCTCGAAAGTTATCGAACCCCCCCGTTGTAAATACTGCGCCCACGGCCGCGGGTGTGGGCTGCTGATTGGGAGGCCGGACTTTTAATCAGGTCGGAGGCCGGGATCTCAGACAGCACTCTGTTCTTGTTCCCAGGAGCGAGCGAGCTAACTGACCGGAACCACTTCGTAAAAATATCTGCGTGTGTTCGTGGGAATTGTGTGAAAACATTAGGCAATGTAAGGCCTCGCTGATAAGGGCTTCTGCAGAACAAATAAGTGATGTAATGTTTAGCTGAAATTTTCCTCTTAGCATTATTTTCTTTAGGTTTTTCATTTTGTTCATTTTTCTTTTGTCATTTTTCAAAGACAGAAGTGATACATGGAGTACTGCATAACACATGCACTCAGTTTTTCAGCCTGGTGATACTCACAAGGAAAACACAATAGAATTGGATTATCAGCCCTCACAGACTCCTCAATTTACATTCTGTAGATGTACTACACATTGTGCATTAAGTGTGAACATACACTACACTTCCATGCATTCAACACACACTCACACATACACACACACACACACACACATATATATATATATAGCATGTGAAATGAAATGCTACAGTCTTTAGCCTTTCCACAAAACAAATCATATTAGTACCAAAACTGAACTAAAAACTGAAAATGCATGTTCCTCTTAAAGGAAAAAGAGAAGATAAATCCATCAAATAAAACTGTAATTTTCAAATACACATCTGCTAGACACATGTTTTCCCTGACGGAAGTCTCTTTTATTGAGTATTTTTAAGTATTTGTCTGTGTGTGTGTGTGCGTGCGCACGTATATATATGTATGCACGAATATATATAATATATTGTATGCTTTGCCCATTAATATTGAGTATTCAATATGATGTGCATGCTGCCAAAATGTACTTTATTCATATTTATAACTTTTCTGGTAATTATGTATTTCTTGCACATCGCAGCACGGTGCTGAATAGAGAGAGGGTGTAGTCATGTGTGGAAGACGGGTTCTGCATGCGCAAGTCACCTCAGCCCTGTGATTAAATACTCGAGCAGCGACAGAACTTACGGAGAACGAGCCGCTCGCGGAGGGCTGCCTCCGCCCGTCCGTCTTACTTAACCCGTGTTTTAGAGAGCAAGATCCGGTGGACGTAGCTCACTAAACCGCTCCCCGACCCGCCCGCTCACCCGCCCACTCCCCCTGCAAATGATGCCCTGATTAATGCAATCCATGCAATTTACATGCATTACCATACATTACGTGCGCTGTGTTTACTGCAAGGTCGATAGGGTACACAATCGTTTCGCCCTTTGAAAAATGGCAGTTGGGGGCGGTCCGGAGGAGCGGAGAAGCCGGCGTGAATGTACGAGGCCCCGGAGCCTGGGTTAAATGGGATGTTGCGGAGCACTCCTGGGCCAGTGATAGAGACGCAGGGCAAGAGGAACAAGCCGTGTTTTATCTCCCCTGCCTGCTAGCGCGGAGCTGGGTTTAAGGCAGGAGGATAAATGGCACGAGGGGGGAAAAACGGGGGAGCCGCTGCTGTATTATCCAAATGGAGAGAGAAATATATAGGGCTCATTACAGAATAATTACAGACTGCTGCAGAGTATTTCTTTCTGTGTTACTGCAGTGCTCTTAACTCCAATGAATGGCATCCTCTGAGATGTGAAGGTGTGCAATAACTCTGCGTAGCACAAGAGAGGCTTGCCGGAATAATAATTCCTTCGCCTTGTAAATATGCATTTCATTAGCAGTCTTGCCTGGTAGCCCCGTACTTGTAGCACGTCTTCTTGAATCACAGCATCGCTCTCCTGGGACAATTTTAATGATCTTCAGAATAGCGGCATATCTAAATACGCTTCCAATCTGGCGGGATACACGGGTGACGCATCACTTTATTTCACTCGCGTGTTAAAAGAGACGAGCGCGCAGGAGCGTTTACGCCGGATCTTAAATCTACAAACGGGCGAATCTTCCATCCATCCAGGAAGGCCGCTCCGTGGGCTTGTGTTTGGAAGCGTTCAGGAAGGATAATCTGATTTAAAGCACGTCGGGATGTGAAAAATGTCCTCGTTGCCCCCTGTTTAAAAAGCATGGTTTATTGAACGGGGAGGCAGGCAGCGCAGGGTCTATCCTTCACCCACCTCTGGGACGCAGGGCTGAGACCGTGCAGAGCCTCGCAGTATCCGGGCGATTGAAAGCCCTCTCTCATCTATATAGCTTTATCCATTAAGGTGATCTGTGGCGCAAGTGTATTTACTTAGTGTTTTAGTAATGACCTGATTTCTCTCCTTCTCCATCCATCTCCTTTCTAAAGCCCATTTGCTATTGCACATGCATTGTTTAAGCTCCTGCCTGGATGTAGTCAGTGGGTGTTTACCTGTAACCTGACAGAGATCCCACATCCCTCATATCTGTGCACTGGCTAGGCTCTTTCTTGAACAGAGCGGTGTGTCCTACTTACTATGCAACACAATGCAAATCATTCTTTCACATACTGTAGGTCAGACAGAACCAATGGTTAATTCAGGGTGTTCTAGTGGATGGGTACCAGGTTGAGGCTCTCCCAGGTTCAGTTCCCATAAACTGGACTATAAAGCATGCCTTTACATTTTAACAACAACAGCAATAATAACAATTATTATTATTTGGATAAACATTTTTGTTTGTGTAATACTCATAGCTCTTTACAGAAAGATAATATAGAATGTTACCGAATAGTGAGGGCTTGATGGCTTCATAGGTGAATATGGGCACTGATCTTATGCCACATATACAGGACCCTGCAGCAATTTGGGCGCCCTAGGGGATTTCCCAGAGGTCACTGATGCTCTCCTGCAATGTTATTGAACACATCAAGGTTCCTCTCAGGTAAATAGTCAGTGGAGGGGAGAAGTGCCTCTGAGGGTAAGCAGCGGCGGTGTGAAGTGGCGAGCCGTGGTATTCACATGGTACAGCCTGCACCTGACCTGGTGAAAACATGGCTGCGTGATGTTTTGCTAAATATCACCACTGCGCCTTTTTCCCCCTTCCATAGAGATCTGAGTCTGAGGCTTTATTGATTCTCCTCTGATGTTTGAGGAGGCGCTCGCAGAATTCAGAGGAGGTGCAGCGCCTCCTGCTATTAATACCTGGGGGGAAGCCCTGCATATCTTATCCAGGGCGCACAGATGCACCAACTGTTGCATTAAGCTTCCCGGCTATTTATTTCCACTTATCGCGCTTGTGTTGTTTGTTGTTGCTGAAGCCCTTTGCCGATGCATTAAATAAACTGTTGTACTCTTGCCACGGCTTGTAAACTTCTCATCTTCCTTTTGGCCCGGTGCTCGCAACATGTGGGCTGTGTCTTTACGGCCACCTCACCACTTCTCACTGTGGTTCTACGGGAAACACTTAGAGCTTCAACCAATTAGCTGTTTTATTGTTGGCGGGTGACATTATAGAACTGGTTATTTTCATTGGCTGCTGACAGTCCTGCTAGTGAAACCATGTGCCGAATATGATTTGGAGGAAGAATGTCAGAAATATAATTTTTTTTAAAAAGTTCAAATACAAATGTGCACATATGAATCTATTTGAGGCAGAACTTCCTGTGTGGAGTGGTCAGCTGGAACTGGATTCAGCTGGCATAGACCGCAGCTCCGCTTGCCAACAGGCAGTTAGTTCTGTTTTGTTGGCCCGAGACATTATCACTCCATTTGCTTATCAGCCAAAACATATCAGTAGAAACATTATTTCTTTCGCTGCTTTTATCAAGAGGATTAATCCGAAAGGAATCATTAATAATACAAATTGGACGTGACTCCGAAATTGTGTGTAGTCGGGGGCTGCTCGGTCCTACCTGGACCTGAATTGCTGCAGCGCCCGCAGGCTTTGTTCCAGCCAAGCTCCTCACCAGCTGGTACTAATAATGATGGTCTTGCCTGAGCCCATTTAGTTTCCCTCCTCGGCACTGACTGTAACAGGGAGCAGGGGAAACTGGCTGATTGCGGCCCACCAGGACCCGCGTGGAGCCGAGACCTTTCCCGTTCCACCGCTGGCTCTCGCGCTAATGGCCGCCGCTGTGCTGAGGAAATCCACCCCACTGACACAAAATACCTGAAAATGTTCCGTGAAGGAGACGGGTACCGGTAAGAGCGGCTCAAAAGCGCGTTGGTTTCGCTCACGAAAATCACCCCCTTTCCGATCCTCTGATTTCTCAAGTGTGACCACCTCCCTCTCATAATTGACCTATTAAGTGAATTTCTCTTATTTTTCATCCAATTACTTTTCAATGAAAGTCCACTTATACTTTATTTCAGAAATGTTTTTAAACTAATTTCGGCTGTGATTATTTCTGCAAGCCGATATTTATTATACATGTATATTATTCTGTGTGTGTGTGTGTGTGTGTCTGCATCTGCCTGTCTCTCTGTTTTATGGCACAAAACAATGCTCCGCTGCTTAAGTATATTACAAATTAAATGTATATAAACAATATGCATAAAATGTAAAAGCGCGTTGCTGTTTAGAGTCTACAGTGAAGTTTGAAGTGCGTGAGTTCTGTATTAGCACAGTCCTGTTGTTTGTGGATTCATCCACCCCTTCTGTGCTAATATTGGATAGTGCGCATTTGCCCTTACGCGGAGGTGATGAAGAGCACAAGAAAATAAGAAAAATGGAATTGGAAACACTAACGACCTCTGGTAGGTCAGGGATGAAATCCATAATGCATCAAATTCAGTCCTCTTCTCGCAAATGTCAGCTCCACAAAGGCATCGCGCGCAAGTTTAGGGAACGAGTTCTTGTTTACACAAATAAATGGATGGACCTTTCATACAGTACATAATCTGAGCAAATAATCTGGACGATCACCTATGCAGGCGTCAGTCCCACATTGTCTCAGAGGCGGCCGGTGCCCTTCAATGCCCTTGTAGGTACGTTACGTTTAGCCGCGGATGCGACAGGCGCTTTGCTCGCGCTCTTTACCGAAACTCCCGTCTTGCCAGCTGGTCAGATCAAACTGTAGCGGGGAGTCCGAGGCAAATCTCTTGACCTAACCCCGCGGACCGCCCGACGGCACCACTGATCTCAGCGTTGTTCTGGGCGGTTTTCCTACACGGTGACACGCGCGTGTCCTTGACGCCGGCTTGCTCTGCCCGCGGCCATCTGTTTGACGGGACAAGTGACGCTCTTGGAGAAGCGGGTCTGGGGGTGCGCTTAGACCGAGCTGGAAGCGCGGTTGGCTTTTTCTTGCATTGTGCCAAGCTTCTTTTTTTACCCCGCCACCTCTCTTTGCTCTTTATATTCTAATAGGATTAATGCGGCGCCTATCTACACACGAGCTCGGCATTGTACAGACTACTCATTAATTCAACGGTGACGCGAGTGAGGCAAATCATTCATTTGCTGATATGTTCTGGTGAGCAACGAGAGGTGTGAGTCAATCTTGTTCATGCCGCTGGCTGCCAGTGTGAGATTCTGCCAAACTTCCAGTAGATACAAGCAGCTATCAAATATTGTATGTTTGTACATTATTTATCTGCCTCGCACACGCTTATCTTGGGCAACTTCCATTGCTTACATCATACATATTGTCAATTTATCCTGCTATATACTGTATAATACATACATACAGTACATTACATTTATTTGGCTTTCATCCATAGTGACGTACAATAAGTGCATCCCGAAGGTCACTGGAAAATCATCATACCGAAGGTCATCAAAATATATATGTAGACACACGCACGCACGCACGCACACACACACTCACACAGACAGACACTCATACACACACACACACACGCATATACACACACTGAAGCCACTTTGGTAAAGTACAGTGCTATCCTATATGCAATTTGCAGCCTTTTCAAGTTACAAATCCAGTTCACTAATTAAAAGGGGTTTTAATTATTTTTTTGCCAGAAAACTTTACACGAGAACTGTGGTTTTGGTCCTTTGGTCTTCGGTCCAGCTAAGTTTTTGTTTAATGAGCGGCTGAAAGATACGAACTCAATTAATTAGTGACTAAAAGATGCAAAAACATTCCGAAACTGATTTTCTGACTTCAGAACTGCCTTCAAGCGTCAGAAATGAAAGCAGGTGGTGAACTCCTGCGGAGAGAGTGACATTGTGTCATCCCCACCTCTGTCTGCATAATTAATGGTCACCTTTTAACTGCTCTCCTGATGCCTGTAAGAATAATGCGTATCAACATCAAATAAAGTGCTGCTGAATTTTTCCCCCCGCAGCTCCTGTTGCTGAGAGCTTTGCTGGACCACGATAAAAACAAACATCTATGCCAACCTGAAGAAGAATAACAAGAGAGCATTTCTGTTTACACCACACCGGTACACACTGAAAACCAACACCACTAATTGCAAACAGCCGCAGAAACTAGCACGTCACGTTAATTCACTTGCGTAGTCGTCACGCACTTCAGAATATAATAGACAAGGTCGTAGGTTGGATTCCCAGGTGGGTGCTGCGGTTGTACCCTTCAGCAAGAGACTTTAACCTGAATTGGTTCAGTAAATACGCAGCTGTATAAGTGGATTGTATGTAAAATGATGTAAGCTGTGCAAGTCGCTCCAGAAAAGAGCATCTGTTAAATGCCTTAAATGTAATGTAACAATAGGCTGGATATTATGGCGTAAATTTGAACAGTTCCTCCCTCTACATAGAGCACGTAACGGATGTTAACATGAACATGCGCCATGTGTGATGCTGTGCTCTTTTCCCCAGTCCCCCCTTGGGATTATTTTTTGAAGCTCGGTGTTTTCTGCGCGAGGACCGCTAGCTCGTCGGAGAGCCGAAAAAAGGCAGGAAGCTGACAGCTCGAAAGATGATTGTGGATTGTGGGTGCTGTGAGGATGATGAATTTTCGAGATTGGCCCGCGAGCGCTTCTGGTACGCACACCGACGCCATCCCGACGTCATAAAACTCCAGTAGTGAGTAATTAAAGCGGAGGGACAGGGGCATTCTGATGGCGGCGGGAGCGGTGACATATATCTTTTCTGCTTCTGTGTCATGACTCATAAAGTCATTAAGCAAAGTCACACGTGACGGTTCTGAAGAGGAGACGTGGGGTTTATGAGCTCGCTCTGCGTTCGGAGGAGCCAGAAGAATAGGCCTCGGTGTCAGTTTGATTCATTTCCATCTGCCGCGTGTTTATTTATAAGTTTCTAAACTATTCTTCAGTTGGATCTCCCTCAGCCGTCTTGCATTTCAAACTGGCTGTTCTCTCATTTGCGGTCTGAATTTGGCAGTTTCTCTGTTTTACTGTGGAAAACCGAAAGCACTTCTGGCCTAAATTCACATTGAGCCCTTCAAACAAAGTGAAGGCAATGTACTGCTGGAGATTATTTCAGTGAGGAGTAAATTCAGTTTAAGTCTAGTCCTATCATTATTTACATTGAATGATACTTAACTTGAAGTGGGCCATTGTAATACCGTTACCATCTATAAACAATCGGGGTTATTCTTGGATTATCATACATGAACATTTTGACAAGTTTACAACAATGGGAATAAGCCTTTAAAGCATGCACTGGTAACCATTATGACACTCATTATATAACATCATATGTCACATGTCCTTTGAATACCAGTTTCTGTAAGCTGGTTATAATTTTTGCAAATACTCATGATAATGATTATAAGGCACTGTATGATAGCACTGGTTAGGCTATGAGGAGTGCTACCAATTCAAGCAGAGTGTTACTTTGTATTGCTCTCTATAAATAATTACTATATATAATGTTTCAATACATGTGAAACTCATACTATCACATGCTTCTTCATTCTTTTTCAAGTTGCTGTAAACAAACGATCTGCTTTAGTGTGTAAGTACAGAGGTGTAATATGACAGGCGACAGAAAATGTCCTTGTAGAATTTATGTTAATATCATCACTGGCGAGGGAATTAAGGGTTGTGATATTTCCTTTTTTTTTTTTTTTTCTGCGACAGTCAGTTAACTGCAGTGGATGAAAGCCGACAGGTTGAAGGTTGTTCCCCCCCCCACCCCCCACCCCCCACCCCCCCCGCACTCGCGACTACGCATAGCTGTAAGTCTTCCACACACACAGCGGAGCGCGAGCGGCTCCAAGGCCTGGGGAGGCAGGGGCCGGCCCGAGGTGAGGACGCGAGGGAGTCCGGTCCCAGCGAAGGCGATCAAAGCCGGGCGGCTCGCACTGCGGCGCCCACAGCACAAATCGACCAGACGACCTCCCCAAGCACAACAAGGCCGACGCCTGTTTCTTACCTATCGGCTGAGGAGGGAGGGAGGCTTGGAAAGAGAGAGCTGCTCTCCTCCTCTCTGTCCGTTATGTCTCCCACATCCCTCGCCACCTCGGGTGTTTGGCAAAAAGGAGTACTCGGATATAAAACGTGCTTCATGTTAAACACGTCGAACGACTTGGAAACGCATTTCTGTGCAGCCAATATTTAATGTTTCGCATGACTACTCTGTCTTTTGAACAGAGACTATGGGGTCAAAAATGCCCTGAGGACCCAGACCAAAGAAAGAAGGATATGTTTCTGGATGGCTCTTCACGCCATCGAGTGCCAGATCCAGAGTCTCACAGACACGAAGGTTTGGGGGCGTCAGAGAATTGGGGTCCCCTGTGAAAAGGCGGCAGAGACGCCGCTTTCTTTAGCCTTAATACCCACAGCGCAGTGCCAAAGGCGGTGGATGTCGGTCTGCAGAGATTGTTGCCTGAGCTTGTAGGAGTTCTGACTCAGACGTACAGTAATTATTCACCGCTCACGTTCAGCGCTCCCGAGGACAAGAAATCGCAGATAAAAATAGAATCCTTCTCGGCGGCATTCATTTTCTCTCTCTCTCTCCGTGCCGCCGTTTTATCTCCAGGATGACGCGGTGACGTGTTTCACTTGAAACCATGTGTGTAAAATCGCAGTAGTGCTTTTGTGTTGAGTCTGACATAGGAAGGAACGTTGCTCTGTTTGCCCTTTTTGGCTGGACCGCAACAGCGGGGCCAGCCCTACAAACACGAATGTCTGTGACTGACTGAGTGACTGAGTGAGTGATGAAGTTACACCATTGGTCAGCTGGATCACGTGTGTTAGGTCCAGCCATATACTAGGTTTTAACCTGGTCTTGTTGCTGTGTCTCTTGCTTGGCTACTATGTAAATCACTTTGTGGCAGTTCTCTGTTTAAATAAAAACAAAAAAAAAACCTCTACATAAAAAATGAATTGAATTGGATCTAAATTAGAGTGTGGCAGGATTTCTCTGAATTCCTGAATGACACGACTGTGTCCCTGTTCACTGTTAGGCAACAGTGGCCAGGTTGTCATGGAAATGTCAGGAAACATAGACCACTGTTTTTGTCAAGTTTTATGTATTTGTTCTCAGTGGAATTTTATAAACGTTTCCCCGTCTTGTGGTTCTCTTGGCCTAAGTGAGGTTCTGAAGCAAGCTTGTGGGTTTCTCTTGACTAATCAAGGAATTGATCAGGGAGACACAGATAATTATACCTCTGAACACAGAGACACAGGTAATTATACCTCTGCCAACACTGACAGTGAAATCTCAGGAAATGGAAACACATCTCCTTCTGCGTACCATTCAAAAATTAAGTCACAAGTCAAAAAAGAGAATAAAATACTTGATTATCTACCTAAAGGTCAAACTGAATGTTTTTAGCTATTGTCATGGGCAAAAAGCCAATAATGCCGACTCTAGGCACACTTGCAAACTTAGTGATGAGTTTTGTTTAAATCCAATACAATATCTTTTCATGAATGAGGACGACAAACCTTTTTTTTTTGGAACTGAAACCGTTACAGCCTTTTAATTTTGTAGTAATTAAATGCGATTTCCTTTGCTTGATTTAAAACCTAATTTTATTGGAATATATTTTCTGACAAATGAACATGACTTTGTTGAGTCATTGACTTTAGGATTATTCACGTTATTCACACAAGTATTTTTTCAAGCTGGCAAATGTGCAATGCAACAACTTCAGTGGAAGACAACCTTGTCATCTGTGGTGATGCAAAGCATACAGATTTGAGTGTGTGGGTTTGTGGTGAGAAGGATGAAATGCAGTATATTAGTGCGGAGTCATGCTGAAGTTATTAAATAATACATTCGTTCAATGCCATTCAACTCTTAAATGATTAATACTACCGTGTGGAACGACAACAGACAGCGAGCATTCTATTAAAAGGCGAGTCAGTGTTTATTAATTATGTACTGCCCTGTATTCCCTCACTGCCATAATATCAGGTTCTTCATTCAGATAAACATAATGAAATGCTGGGAAGCTTTCCTTGTGTTTCTATCAAAACCAATTTTTGGCGATGTTGTGAGCATCTTCGATGAAGATAACAGATTTTTTAAAAACACCTGTTTTTCTTTTATTACCCCATTTAGAAAGTGCAGTCACAGTCTTAAACTGCATCCTCAGCCAGTTGCAAATGTCGCATTGTCTGTGTTAAAAACTAACCGGACGAGTGACTTAAATTAAGCAAAGATGCACATTTCAAAAGCGAAGGCCTCGTACCCTACATATCCAAGGTGCGAGACGAAGCTATCATTGTCCGTCTGTGACCAGGAGTCCGCGACCCCAGGACATAATTAGCTCTGCCCTGCCAGCGGTAGGGGCAGGTTTAAGTTGGCCGCATTAGCTCCTTCCAAAGGCCCACAGGCTGCCGCTTATTATCTGTCATAGACAGGCCTGCACCTCTTCTCTGTATCGCCCGTAGTTGTGGAAAATAATCATTAGCTCTCAGGTGAGTGGATCAGAAGGGTGTGCACGGGCTATAGTCACCCACAGAGTTCCTTCTGCAGGGGCAAATGGCGCTGTGCTGGCCAGAAAGGCACATTCACAGAGCCGAACCTGATTTAGGAAAAAAATGTGGAAATATTTCTGAAGCGACACAGTTTACGTGTAATCCTAGTGATGTTAAATCCTACTGAAATTCAATAGATTAAACGCGGTGTAATTCACGTGTTAGTCACCAGTGTATTAGTATAGCATGCTCACAATTTCAAGGCAGCAAATTCGGGAAAGTTGGCCTACTGTTCTGGTGTATTCCTCCCGGTCTTATACCTACTGAAGTACAGTAAGCCTTTCAGTCAGTTAAATCTGCGTTTTGTTATCAGTCTAGGGACTTGAAGTTCAGGTATTAGGAATCGTGAACAGAGCAAATGCTCCAAGTCGAGATCTGTTGCGATGAAGGTGCTGTGTCTGACTGTGTAGGAGATTTTGCCCATGGGAGGATTTCCCCCCCTGACTACAGAGACCTTGCCTTGTCTTTCAGGCTCATTGCTGTCATTTGGGCCTGTTCTGGTTAAGTGAGTAAACCAATCTCTTTGTATGGCACCGGTCTGCTTCTGGGTTGATTTATGAACATCTGATAACCAGTAGAGCTGAGGGGCCATTTATTTTCTGCCATTAAGATGAACGGTTATAACAGTTTTATATTTCTTGACAAATGGTTCAGTTCGAGGTAAATGGAGATGCCCCCGCTGTTCTGGAAAAGCAGTAAACTGCTGGGTTTGATTAGGGTTACATGGCATGGCAACAAAAGGGTTGTGGTTTGGTTGTCTTATGTTTTTTCTTCGATAACCAGATAATGGTACACTGATAGAGCTATATCAGTAGACCTACTTCCCATTTCGCTGTTGGTGTTTTAGTCGTTTTTCACCTTGGTGAGAGTCCCCCCCCCCCCTCTCAAATGAAGTAGCTGTGTTCTTGTGGACTGAATTCCCTCAAGAGACGGAGCTTATTTGACTTCAGGATAAGCTAGCCGGCTGCTGAATGGAATTGCTAACTCTAGCATGAAATACAGGCCATAGGAGACTAATCAGTTGTTGAAATGCAGCAAATAAATAAATAAATAATGTGTGTGTGTGTGTACGCGCGCGCGTGTGTGTGTGTGTGTGTGCGCGCGTGTGTGTGTGTGTGTAAGCAACGCTGCAAATTTAATTTAGCCAGCCTCCGGACGTGTGCCTGGGCGTACCGGGGCCTGAATTTAAAGCACGGAAGCTGCTGAGGGTTTTCCTCCATGTGCCGACTGGGCGGAGTAGAGAGCCCTGCAGAGGGGAGAGGGAACGTGGGATTTGGAGTTGAAAGCGGCGAGCCTCTGCATTCACAGAGAAACAGTAGACCTGTCATTAATTATGCATTTCTCCGATAGAAATCCCACTAAATACATTATAGAACAACCATCAAATTGGTTTCCTCTGAGCCCTGTGGAAGACAAAAGAAAGGAAGACGGCTAGAAAAGAGGAGAGAGTGAACAAACTGAAGGAGGAATGTAGCTGAAGCTACAACACTGTTTTCAATGTTCGATTATGAAATATCTTTAAATGGATTTAATTATTCATCGGCATGAAATGGATTTAGTTATTATATTATCAGATGACTGTGTGTAATCTGAATGTTTTTACATACTGTTGGAAAGGGGCTATAATTCAACAGTAGCTTTTAGTCAAGGCTATTCATCCCAAAAAAGGGTCTTTTGTTTGCAGATTTGGGTTCTGATATAATTTTAGGAGAATGGATTTTCCATATGTATGTCCCCAGTTGACTAAAAGCAAACATTCCTTGGGCCTATGAATAAAAGCTTACTGTTGACACAATGAGACCTTTTCCCCAAATATGATCAAGGTATCTGGGCGAATTTTTTTATACTGTTCAGTTTGAGGCAAACTGAACCCTATATATCATATGAAATGAACAGAGTATCATATATCATTTAACACTCAACCTCTTATTATTGTGCAGGCATATTTGAGAGTAAAATTCTAAAGCTTTCTATTTGATTATGTTGCTATTCTGTTTCAACGTGTTTGGCACCTTGAAAACTTGAATTATGCAATACATAAATAGGCTTTATAATACCCAAAGGGGACAATGGTCTTGGAAAATAAATGCTGATGCATTACAAAAGACAGAATACATGTGTATGCCAAAACATGCGATAAGATACAGGATACAGTCCAGAGATGGAGAGTGCTGGAGTCAGACAGTGAAAGTCCTGCTGTGTGTTTTTTCCAACCATGCCAGCTGATTTCACTGATTAGTCCTAGCTCCTGGCTGAGGAATTGTGCTAATGTGCAAATCCAGGTAATTGGAACAAAATACTGGAGAGGACTTTTACTTTCCGAACTTGGAGTTTCCACCTCATCCCCACATGGTATAAATTCCACATCGGTATGAAGTGCAGGACTAATATCCCAAATTTATGATTATACTTGATTGTTTGGGCTGTTTAAAAAAAAAAATGAAATCAGATTATTTTGTCACATCAGTTGGTCAGTTGAAGTTGAGATTATAATTATCTCCAGCATGCCTATATATATTTTTTACAATTAATTATAGTGTGAGGATTGATGTTCCGGCTGGCCGAAAAATAGTATAGCTAAATTTTAATTACTTTTTGTGTTTTGCTGCATCCTTTGCCACATCCAGAATAACCCGTTAAATCCCTCTTTTGGCCAGAAATGTACCCTGCATCCCCAACAGCTGTCATCAAGGGTGCCTCAGTGTTTCCAGTTCATTCTATTCATTTTCTCTGCTCAAATTCATTATCAGACTATAATGTATGAGTTGCCAGGCCCCCCTAAGGTGTTGACTTAATGCGCCCATCCCACACACAAAGCAACAGCGTGCCTCATTTGAAAGCTTAATCCCTCTACTTTTCAATGGTGCACACTGCACTGTCAGATTGTGGTGAAATTAGTTTCAAATGGAGCTTTTTTCTAAAAACCCTTTTGGTTTGGTTAGTACATCTACAGCATTATGATAATCGCTAGCAGTAGCTGTCGTAATGTTAATATTTCGCCCGTATGTAATTGACAGTGAACACAATGTAAAAGAACAAATTCGAAAGCAAAATCTCTTGTGCTTCACACCGTAAATATTACTGTCCTTACAAATAATTGTTTTTCCGAAACATCTTCATGAAATATGGCTTACCAGAATATTTCTGTGGAAAAAGGCACAGGTCATGAAGAATACACAAAACCGCCATGATTAATTGTTTGTACACAGTGACCAAAGCCTATTAATTTCCTTAAATCTGTTTTTTAAATAAGTTATTTTATCATCCTGTGAATCATCTATCTCTTTAATGCTCGCAATGAATTTGACTTTGCTGAATACAAGCATCCTTGGCTCTTTTATGTGCCCTTCGAGTACCACAACACATTTAACAGGATACAGAGGAATGGGTTCCAATACTGCTTCAGAGGGATCCATTGAGTGTTATAGGCCATACCGAAATTCAGAGATATTCAATATGCATACACATTTACATATCACCTTTAAACTTCTTACATCGGCAGCACGTGCGTCTGGATTAAATGATTTCGCAGCCCGGGCCCTGGAGGGTTAAGCCGTTCCTGCACTCTTTTTTTATTGCGCAGATAATGTTCCCAGTGTCTCTGCAGGAAGCCGTGCTGATGAATGCAGGCTCGAGACCTTCTCGGAGATGAACCACTGACTGTGAAAGATGTTTTAAAGCATGGAAATTACATTCGCAAATACTCTGGGACTCGTTCGCTTCCTCCGGCGGCCACGAGCTGGATCTCGGGCAGGGGAACGGCAGTCAAGCTTAAACCAGTTAGGCACGTCAGTTTCCTGAGACGCTTCCCAGCGGTTTGGGTCTTATAGTTAAAAATAAAAAATAAAAAAAAACTCCCCAAACAAACAACGGGCACTTATAGAGGAGTATGTATGGCCAGAGAGGGGAAAGAAACAGAGAAACTGGGAGAGAGAAAGAGACAGAGGGAGAGAGTGGAGTGGGAGAGCTGTTCTTAAGACAGTGGCGGGTTGGGGTGGGGGTGGGGGTGGGGGTGGGGGGGGGGTGCTGTCTGTGCTCCTCAGGGGGTACCTTCTGTCTAACGGCACGGTGAGTCATAACCGTGGGATACGGGGAGAGGGCAGATCGGCGAGGGGCCGAGACAGGCGAACGCGCTCTCGCGGAAAACGCGTCCTCCGGATCAAAGCGGCTCGATGTCCCCCTGAGCCCGTTTCTAAAAGTCGCCGTGCAGAAGCGCGGTCGCGCGCTGCTCATTTAGCACGTCGCTCAGGCTCCCCGGGTCTGCAGAACGGCGGACTGTGTGCGCACGAAGGCGGTGAAATGAGGCGGACCGTACATGCTAAAGCTCATTTCACATTACAGATCATACATAAGTCATACACCATACAAGAGCAGTGCTGCTAATTGCTCAGGGAATATGACCTGGTACTAGAGGACTAGGCCTACAGGTCAGAACGCCAGCACACTTAATCCCTTAAAACGATCTCTACACCATTACTTAAATGCGACTTGGTACTGTGGTATGCATGTAATCTGCCATAAAATAAATATGATAAACTAAATATGGGCTCTTTGAGACCAAGGCTCTGGCTGCTGTTTAGCATTTGGACTACCACCAAGCAATGGTACATAATTTGTTTTGAACAGGGGACTGGGACTTTCCTCTTATGTTTTCAGTGATAATGTGCATGTTCTCACATCCACAGCTGGTCCATTCAGATGTTTCATTTTTTGGACAAAAGTCAATAAACCCCTTTAATAAAAATGAAGTCTACATTCCTAAATAATTCAGACATTTAGAATGTAAATATTACTGTATGGCCTGCAGGGGCAAATGTGACACTCTTTTTCCCCCCAGGAAGTGAATTATTAGTTGTCCTTAGTATCCAGTGTGACTGACTGCGGATGGGAACAGAGGTGACATCAGGAC
The DNA here is from genome assembly GCA_039654925.1 of Anguilla pacifica. Classification (NCBI taxonomy): domain Eukaryota; kingdom Metazoa; phylum Chordata; class Actinopteri; order Anguilliformes; family Anguillidae; genus Anguilla; species Anguilla pacifica. Next base: position 48,197,126 of record CM077292.1, read on the forward strand.
TGTGGGAACGGCAGAGCTCCAGTCATATGACACACTATATGACTGTCTAATCTAGCAATAGCCGAAGCAGTGGCCTCTTCCCTCTGTTTCTCTCTTATGGAAGGCCATTTGAGCAAATAACGAGACGTTAACGTCGTGTTAACAGGGCATTAAAATGCGTGTTAACACGTAGTGTTCTCTCTGTCCCACGCCACAAACTGCGACTGGTTCAATCATGCAAGCGTTGTTCAACGACACAATCGAGCCTCGCGCAGCTGTCAACATTGCACATAGCCGTGTTCGGGGCACAGAGATTGCAATCATCTCGTGAGTGTTTTTTTAAAAAATTCAGTTATTTTATTTCCACTGCCTCCCTCTCACAACGTGTAACACAGGAAGAGAAGAAAGAACTATTCGATTCGCGAGAGCATAAACTGATAGGTTTCAACCGATAATGTGCGACAAATACCGAGGTTGAGAGAGTGCACGTCGGTACCACACCTTTCTTTCTGAACAGGACCTCGTGCAAGCTCAAGGATATTCAATATGTTTGAACACCCTGCTGATTTGCAAGCCAAATGGCTCCAGACCACATGGCTGCGGAACTGTCTACAGGACTCTTAAGTGTTGTTGTCTGAAATGTGTCTTTTCCATAGAAAATAAAACTTGACGATTCTGGCAATGAAACTGTAACTGTGCACAGAAGGGAACTTTAGTGCCTGTTAATCAAAGCAGCTCTTTTGGTTGCTGTGACCCATTTTATTTACCGGCATTTATCGTTTCATGAAAATCGACCCGAACTTAATGTGCATAACGGGATTGTGAGGAAGGAAGAAAGTACAGCGAAGGGAGATTGAAGTCAATACTGAGAAAACCACTTTAAAACGATCACTTCTCCCTGGAAGCCCAACTAATTATCGTCATTACATGACGTGCCGAACAGATTTGGAGGGTATGGGCGTGATGTGCTTCTTCATTGTCTTTCTCTCCGCAGTTTCATTGAACCCTGATCGCGAGCCAGCACCAGTCATGGAAATGAAGGCATCGACCGTGTTCTCATTGCTCTGGTTTTCCTTCCTACCTCATTTTTATCCCGGCCCAGGGGAATACGGCGAATGGGCTTGTGCGAGGCAGATCATAGGGCTGGTGTGATGTTTGCGACTCGCGACTGTGTTCGCCGCAGCCCGAGGCTGTCGCTGGCGCGCAGCGGACCCGTTCATCTGTCTCACTCAGCAGGTTAGCCGTCGGTGTTTATATAAGAGAGCAGGGTGGAACAGGTGCTATCTGGAGGAACATTTCCATATTAATCTCACTGCAGAGCAATGGGCCTGCATTCTGTGGAGAGAGTGATTGCAGAACGCCCTGCTCTGCCCAGCACTACAGAAATGCCTTTGTGTTCCCTTTATATATGGCCTATGTGTGTGTGTGTGTGTGTGCGTGTGCATGCGTGTGTGTGTTTGTTTGCTTGCAGGTGTGTGTGTGCGTGTGTGTGCATGTGTACGTGTGTGTTTGTTTCCGTGCATGCAGGTGTGTGTGTGTACGTGTGTGTAGATGTGTGTGTTTGTGCTGGTGTGTGTGTGTGCATGTTTGTGCATGTGTACGCTGGTGTGTGTGTATGTTTGTGCATGTGTGTGTATGTGTGTGTGTATGCAGGTGTGTGTTTGTATGTGTGCATGTGTTTGTGCATGTGTGTGTAGGCCTACATGTTTGTGTGTATGTATATGTGTTCCTGTTTGTGCATATGTGTGTGTTTATGTGTGTGTGCATGTGTGTTTGTGCATCCATCTGTGTGTATGCATGTGTGTCTTGGTGGAAGGGATTGCAAACAATAATAGTTTGTCACTGTTGCTGCAGCAGACATATGTAATCCATAATCAATAAACTATGCACATTTCCAATCTGCTCGCTCTTGAGAACAAACAATGCATATTACCATAGCCAATGCAATTTTACGTGAAATTATAGTGGACCTGCATTGCTGCCAAGGGGAACTTGCAGCCTGTTGCCTCATCTACAGCTTGGCTACTGTGGTTACCCACATTATTGGAGGAATATTTTTTTAAACTTTTACTTCCCCCTCCCCCCTCCCCCCTCCCTGCAGTCCTGCCAGCGCAGCTGTGCTGATGCTTGTTAGACATGCCTTTCTCCGTGACTCCTCTCACCAGGTGCCTGCCTTGTCGGGACGCGCAGATCCTTACGGCGCTGTTTCGGCCCGGGAAGGAAGCGGCGTGTGCGGGGGGGGGGGGGCCTCTGTGGAGGATCCAAGGCCTTACAGTAACTGCGCCCGTGCCCGTGCCTGCGCCCGTCTCCGCCTCCGCCGGCGCTCACCTTACCTGCCTGCGCTGGAGGAGGACCCGCCCGGAAACCCGTCACGCGTCCAGCGCCTGACGCTGCTCCAGGCGTCCGAGACGCACGATTACCTGGCGGCAGGTACGGGAAAGGAAGAAGCTCACCGCACCCCCCCCCCTCCCTCTCTCCTCACTGGACAGTGCAAGAGGACTGGGGCGGGGAGAAGAGGGAATGATCTGAGCAAGGTAATCGAATGTCGCGGTCTCGTTTTCCCGAAGAAACACACGCACGCACGCCTAGTCCTGTTTTTCTACAGGTGCGATGAGATTCACCTGCAGATTTGTTAGTTAAATGTGGGCCTGCTCCGATGATCCATCATTCGGGTGGAAAGTCGATAGCTAATAAAAATGTGTTTATTTCAAGACACAGTTGCTGCAAGCGTTTCTTTCCAGCGGAAAAGTAAAAAAAACATCGCACGGTAACTCATTTTGAAATCCAGCAATAATGGAGTGGTTTTTGCATGCTAAAACGAGCAGTCTGGTTAAAGTTCTATCGAATAAAATTTTGTAGCTCAGTCAGATCGCTTGAAATATTTTTTGTTTCTGTCGTTTCTAACGCAGGCTTTGCATCCTGTTGTGAATTGTTTCGTGTTCTTTTTTCCCTCCTTCCTCTGTCTTTTCTGTCAGTCAGGTTTTTCCTGTCAATGTAAATCACATCTTTTAGGACAACATCAGAGCTTTCAGTGCAGTGTAATTTAATTCTGTAACTGCCTACTTACAAAAAAATATCTGACTTACCCATAAGCTGGAAATAGTTTGTGTCCTATATCCCTACTGGGAATGTTATTTCAGCTAAGTCCTACAACTGCAAATTTGTTGAAACCACCCGGTTTATCACTTGGGACTTAGTATTTTTGAACGCTTTCAGTAAAATATTGAAAGTAACATGGGTTCAGACATGGTGGATTGGAAAATGGACATGAATTGAGAAGGATACGTCCCCATGTCTCAGGTCATGAATTATGCATAATTCACCGCACAGAAGTGTTGCCTGTCTAAGGTGAAACAATTAGTTCAGACTTGCCAGTCCTGACACATTATCTTGAGGGATTGTGTTTTCGCAGCCTCCAATAAACAGATCATTTGGACACTATCAATAATGGCTGTGTGGTGGAACCCTGTAAGACAGGGGTGTCAAACTCCAGTCCAGGAGGGCCACGGCATCTGCTGGTTTTTCATGTGTTTCTGCATGAGTGATTATCGTAAGTCATTGATTGGCTAGTGAGTCTGCGCACCTTGTTGCCAATAGGCTGCGGACTGAAAGGAAATCGCAAATACCTGCAGACACCGTGGCCCTCCAGACCTGGAGTTTGACACCCCTGCCGCAAGATATTGCTCCGTGTTTTAGCGCATCGTTCTTTGAGCGACGATGTGACCGCGGTCCCCCACCTCCACCTCCACCTCCACCTCCTCCTCCTCCTCCCATTACATTACATTACATTACAGGCATTTAGCAGACGCTCTTATCCAGAGCGACTTACACACCTTTTTTACATAGCATTTTACATTGTATCCATTTATACAGCTGGATATATACTGAAGCAATTTCGGTTAAGTACCTTGCTCAAGGGTACAACGGCAGTGTCCTACCCGGGAATCGAACCTACGACCTTTCGGTTACAAGTCCAGTTCCTTACCCACTGTGCTACACTCTGTCCCGCGTCTCTCCCCCCCCCCGTTCTCTTCCACGCTTGGCTGTGTGCTCAGCCTCGTCGCGCCCAGCCAATTCCCCGCTCCGCAGCCGTTTAGCTCAGACACGTGAGGGCTTAGCTCCCTCGCTTTGATCTCCCATCGACGGCCCCTTCTCAGACGCACGAAACACTGCCGCGTGTGCGGATCTGGCACGTCTCTTTCGGGGCGACGGTCCTTTGTTGTGGCGCTGGCAGCGAACCCTCAACCTCGAGACTCCGCCTCCAAATGCGCAGCAGGTCTTTTTGGAACAGCTTTCACGCTGGGCACTGATAGCAGTCGTTCAAGGTGGCCACTGGCTGTCTGCCCTCCCTGGTCTGTGTGGGTGGCGGCAACACATTTTTTTGCTTAAGTAATTTTTGTCCGTTTAGCCCAATAAAACGGCAACAGTTTTGAAGGCTTCTGTTGTCATGGAGTTTTGCTGAAACCCCTCCATGTCTCCTTATAATACACTGGCAACGTGTAAATATTACTTGGGTAACTATGGTAATTAAACTCTCACCCTTTGCCAAGGATATTTCAGCAAGCTTTTCTTTTGGCATATGATCAGTTTCCCTAATGTATGTGTGACAAATGTTTCTACAGCAAGTGCAGTCTTTATCAACGCATTTAACACATGCATCTTGTCATCATTATTGCTATCGGTATACATATGAATATGCATATCCTCTTTCAGTGAACAGAAAAAAGTCGGTCTACAAGAATTTGTGAAAGCCTCAATTTTCCCATCGTGTGTGCATGCCAGAATCATTCAACACAAGTGTTTCTGGGATGGGTCTGTGGTTTCCGTCATGCTACAGATACATTTCTGTCCTTATATAGGAGGCCACAGAAATCCAGTCGTGGGAGAGAATCCCATGGCAACGGGTGGGATTGGTGTGGAAACTGTTGACTATAATGGAATGTAACTTTTTCTCTAAACCAGGAGGAACCACCCCTTTATGGGAAAGCCCCTGTTTTATAGCCGAAAATGCCAAGAACACTGTACTTGTTCTTGGACAACATGGCAACGTGGATTTAAATAGACTCTGGACATCTTCTGCATCTTTTTGAGGAAAGTATTGCGTTTCACATGTGTAAAATGCACAAAACATATCGTTTACATATGACTCAAAATCAGATCGTGAAAAATAACCATTTTTAAAAAGAGACACTTTCACACATTTCATCCAAGGCCAACTCGCAAGCAAAAAACAAGTAATAAAAAAGGGGGGGAAATGTGTTCTTTTTAATTCAGTCATTTCCAGGAAAACTTTTTTGGGGAAAAAAGGTCAGATTTTTTTTGTTTGTTTCCTAAAATCCGTGGGCATTTGGGGTTCAGCCGTCGCGTTGCATAAAGCAAAACGAAAAAGCGTGCCGCCACAGAGGAATGCGGCTCGCGCGTTTGTAATTCTCACTGGTCAGGTTCTGACAGTCGTCTCCTTTGGCTGTTTCAGTGCTTCTTGTTTATGATGGTGTCGCTCACACAATGTTCTCCTTTTTTTTTCCCCGCATGAAAAAGAGGGAGAAAAAAAACCTTGATTTTTCTGGCACCAAGAGGGAGGCGGGGAGGGGAAACTCATCTCATTAGCCTCCAATCCGCACCGAATCTTATTGCATTTATTAATCCCACGCTGTTACTGCATGCTGGAGGCTGCTCTTCTGGGGGAAAAAAAAAAAAAAAAAAACTCGCTACAGACACCTTTTCTCCATCTGTTCGCAGCTACAAGAGAGAACAAGGGCGTCTAACAACCAGGGCTGCGGAAGGACTGTAGAAAAAGAAAAAAAGCATGTCAGATCATTTACCAGCAGGGATGCACGACTCTTTAAAAAAAAAAATAATTAAAAAAAAAAGACTTCAGCCCTGCAGAAACTAGAACTCCTGTCTAGTCAGCAACAAAATGGCACCCAAAGCTTTATTTATGTCTAGAATTTTCATTTGGCGTAGTGCGAGCATAGAATTTATTCCATCAGCCAGCCTCATCCGTGTTCATCTGAACTGGAGGGAAAGGTCCCTCACACACACACACACACACACACACACATAACCACACACACATGCACTCACACACACGCACACACTCACACACACCACACACGCACACACACACACACACACACACACACACACATATGCATACACACACACCCATACACCACACACACGCACGCACACCATGCACACACGCACAAATGCACACACACACACACACACCACACATGCACACACACACACAGAACTATGATTTCATTATTTCCCCAAATACAAAAAGCAGCAATGGTAGCTGGCTGATGGATCTGAAAGCCATCGGCCAAAGCCTTCTCTGCAGCGTGCGATGGGCACAGGTGTGCCGAGCGATTCCCCGCGAAACCCGGCTCGGTTTCCCCCAGCTCAGCCAAAAACTGATTCAAAAAAGGAGTCCTTCCCAGTGGCTGGCCGAAGCCAGATGCGGGTCCCCTTTGGCGAGCAGCGCCGGGCGTGTCTGACGTGAGAAGAGGGCTCCCGGCCCACACAGAAGACCCCGCACACAGCTACGCCAGGGGGAGGACCGCCGGGTCAATGATCCATTAACACCTGCCAGATGAATCAGGCCTTATCAAAACAATGCTTCGCGCTCCTTGCCTGCCGTTGGCCGATCGAGCTGAGATTCTGACAGGGTAACGGCTCAATGGGAGATCGTTGGTGCGTCTGCGCCGAGTGCCTGTTTTTGGACTGAAAAGGCCACGGCTGACGTTTCAATCGGTATTCTATTGCAGCCGCGACTTCCTCTGTGTGGTGGGAGACGGAGACGAACCGGCGTGGCCAGAAGCACATCGCCAAAATCTGAATGCTTAGCACTTTCCCAGACATTGCACATTGAGAGAGACACCACAGTTTGGCGGGGGTGGGCGGAGGTCGGGGGCAGGGTTTGGGTCAAAATGTATGGGGAACTCCCTCAGCCACAGCAAGAGTCTTCGTTAATTTAAACAAATTGTTTCAATTAATTTCAAAATGACTTCATCCCTGTACTCCATTTTGTCTTGATAAATTTTAAGGTCATGCCAGGTGTGGAATAACTTGTTATCTTTAAGCAGTGCACGTTTAAAAAAAAACATAAAAACAACAAAAAAAAACCCCATGTATTTTGTGGATCTGCTCTAGAAATAGAAGACTGTATCTGCTTTATGTCAACATGGCGACCTTCCTGACCCGAGTAATTTCTAACCCATCCCCATTACCGCCGAGACTGAGAATAGGATATTACCTCTTAACCTCTGTGAACAAGGGCTCTGGCGCTGAACTGCGGACCGCGTGGCCTTAGCCTCCCAGCCCCCCCGGCTGGCTCCCCGTGACCTCGCCGGAGTGCAGTTTTGAACTCTGCGAAGGAAACGCTCGCCCCGGACGGTCAATTTCATCGATCCGCAGAAAGCGTCTGAAATGACATGCGATGCCTGGAAAACAGCGGTCTCCGTCTCTGCCGTGGGCGGCGCGCTCCGTTCCGTGAGAAGCCCTAACGAGGTTTAGCTTGGAGGTGAGCGAAGCTTGTGGCGTTAGAGAACGGTAATCGCTGTTCCACAGTACAGGCCGAGTGCTCAAATTCGCCTCTCGGAATTTGTACTCTTGTGTATATGAATTATTTTGGTTGAATTGTATACAATTTCTAACAATGCCTCAATCTTCAGGAAGTGTAGTTCAGTTTATATTCAGTTCACATTTAGTTCATTTTATGTTCAGTTTAAGTGTAACCTCTTCCAGTTATTTTTTTTTTTTGTCGCAAATTGGCAGTAATCAATTAGTAATTAACATCCTGCATGGCTAGTGCAATCTGTCAAGCTACTCATGTTCAAGTACCGGTGAAAATAACAAAAAAAGATTTAAAGCTTTGCATGGTTAATAATATTTTTGCTTTAATACCATAGATGACTACATAAGAAATGAATGGCACTGATCACACCATTCACTTCCCAGTGTCACTTTAATTCCAGCAGTGCCAAAGATTGCACTTCCAGGTCAATGCCCAATTCCACTCTATCTTGTATTTGAATAGGAACTGGCCACATTTAAATTACATTCAGGCTCAATGCTCACACAAGCAAATGTATATTTTCCCCTCTGCTAGATTTACCCACACATAGAGCTTAAGTGAAACCCTGTCTCATTACAGCACTGCGAGGCATGTCAAATTAGATATTCAGCTAAAATGGTCGAAGCAAAAACTTGGGTAATTAGGGATATCAACTTCACATGAAAACGGTGCTTTCTGAAAACATTTTTTTCTCATGATTCTCCCTCTTTTTCTTACAATTTGTAATGCATTTTACAGTTTTACATTTCAGCCAATTAGGAGAGAAGCTATCACAGCTTACATTCTTCATGCATGCAGTTCATTTATACTCCTGGATATTTGCTGAAACCATTCAGTACCGAGCTCTGGGCTGCGTCAGCAGCACCCAACCTAGGAATCAAACCTCTAGCCTTAGCATTGCAACCCCAGTTCCATAGCTGTTATGCTTCACTGCCAGCAAATGCTTATCATTGAATGTCTCTAAAGTTCCTCACAACCTCTCTGGTCAAGTTGGTAGGGCCAAAGACAAGCAAGCACTCTCATGCGCTGCGTCTTTTCGCACATTGGTCAACAAGTCATGCTCACACAGACATGAGTTGGAGGAAGAGATGTGCAGCTGAACTATGACCGACCTGGGGGTGGGGTTTGAGTGGGTGTCACTTGTATGCTACAACACATTGTCACGCCAACTAGCATTCATGCCAGCCCGTTCGGCCCATCCATCCATACAGCAGAGCTGCACCTTACCTGGATACCCCTTCTGAAATATTTCACAGACTAACTAAAATCACGCCCACTGCCTTTTTGAACATTCTGTTTGTAGCATTTCCCTCCTCATAACATTTGACAGTTTCCTCTCAAATAGACACGTCAACACTGGTTTTATAGCTGTGTATCACAGTTTTTGAACCACACTTTAGGCAGATGAGATGATTTGTGTTTCAAATGTCACCTCATTCAGACACATACTGTACAGTACAACACAAAACATCTAGACTGTCAAACATATGGGCTCTTTTATCTGATTAATCCAATCTGCTTTTAATAAAACTCTCACTACGTAAACAGAAATGTTTACTGAAGGATGACAAAAGCAAAGCAATGACATAAACTTTTATTATTTTGTTAGCATTTCACACAATATGAATATGGTGCCTTGCCTTCCTTTGGCTGTTCTTTTGGGACAAACTGTCCCAGCTGCTTTTTAAATGTATTTGAAATGTCTTCTTTTTATGTTATATTCAAGGGTGTGTTATCTGATGTTTTCTAAAAAATAATATCAAACAGATTTCTTCCATTTGTTATTAAAATCTTGAGAGAGAACAGGAAAAAGAGGATCAATGAAAAAGTGATTGCCAACACAGGCCCATTGGTAAGAACAATCAACATGCAGAGATTAGAACATTTTCACAGATGCTGAGAAGAACATCAACATGGTATATGATCTGTAATCAATTTTATGACTATCAAAATAGGGCACATCTTCATATGAAGGGGTTTATTCCACAAATCAGAATTCCTTCGTTATTACCCGATAGTCTTTAGAATGGGAAATAACTTCTGGAAAATACATTTTCTGCAAATGCACTTTTCGTTTACACAAGAAGCTATTTTAATTCAAGGTTATCGTGAGTCAACGTATACACTGTGGATACATCTATTCATACATATTTACACAGTTCTTCATTTAAACAGTATTTCGCTAACTTTATGACATTTTGTAATGCCCTTATTCATAAACCACTGGGTGGAAAAAATATCCACCAAATGAAAATTGATTGTATATTTCCTTGTGAAAAGATTATTTTGATTACAATTCAGTTTTTTTAAAAAAAATAGAAATGTTGGTTTTCTTTTCATCTTGAAATGTATTTTTTTCTCCAAAGTGAACTATCAATTTGGAGATTAAATTCATTAAATGAAAATGCTTATTTTAAACAGCTTTAGCGTATTTCATGGCAGACCAAATAGATTAAAAGATAAAATAAAGAAAGAGAATCTAATCATTTCTAATCTGTTACATCAAATAAGCATGTGTGAGATAATTGAATGAACTGGTATTAATATGTTTGACTGAGAGAAAGTGATTTTGGAGGCCTGTAACGATGCTCATTGTAATCTGCAATGCAATGGAGCAAAATGTCTGTTCTTACGTGCATGAAGCTTGACCCTTTTATTTCATTATTATAATATTAATGAAAGTGGCAATAACAAATTGGCAGGTTAAAGGTGAGACATTAATTTTAGGTTATATTTGGCGAAATTAAAAACCTACAAAAAAAAAACAACAAAAAAAAAACAAACAAATATAATAATACTCTCATATTTAGTTATTTTTTAAACGTGGTCAAAAACATGTATCAGCTAACGTGTTGGAAACATAAGAAAGCCAGTGCTATCAATTACAGCTGATAACCCAAATATGTTTACAGGAATACTCTAACGTGATAGTCGCATCCATCCACAAATAAATATTGCCTGTCCTGTCCTGTCCACGTATCTGAGCAATGAAGCGTACTCTTTTGCTCGATTAATTCTTACTGTTGCTGCAAAGAGATTAATTCTTTACTTACATAAATATATTTGCGCGCATTTCTTTTTAAATGCGCTAGATGGTGCACTGTGAAAGTCGGCAGGTTTAAAGGTTTGATCATTAGTAACAAAATCTGGTTGCTCAGTAGCGCCACTTGCTCTCGCCTAGCGGCAATACCCATCAGTTACAGTATTATTACACCCCTCATGACCACGAACGAGCCAATAGGCTCCGGGAGGCAGAGTTGTCCCTGTGGCCGCCATTAAAGAAAGGAATCCATGAATTCAAATGGAAACCAGGAGGAACAGAGACCGAAATAATGGTTAAAATGACCGAAAAAATATAGTCCAACATCAGCTTTCGATCGGTTTTTTACAAGATGTTTTTCATTTTTAAATCGAATTTGGTGCTGATGGAGCAATAGGGGGACGATTTTAAGCAAAGACCGTTTTAAGCAAAGGGGGAGGGGGAGAGTTGCTTCTTTGCTCTCCCTTTCTTTTTGTTTTAAGATCATTTTCGCGTCTTTTAAAAATTAACTTAACTTATAGAAGTATTTTAGCATAGTCGACGCGGTGGATTGGATGCTTTTATTCTGGACGCTGATATTTGTGGCGGACGAGAAGAATCGAAGGGGTTGTTGAATTACATTCCCCAACCGATTGTTTAAAAAATATTCTCGTTGTAGCGTCGCTAGCAGGCTATATACATCTTAGAAAATATTTTTGAAAATCGTTCTTTCTTTCTTGGGAACTGAAATGATGGAGTGTTCGATCTCGCAGTGAAAGGATGAGTTCTTGTTTTGTACCGAACGGGGCCAGCCTGGAGGATTGCCATTCCAATCTATTCTGTCTGGTAAGAGATTTAAAACTAAAGGAAAGCAGCCATTTTTAACTAGCTAGCTGAAAAGAGCTAACGTTAGCTACAACAGGGCAGAGCAGGCTTGTAGGCCTATCGAGCACTGCAATTCAAACATCACTCGTCAATCCATCATTTATTTGCATACTGCGAAGTTGTGCACGATTAAAAATTAAGGATATTGCATAATAACAGTGCATGTGTTTTTCTATAACACTGGCTAGTGTTTTTGTTTGGTATTATTTGACAAGTTAAACTGCGTGTGTATCAACATTTAATACAAGTGTCGGCTTTGGACAAACGTGCAAATTCAGAATGTAGCAAGCTAGCTAGCAAGCTGAAGTTTATTTTTCATCTGACGCTACTGAAATTAACATGCATGCAGCTTGTTCACACTGTTTAGTCAGCGCATTTAAAATGTTCTATAACATAGCTTAGAAGCTAACGTTATTTCGCTTATGCAACTGTTAGCTGGCTGGCTAGCTGTACGCTATGTTAGTTTGTTAGCTAGCCAGCTAGCGTTTACTGCTAATAATCATTCGTTAACTAAAGTTAACAATCAGATAAATGCTTATGCTGTTATTTGGCTAGCTTGCTAACGTGGGCGAACTACAATTTGAAATGTCTTGCTTGTCTGTTAAGAAACCTGCATGTTTCAAAATAACGAAAATTAGTCAGCGTCGTGATGATTGCTTTGGAAAAATTATATGAAGTAGGACTTACAGGGTGCAGATATTACTGTATTAGTAAGCGAAGTTGTTTTGGTTTCATTTCTGTTATATCCCTCGCTGGCTGTCGACTGGTTTAGCTGCCTTGCTAAGTTATTAGAGCTGGCCAGAGATATGGCTTGATGACTATCTAGTTTGGCGTTTCATGTTGTTTACAACACATAGTTCTGCACTTAAAGTTATTTTCCCCAGTATGATTGTTTCAGACACTGGAAATGTTCACTACAGAGAAATGTGTCGATAGTTGCAATTCTTGACATTCGCCATGATTATTCATAACTTATTTTTTGCCATTAATTTACAAACCCGTCGAACTTCCAAACTGTCCAGTGTAGTCTACTTTTGGATAGCTAGCTGGCTACTATTTAATTTCTCTTTTGTAGACTCGTATACATTTTAAAAATGTATTTACAACAAAAATGTGGTTATTGTCTGATTTAGGGGTCATCCAATCTTAGCTGGTTTGAAAGGAGATATAATTAACTTGGCTGTTGTTAGACGGGTGTGCTGCATGAAAATTGATGTTGCTAGCAGGCTAAGTAGGAAGTTTCCTCTAGTGTATTGCAGTGAACTGTTTTTGGATTCATTTTTAATGCACTGCTCTCGCGGTGTAAAGTCATGGACTGGTTTTGGCTTAGATTTTCCTTTGTATATTTTTCGTTTTATGCATGTTTGTTAGGCCAAGTCTATGCATGGGAATGACCGAAGTAATCTCAATATTTAATGACATAGCGGTTGCATTTGTTTTATTAAGGAAACTACCAAACAAGTAACGCGGACTAATTGTGGGTGACAACGCGTGCACCATTATCCAGGCAGTTTTTGAGAACAACTTTTGATATCGATCGTATTGCAATTATAGATGGCTTTTTCGTTTAAACCGTGGAACGCTGCAGTGAGGGACATTTGTATTTGGAGAATGATGAAAACAACGTTTACTTGCTGTTGAAAGAATAGGAAGGCTGAACATGTGGTTCAGTATTGCCTTAATACAAATGGTTTTTAATGCCCGTAGTTCTTGGTTTCACATGGAACGACAGGAACGCAACTTCTCATATTAAGCTAGCGTTATTGGTTCTTAGCAGGGACGACATTTTGATACTAGCGTAGGCTTCCCCTGACGTTGCCTTTTAGCTGGATGCCAAGTGCACGAGTCTTGTTAGGACCGTGAGATTATGAGTGATTATACACCGGTGTTTAGTTTCATCGCAGTATTACAAAATAGTTCTGAAATGGGTACGCTTTCAGAAACCTGAGCTGGGTTTGTGTTAGGGGCAAGTATGAGGCCATTTCAGGAAATAAATAATGCTATGCACCGCGTTGACAACAAATGTTGGTTTGACTAAAAAGTCGGCAACGCTGGGGTAAATTTAACTTCAGTTGATGCGACAGCGGAGCCCTGGAATGTTTTGGCGGTGTTTTTAGCTAATGTTTGTTTTTGCTTATTTTCAAACTAATTTCCCGGCAATGTTTAAAACATTGACATATGGATATCCATTATATTGTGTATATAACTATAATCCCCAGACCTGTAATATTTTTTTATTCGTGCCGTTTTAAAACTGGGTTAGTTTCTTCCCTTTGAATGGACAAATAGTGGGGAAATTTAGCAGATTTGCCTGTCACACCACCTGGTTTCCACAAATCATTAATAACTACCAGCTCAGCAACTTGTGTTCTGTGTGTAGGAAACTACTACAAACTTCAGCGTACTGCTGCTGTTCTGGTTTGCCTGTGGCTTACCAACTCTGGACAGATGTGGAAACAAGCATGGTTTTTGTGTTGCACAACAGTGTGTTAATTTGGGCAAATGACATTCTCTTTTAAGCAAATTCAAACGGCAAAAAAACTGTTTCTTGTTTCTAACCAGTGGTCTCGCCTGCTTCTGGCAGCATTTTCTGTGTGTGTGTGTGTGTGTATGTGTATGTGTATGTGTGTTGGGGGGGACGGGGGGGGGGGCGGGTGGCGTGGCCTAGATGATTTGAGAACTTCACCTGCTGTTTCAAAATCTCTGAAAATGGCAGCTGTTGGTTTTCGATGTTTTAACGGGACGAGAGAGCAGCCATGCGAGTGCATGCGAACAGCTGAGGAGAGGCCTGTAAAATGCGACGGCCTCCACATTAGGCGAGCTGCGTGTGAAAGCAGGATGTCTTTGCCCTCCAGACTCTCCAAGAAGCTCTGATTTATGGTGGGTGCCCGGTAGTTACTCCAGTTCACACCCCAGGATTTGAAATTTTGCTTAATATCGCAATTGTTACTGTTTATGTTTTTTTCCTCCGCTTCCTGCTTCGGCTTTGTGTCGGTAGGAAAGGAGATTTGCAGGTTTTCTAACCTCGCCGTGAAGACGTGCCAAGATTTATTTTGAAGTGACAGCTTTTTGAAACGAGCGTGAAATTCATAAACCGTGCAGAGAAAACAATCTCCCTCTGCCTTTCGAGGACGGTGATTTCATGTTTAAAAAGGAGAGGAGGGGGAAATAAAAGCTGAAAGCTTTTTCACTTGGTCATTGATGCACAGTTGTGTGCCTTTGTTTTTGTCCTTTTCCTGTGTCACCCCTGGTTGACAGTATAAAGGCATTTTTCAATTAGGTGGGGATTCTGGATTTTGTTATTATTTCTTGAGGTAAATTTTTTATGTATTTTTTTTTTGTGTGGAATTTAAATTACTTTATGCTTCTCAAATGCAGAGTGTCGCTGTGCATTGAAAGGAGTCCAAACGTTCTTCGTGACGTCGCGCCGATCGTTTGATAAAGGGCCAATGACACTCAGCGGCCCGGTGCTGTAATTGCGGGTTATCCGGTGTCTCGGTTCAGACGCTCCTTTGGCACCCCCACAGATGTTTCTGGCTAATGGCAGGTGACACCGTGTGCCCTGCCACGAATAAAGACATTACGCGTTCGAGGGCCGGCGGTAAGGACGCGAGGCCCCGAAACCAGACATTTCGGAGTGGCTTTAATGAGTCCGCGGCGAGACCTTTTGTTCTGGTGCGGAGTCAGAGAAAATCTGCCCGCGTTCTCCTGGGCGGGCGATAAAGGCGCTCTGTGAGGGAAATGTTTGGATTTAATGATGTCGAGTCTCTTGTCCTGATAGTCCCTCTGTACCGCGCGCTCGTGAAAAGCAGCGGGCGCAAAGTTAAAAACCCGCTGCCGCTTTTTAACCCGAGTGGCCATTGAGCGTTTCTTTCAGCGACTGGCAAGTCGCGGCCGGAATGGCTTTCAGTGTGCTGCCATGCATTGTTTCCCTCTGAGATTCCGGTGAGTTCTGAAAGTCATGCTCTGGTTTTTACACGGTCATGCGCTCCTAACAGTTACGTGCTGTTTTGATTTTGGAAGTCTTAATATTGTCAGGGTATGATGACATTTTAGTAGTTTTGGAAAGATGTATTGTAAGCCTGTTATATGCATATGTCCTTGCAGTAGATTAAAAAAAAAAAAAAAAAAAAACCTGACAAAGACTTAAAGAGGTAAAGAAAAATAAGCAGTTCCAATAAATGACCAGTGATTTAATTTTGTATACAAATAGTGAGACATGTTTCCCCCTCTGATTCCAGTGAGTTCTGAAAGTCATGCTCTAGTTTTTACACTGTCATGTGCCCATGACGGTTTTGTTTTGGGAAGTCTTAATCTTATCGTGGTATGATGACGTCTTGATAGTTTTGGAAAGATGTGTAGTAAACCAGTGTGAGATGCAAAGATCTGTTCTTGCAGTAGATAAAATAAATAAATAAATGAATGAACTGGACAAAGACTTAAAGAGTTAAAGAAAAATCAGCAGTTTCTCAAAATTACCAGTAATTTAATTTTCTATACAAATAGAGAGACGTGTAGCTCACTTATCCACTTAGGATGTAGAACTTCAAATTATTTTGCTATTAAAAACAATATGCAATATGACAAACCCACAAGCTGACTGTGCAAGGCCGTGTGCATAGGAATGTTATCTTTGCGGTGGGAGGCCTGCTCAGACGTGAGAATCCATTGAAAAGGAATATGCTAAAAATATATATATAAATTTTTATTATGAAGTAATGCTTTTTTTGTCTACCATCATTCTGCAATATGTGGGATGTCCTTTGTTCTGTGCTCTGAACAGTCATATCTGAAAGACTTGGAACATTTTCTTAATGTACGCGTTGTGTTATTGTTTACCTGAAGCCTGTGTGTGTGACGATTGGCAAGTCAGCTGTCGAGTTTATCAGGGTTGTGATGCGCACATGTGTCTGCAAGCATGTACGCACAATTTGTAAAATGCAGCTTAATACCTGGACATGGTGCAGGTGTTACATTTTTGGTTTTCTCGAGCTTGTGACGAAATAATCGTTTAAGACCTTAAGTTAATATTGCAATCACGCCACTGTAAATAGTTCTTGTTTGATTTGAACAGCACGGCCTGAAATGGTACTCTGGAGTGGAGAAGACGGCTTGTTTTGACTTGGCGTTTCTGTTTGGGGTTGACACTTTGGTGCACGTATGTTTTTGCAGTCCAAGAATCCTCTCGCGTCGTATCTCTCGGCTAATCTGTAGTTCTTCTGAGGTGACTCCCACGGGAGGCCTGGGGTTGTTTCGCCCCGCTCTGGTACCACTTGGCTTGGTTTAGTTCTTCAGCGGGATTTGAATGGATTTGCCTGCCCACAGAGGAGAAGTATCTGGCCTGGAACAATTATCTTGTTGTACCAGAATGGAATTCCAGAGTGGTCCCTCACTGGAAAAATGTCAACAGAAAGGGGAAGAAAAAAAAAAAAAAGTGGAATTCCACTGAAATGGAGCACGCCGTACTGGTCTTACCCTGCTGTTCCTTTAGCAGTTTAAACTGTGCTGATGTGTTTGTCCTGTGTTGTGATTAGGGGGTTTGGCTTCCAAGCAGCTTTCCAGGTTTAGCGCTTGTGGAACGCCGGTTGGAGAGAGCTTGTCGTCGGCTACGTTAGCGTCCTAGCGCAGCTTTCCCGCTGTAGCGCTTCAGAGACGCCGGTCGTGAGTTGCGGACGCCGTCGTTACGTTTCCCTCCGTTAAGGCCCGCCGGCGTTTCGCATAAAACCCCGAGCTCCTGATGGGTTTGTTTGTCATTAAGAAGGATTAAGGTAGCCAGACCCCTGTTCGCTGTAAATTTTGCAAGGTAGCCCGTTTGTGCGAGACAGAAAGTTGAGCTCCGGTGCCTCGGCTTCGAACAAAAAAAGACGCCTCGGTAGCTGCCATCCTGCCCCCCCCCCCCCCCAGATCGTCATACGAGTTCCTCACAAGGCGTTCCGTTAAAGAGGATTAATGGCCGCTCTTTGAACGCAGCTTAACACAAGTGTTTATTTGCAGGTGCTGAGTTGCTCCTGAAGCAGAGCTGACTCTCTCTCTCT
The DNA here is from genome assembly GCA_039654925.1 of Anguilla pacifica. Taxonomy (NCBI): domain Eukaryota; kingdom Metazoa; phylum Chordata; class Actinopteri; order Anguilliformes; family Anguillidae; genus Anguilla; species Anguilla pacifica. Next base: position 48,214,626 of record CM077292.1, read on the forward strand.
CTCTCTCTCTCTCTCTCTCTCTCTGTCTCTCGCCCCTCCCGCCCCACCCCCCCTCCCCTTTAGGCTGACCTGACGGGGATAAAATGGAAGCGCTACGTGTGGCAGGGCCCCACCTCGGCCCCCATCCTCTTCCCGGTGACGGAGGAGGACCCCATCCTGTGCAGCTTCAGCCGCTGCCTCAAGTCGGACGTGCTGAGCGTGTGGCGGCGGCACCAGACGCCGGGCCGGCGCGAGCTCTGGCTCTTCTGGTGGGGCGACGACCCCAACTTCTCTGAGCTCATCCACCACGAGCTGACAGGTAAGCACACGCGGGGGGGTTGGGGGGGGGGGGGGCCGAGAGAAAGGACCGGAAAGGTCCCTGCGTGGGGCGCTCGGCAACTCTCATTTTTCTTTTTTTTCTTTTTTTGGGCAGTTCTCTTCCTAGACTTTATGCACTCTTCCTTTTTTGTGGTAGTTAGTCTTGTTCTTTTGCTTGAAATTTGGTTATCGGCACCTTCACGTACTGTAAGTGCAGTGAAGATTTTTTCGGAGCTCAGTTTGAAGCTCGGCGGTGTCATGGAAGTTCCTGTGGCGGCCTATTTATATCGCACGCTATCTGTCGGGACGGGGGGGGGGAGGATCGGAGGGATGTTCGCTTCGTTCGGGCCTGTGAAAGCACGTCGGGAAGCGTTCCTTCTCTGTTTCAGGCGGCGTTGGAAACGGACCGTGATTGCTCTGGATGTTGTTTGCTCTCAGAAGCTCCAGGTGCGATCGCCGCTACGCGCGCGGCTCTTTGGCGGCGCGGCCTGCGGAAGCGTCGCGTCGAACGCCGACGCCGTCAGGCGGGGTCTCTCTCGGGTTCTTAGAGCCGCTCTTGAGGCAGAACTCGAGTGGCCCCGCCCCCCCCCCCCCTTAGACCCCCCCGGCAGGTGTTTGCAGGTGCGCCGTGGCCCCCCGGAGCGAGCTCCAACGACGGAGACGAAGCGCTCTATATTTAAATTTCCTATTTGTGCCGCGCGATCCTTATCGCTGCGACTAGCGCCCACCTGCGCGAAAAAAACCGCGCCTACCCGCCGCTCGTGGGTTCAAAAGAGAGGGGCGGGGGTTTGGGGGGGGCTGAGGGGCACAGGGGGCCAGGGTGGTGGAAGCTAAGGGGGGCTGGGGGCAGGGGGGGTTGGAGGTGGGTGAGAAACAGTGCTGGAGAAACTGCGCTGTTTTTTCCCCTCGCACGCTAGCCACCGCGGGGGTGGGGGACGGTGGGGGGGGTGGTGGGTGAGAAAGGGACACGGGATCGGCGAGGCGGGAAGTTGGCGAGCATATAAATTCGGGACCCCTGTCGTCCAGGAGCGGACCTCCCCCCCGTCTGTATTAGTGCCCTCTACTGAGCGCGCTCCCCGGCCCTGTCACGCGGTCCGAGGCCCTCCTTCATTATCTGCCATCGCGCTGCGATTGGCCGGGAAATGGAGGCTCGGGCAGAGGAGGGTTTGAGAGCCGATTTGCCCCCGTCGCTACGGGGTAACTAACGACCCACAGCGGTACCGCCGGGGTATGAAATGGGGTGGAGGCGGGGCGGGGAGCGGGGCCAGAACCTCCACTTTTCACGGGGGTGTGGGCGCCCCTCCCTGGTGCTCTCATTTCGGGGCCAGGTCACATGATGTCCCCAGCGTTGAGCCAGGGCGTTTCTGCAGAGCAGAGCCGTTCTTCTGGGTTGGCTTCTCTTCGCCGTAGAATTGGGGAAGGTGTTCGAAGCACCCGGTGTGAAATAGGCGGGGGACACGAGGCTCCGTCGTCTGTTGGATCCGGAAGATTCCGCGGCTCCCTCAGGCACAGCCAGGAAGCGTTTCTCTTTTTTTTTTTTTTTCCCTTTTTTTTTTTTCTTCTTCATTCGTTTTCAATTGGAGTCAATTTGGATATCCTCATTTGTAATGATAGGTATGTCTTCTGGAGTGGAATCACTTTGCTTTTTTCTTGTGTGGATAAAAGGGCTTTAATCAAATAATCCCGCGGACTAAGTGTGGATACGCTCAGCGGGCTGACAGTCAGTCTGTGTGTTCTGTGCTCTACTGGGCTTATCCTCGCTCCTGTACGGTGCGGGCCGGTCTGCCCTTCCCGCTCGTCCTGAAAGGGGAGCGCTGGTTTTTAATTGGCCGACGGACTGGGCGGCAGAGGGGTTTCCCCTGCCGAAAAAGCGGGGTCTGCTCCTCAGCTTCCCGCCGTGGGGCGACAGTGGGCGGAGCTTAGCCCGGGCCGCGCGCGCGCGCCGACGTAGCCGCCGAGCTCGGTTTTTTCGGGAAAGCGCCCCCGGTGCTCCCCTGCGTCCGGAGCTGGGCGCCGGCCAGCAGGGCACCCCGTTGTGCCAAAGCGGGTCGCCGTGGGAGCTACCGTCGACGGGAGCCCCCGTCCCTTGACCAGGGGGGACACCGCCACCGAGTCATAATGGTGGGGCGGCGGTCAGAGAGCGAAGTCTGAAGCGGTCACACCTGGGCGGGTGTAGCCGCCGCTGCTGCCACGCCCCCGCTGCTGACCGTGCTCGCGGCCCCCCTGTGGCGCAGGTTTCCCCGGGCGGGACCGCGCCGAAAGAGGGAGGCGAAGCCGCTGCGGGGAACCGGGGTCCCCGGAGGGCAGCGCTGCGGAGTAATGAAATCCGGGGCAGCCGCGGCTCGTCCGATTGGCCGTCCGTCATTCGTCCCGGACGAGCCCTGCGGAGCGAGGGAGAAGAGAGAGAGAGAGGGCGGATCTGCGCCGAGAGTCAGCTGACGCACGCAGTGCCGCTCTGCCCTCCAAAATATGCCGCTCCGCCCCCAACATACGCCGCTCTACCCCTCCCCAAAATGCCTTGCTCTGCCCCCTCCAAAATGCACCACTCTGCCCCCCAATGGGGCATTTTAATTGGATGAAACACCAGTACTCGGTGTTTACAGTCGATGCCCGGCCATATTGTGCAGGAAGCCAGACGCATGTTTATGTTTTCCGGTCCCGGGCTCTTTGTGTTGCTCCTGGTTTCTGAAGCGGGGCCTGCGTAGCGCGCGGTGGGGTGAAGGGGCCGGTCTGGGCTGACCGCAGGCCTCTGCTCTCCCCTCCATTGTGCGCTTGTTGGCTCCCTCATCAGATTAGTGGCCGGCGTGAAAGTCTTTAAATTTGAGTGAGTGCCATTTCGGCGAACGGGCGCTCCGCTAATCCCCTCTCTCTCCGGAGGGGGGAAGAAAGTGTGGGGTGGGGGGGGGGGACTGGAGGGATCTTTTAATGCCTGCCTCTTAATCACCATTCAGGGGAGGCCCAGAGTGGGGGGGGGGGTGGGTGGCAACTTGGGGCTGGGAGATGAGTTTTGGGGGTGTTGTGTGGGGATGGTTTTGGGGTGGTGTTGCGGGGCAGGCTGGGGTGGGGTGGAGGGGACAGGGGGTTGGCCTGTTTTCGTACGTCGGGGACTCGCCCCTGTCCTTAACCGAAGCACTTGAGAGAGGCAGTTCTAATCTTCCCCCGGCCTCCGCGCACAGGAGCGATTCCGAGCGGGGCGAGCGCGGTCGCTAAATTAGACGCTACCCCCCCGGCAGGCCGCGGGCTCTCATTCTCATGCAAATCGTCTGCAGAGCCGGGCCGCGCTCTCTGTCCCGGGGCGTCCAGAGAGGCGAGATAAACGACTGCGTTTCTGCTCAAAGAACGTCTGATCTCCGCGTGGAAATTAGGGACGGAAGTCTGTCTGGGAGGGTAATTGCTCCGCGGTTCATTTCTGCCTCATTTCTCCCACCCCCCCCCCCTCCCTTCCCCAACCGCCAACCCCCCCCACCCCACCCCCGCCCGCCAACCCCCAGTGATGTTTGAGCTGTCGAAGCCGCTGCCAGCCTCCCCTCCCCTGGGCCTTCGCTAGGCTACCTGTTAGCATCGCGCGCGCTGCATGAACTCGGCTCATGTGTGAGTCCTGCACGGGTCCCTGAGCAACAAGCAGCGCGTGCCTCATAAAATTTTTTTCAATTATTTTTTTTTGTCATTTTCGGTCTCGACTGTTGCATTTGAAAATCGGTGTGCTGTTGCATACGAGTCGTCCTGTTTGAATTTGTAGAAAAAAAGAGAGAGCCAGTAGATCAAACCCCCCCCCCCCCCCACCACCACCATCACCACCAATTTTATTATTTCTTTTCCCCCCCGTGCAATGTACTCGACCGAGAACCGAAAACTCTTAAATTTGTGCTTCGGTGTCGCAGCCCGTCTGAGCGCGCCCAGATGGCGGAGACGGCGGCCCGGTACGCGGCCCGATACGCGGCTCTTTGTGTCGGCGGCGCAGTCATTCAGCTCCGCCAGGCAGACCCGCCATCGAAGGCGCTCTGCGGCAGGGAAGAGAGGGGCCTTGTGTTGGCGGGACGGCGGATCAGAACGTCTCATCGGCGAGCTATCGCGGAGAACGCCCGGGGGCGATCGAGCCGGGGAGCACAACGGTCCCGCGTGAAGCGTGCCGAGAGAGAGAGAGACTGAAAGAGAGGGAGGGAGGCTGAGTGAGTGAGAGAGGGAGGGAGAGAGAGAGTCAGAGAGAGAGACTGAGAGTGAGAGAGAGGGAGGCCGAGAGAGAGAGGGAGAGAGAGAGCAACTCTGCTGTCCTGCCCGCTCGGTTGAGGACGCTGTGTGACGCGGTGGCGTTCACTGACTCTCGGCAGGTGGCTGAAACCTGCTTTTCGCCGTGCGTCCCGCTCGTTCTATCGTTGGTGGGAATGTGGGAGGGGCTGTGTGTGTGTGCCTGTGTGTGTGTGTGTGTGGGGGCTGGCCGCGGGTGAGAGAGGTCGCGGTCCGTGCACTTTCAAAACAAGCAGCTGTGTTTCAGCTCAGCCCACCGTCAACAACTGAAAAACATGTTGCCATGGATGTGTTTTTTATTTTAATTTTATTTATTTATTTATTTATTTATTTATTTATTTATTTATTTATTTAAAAGGAGAGTGCCCTCATTTCCTATTTTTTGTTTTATTCAGACAGGAGTGAAAAGTAAGAGGCACCCATGGGAGGGGGGCGGGGGCAGTTATATATGCAAGGGTGTAACTTCAGTTTGAATATAGGTGGAGTTGAAAGGCATAGACCCCGAGAAGTGCAACCCTCTCTGGAAGTCTGGGGGCAAGCCCGCCACCCCTTGAAAGGAATTTTTCAAAACAGCAGTTAAATGATCATTTAACCACTTCAGACTGCTGCTCAATATATCCCAATCACAACATGAAATCCCCGTCTTTATTGTAGGAAATTATGTTTCTCACCGTCATGCTATGTTATTGAGGGGTTATTTGACCTGTTTTGTAATATTGGGGGGGTGTGACTCCCCTACCCCCCCCCCCCCCGTAAATGACACCCTTGTGCACATGCTTTGAGTCACCCCCCGCTGTGGACTGGCCCGCTCGTCTCGCCGTGAGGACCGTGTTTTTTGAAACCGCGGTCAGGTTGCGGCACGCCGTGCGCGGTGTAAGGTGTAACTATGTTTGGACGATGCTGAACGCCTCCACTGTAAATCCCCTGGTGACCCGGCGTCTTTCCTGCACAAGGGCCGCAAGTACTGTTTGCACGGCCCCTGCAGACAGGAGTCTTGCCTGCAAACCATCATTAGCCTTCCAGAAATCTGCACGCTTCGCCAAACATGGCACTTAAGATAGCATCGAAGCGCTAGAGAAGAAACTGAAAAAATATTAAGCTTCTTGTTTGCAAACTTGCTTAGACGTGTTTTTTTTAAAAATGGAACCTCCGCTTTTCTTTTAGAAAAAAAATTAGCTGACATTAACATTAGATATGACATTGCATAGGCCGTTTCTGTTGGGTTAGAAATATATGAGTGTAAATGTAAGCATTTATGTGACGCAGCAGGTATAGTGGTGCATATATGAGACTCTTCACACGGTGGGTATTTCTTGGCCGTAGGGGCTGGTCGTGTCCTGTAAGCCAGGGCGATGCAGTGTGTTTTTGATTGACTCCGCCATGTTGTGTTCCTTGGGCCTTGCAGTCCTGCCTTGGCCAACTTCTGCTGCGATTTTAAGAACTGGAGAGGAGAAAAAATCAAAAACAGATTAGTTGTGCAAACGATGCTCGTCTGCGAGGCATTAGTGTGAGGTCGTGGTGAGTATCTGCCTGATCTGAATCGAACCCGTGGTCCTTAAGCCCCGAGAAGCGCGTCAGAAATGGCGTTTTGACGTCCGTGACGTCGTTCTCGCTGGATCGTTGTCGTCGAACAGCATCTCGGACGGCGAGCTCTTCGATTTAAAACCAGGATACCTCTCTTCGGTTTCTTTTCCGCTTCGACCGCTCCTTTTCCGCGTCGTGGAGAAGGCAATGTGTCGGAGGGCCCCGTCTGCTGGAAGGGAAAATTGGGAGGAAACGGGGGTGAAATTGCTCTGCGGGAACTCTGGCGGAAGCGAAGAGGGCGCGCGCGAGATTGGCGCGCGCGATTGCCGTCGCCGTCCGTGCGCTCCCAACGCGACCGCGCAGGACTTCTGAATCTGCTTTGATCTGCCCCACAGTTCTGCATTTTAACAAATAAACCCCTGAATAGGTTTTTTGGCCGTTGCCGAACAGCACGAGTTTTTGGTGTTTGTGGTAACCCACGGTTACGCGGCGCCGCGGCCAGAGTCACTTGACGGCAGGGCTGTTTTGCGCGGTGTTAAAGCGGTCATGTGCCTCTTGGTCACAGGTCGCGACCGCGGCGAAGACCGCGGTCATAGGTGAAACCACAGCGATGACTAAACTGCTGTTGGCAGGGCTGTGTTGACATGCCTCGTTCAAAATTCACTACAGAAATAGAAAAACGGGCAGTTGTGTTTGGTTAGATTAGTGTTGGCCAACCTTACAAATTGAGTCTTTCAGGAATGAGGAACAGTTTTGGGTGACGTCGCGAGGATTAGCAATTTCCTTTTAACAAATGAGTTTTGAAGGCCACTGTGGGTATTTGGCCTCCTCAGCCTTTTGATGAAGACGGATTTGTGTGTTTCGGCGAAACCTGCCCCATCTGGTTTAAATTTTGCGCGCTCCCTGCCCCTTCGACCGTCCTCCGTTCCCCGTGTGTGCACAGCGGTCAGACGGTACGCCATTTTGAGTCGGGGGAAGGCGGGGCCTAGGGAGGCGACGGACGCTGCCTGCCCCCTGACCGTTCGTGTTAAAGGCTGCTGTCTGACAGGAGTTTGCGTGAGTGGGGTCAGTGTGGCGGAAAAAGGGCGTAAAAACAAAAAAGCATTTTGTGTACCTGGAACCCGGTACACCCCGTTAGCATTCGAGAGAGGCCCTAAGTGTTCTAATTCAGCCTCTTTTACGGGCAACTGCAAAATAAACAGACCAGCGAGTGGCGAATCGAGGCCGCTTAGCCAGATTGGTTTTGAGGCGTAGGTGCGGTGGATCCATTTTGCAGCGACGGTCTCCTGTCTTGCACACTCCTCTTCCGCGCGCTCCGTGTCCCGCCCCCCCCCCTCTCCCGCGGAGCCCCCCCCGGCCGCGGCGGCGCGCGGGGTGGTCATGTGTGAACACCGCCCGGCCCTCGGGAACCGTTCATTAATTAGTAACGGAGACTCCCGAAAACGCCATCAGTGCGGACGGAGACGGTGAAAGGGAGCGGGGGAGGAGGGAGAGAGAGAGAGGGAGGGAGAGAAAAGAGAGGGAGAAGACAGGCGAGGCACTCCAATCTTGCATCCTGGCTGGAAGAATCCCCAGGAGTCCCGCACATCACAAGATATTAATCACGGCGTTTAATGACCGACTGCAGCTGCAATTACTTGCGGATAGAAACCTGTGGCTGATGGGCCAGCCACCCCCCCCTCCACACCCCCACACCCCCCAACCTCCCACCCTTCAGGAGGTTCAATCACCACCTTTTCTTCCTCATGCTTCTCCAGTCCAGCGAGCCTAAATGCCAGCATAGGGCGGGGGGGGGGGTCAGAGAACCTCTGGCAGCTTCAGGCCCCCCCCAGTCCCCAGCGCTGGGCGCGAGCTGCTTTTTGGGGGCCGTCGCCCTCGGCCGAGCCCCGCCCCCTTTCGGAGCGCTGTAAAGGTCAGCTCATTCGCTCCCTCCGTGCCACACAGGAGCTCAGCGTAAATGTGTCGCTGCAGTCAGCTGAACTCATAAATCACCCCCCCCCCCCCCCCGTCCGCATGATTCACCCCAGCCCTGCCGGTCCACTTTGACCCAACCCCCCCGGATTGGCTCACCCCAGCCCTGCCAGACCACGTTCGCCCCCTGTCCGTCCAGATTGTTCACCCCGGCCCTACCAGACCACTTTCACCCCCCCGTCTGTCTGGATGGTTTATTCCAACCGTACCAGTCCCCTTTCACCCCCCATCTGTCTGTCCGCATGGTTCGTCCCCCCCCGTTTGTTCGGATGGTTCGTCCCAGCCCTGCCAATCCCTTCCACCCCCCGTCTGTCTGGATGGTTTATTCCAACCGTACCAGTCCCCTTTCAACCCCCCCGTCTGTCTGTCCGTATGGTTCCCCCCCCCCCCCCCCCCCCGTTCGTCCGGATGGTTCGTCCCAGCCCTGCCGGTCCCCTTTCCCGGGGCAGGGCATCACTCTTCTCTCCCGCCAATTAGCCGGCCTCTGAAGAACGGCGCAAATGAAGAATTACCGAGTGATGTATTTACCGCCCCGCCCGAGATATGCGGCCTGCCAAAAGCGGCCTGTAACTTTTCAAAATGTATTTATTTATTTATTTATTTTCACGGGCGATAAAATTTGCGAAAAATTAATACGCTATAAAACGTACCGTTCGTCACCGGCTGCCATTAGCGAGCGGGCAACATTTACGGCCTAATAAAAGCGCATTGAGTTGATGTCGCGTAATTAAGTTCAGAACAATCCTGCTTTATGGCGGTTGTGTCAACGCGGAGCGGAGCGTGCGAGCCGGGGAAACGGGGGGCGGAGTGATGTCATACTTCAGGGGGGGTGACAGCGCTGTGGAGTGCGTGGGGAGGGCTTCCGACGGGAGAAGCGCCGCCATTGTCTCGGTTGTCGGACTCCCAAGTTCATGGAAACGATTCTTCCTGCTGTAAACTGTAGACATTTGCATCTCTGCTGGATGTGTGTTCACATCTGCTCCTTCCCTCGAACAGGCTGGAATATTAATGATTTGAAATTTGTATATACATACTAATATATATATATGTGTGTGTGTGTGTGTGTATATGGTATATTTATACCAATTGTCTCATTTTGCCAACTTCAGAAAAGTGAAATGTGCTGCTCCTTTGCCTGTAGTGAGAAGGCTCACTCTGATAGGCAGTCAGTCAGGCCTTCACCACGATCTTTATCTTACTGTTATTATTTTTTGAAATGCTGCCAAGGCGTGGTTTCACAACCGTGCCCTGCAACGCACGGCCGCAGGTGCGTGAGCGCGCACGTGCGTCTGCCTGAACGTCTCCACTCAGAGCCGTAGCGGACAGTGAGGCGGGGCCGTTTTGGCCGTTTGATGCAAACCAAACACTTGTGGAGGGGGTGGCGGGTGGGGTTGGGGGGGGGCTACAAAACAGATGGGATCCTGACAACGGTCTCTGCAGTCGTAGGTTTGGGGGCTTCCTGCCCGTTCCTGAGGATGCTCATTTTAAATGAAACCCAAAAAAAGGGGGCGGTATGTCAGATCGCCGTGGCTTCTGGACTCTTATTCCAGCAGTCTGTTTTATTATTTAAAAAAATTTGATTAAATTTTTTTTTTTTTTAGGGTGGTAGAGTGCTGTTTGCTTTCCGCCCCTTTTGACCATTTTGGAAAATGTTACCTGGATTTGCTGCAGGTGTCGGTACCTGTTCAGAACACTGCATTAGTTATGTTTTTAGGTTAAAGTTGTTTTTTTCCCCTTCCCCCTTCCGTATTTGTGAATCTGTGTAAACGGTGTTTTTGAGCCAACTGGTTTTTCTGAGCCCAGGGAACAGATCTGGTTGTTACTTACTATCCAGTGGCTGTTTTGTTTTGTTTTTGCCAACAACATACTTCTGAAAGCATGTTGGTTCTGAAATCTTACGGCTGTGTTTCCTTTTCTTCGTTGTGAAACGGTTTTGAGGTGCACACGTGGGGCTTAAACCCGTAAAAGCGAGAGACGGAGGGGAGGTCGAGTTGTCTGTTCGCTTGCCGGAACGCTTCAGGAGCTAAAGTTGGATTTCCGATCTTTGCGTATCTTTGATGCCTGCGTACGGCTGTTCGTAAGGGCTCTCGATGACTGCTCTCCTCCTTAAAAAAAAAAAAAAAGAACGACTTCAGCTACTTCGAACGCAAGTGCGGAAAAGGTTGGTTTCGAACGCGCCAGTCAGAGTCGTGACTTCTTGGACGTGGACCCCGGGGGGGTCTCGACCCGTGCGCCGGACCTGGACGGACCTTCCGGCGCTGCTTGCTTAACCGCCTAATTTACCTGCTGGCGTTTCCACGGTTTTGATGGAAACCATGTGCGCGCGCGCGTGTGTGTGCGCGTGTGTGTTTGTGTAACTCCAAAAGAGTCCCCTGCCAAAATGTAAAACACCGTTGGCCGCCCGGTTTAAGCGCGTGGCCGGTGTCCATGTTCTCTGAGAGGGGCCCCAGGAGGACCCGCTTGGTTGTACCAAGCGAAGCGATCGCAAGTGGCTTTCCCCTGCCAGCGTCTCTCGGTTGGCTGTTCCTCTGCAAGCCGCGCTCCTTAAACAGGCTTTCTGAGCGTCTCGCGATGCACCGTCGGTGACAGAGAATAAAAACAAAAACACGTTCGCGGGGTTTGTTCTCCCGAGTCGCGTCGTGCCGCGTCGCCGCTTGCCGATTGGCTAGCGCGGCCGGCGTTCCGGCGCGTTCCCGGGCTCCGTGCTCGCCCGCTTCCGCAGCCCTATTTTTCTGCCCATTGAGAAAAAGCCTCGCGAGCGTGTCCTCGGCTGACTGGGTAAATATTTTCACTGCCCTCTCGCAGCCCCGACGCCTGCGAGGAAGGTGATTCCGCGGGCCTGCTCTTGGCTCTGTAATAAAAAAAGGCTTGGGAGCGGAAGGGCCCGTGCGTTTCTTTGGAAGCTCTGCGCGCCAGCAGCGGCGTTCCAGATCGTTGTTTTTTCACCCTCTCTTTTGTAATTTACTTACAAAGTCCTTTTGTCAGCCGCGCACACACGTATGGGCAGAAACCAACTGCTCTGTTCTCCTGTCGTGTGCGGACATCCTATTGCACAAATGGAGGTGTGCACTAAATACGTTAAGGAAGCTTTCTGAATTTTTCTACTTTCATTTGAGTGTTCTTGGTGTTTACTTGTAAAACAAACCAAATACTTGGCTTGAGTGTGCAGTTTTTTGACCACTGACTCCCCCTATATTTGGGCATAAGACCCAATGTGCTCCCATGTACTTATTAGAACTCGTAAGTCCCAATATGTCAAAATTCCCTTAGTAAGACTTTGTTTCATCTTATTTTACCAGTTAGTCCCATCATGATAGTGTAATATGGAAAAGTAATGAAATCAAATTTTTCCAAGTGCAAGCTATTTTAGACATGGCTGCTGCATGCAATTCCATCACGACAGTTGGTACACCTTCCCTAGAGCCACTCGCACCCCTACTGAGACTGAATTGCGTGAGGAGTGGTGGGACTCAGCAGTCAAATCAAAAGACGTCCTGGTAGGTAAACATTCATTGTGGAAGTGGATTCATTTTATTATTTGCTTCAGAATGAACTTAAATTGGCAGTACAACAAGTACAACTTCCAAAGCATCAGGGTCAGATGAAATGAACTGCTAGGTGAGCTAAACACGTAGTTATTTTTTTGTTGTTGATTGTGCTATATTTACCCAACCTGATTCTAAGTAGGAAAAGATTATGTTTAGTCTTGAAATGATTACATAAATCTTTTCAGTGCACTGCCCCTTTAAGTGACCTGTGAAGTGGGTGACGACAGGTTAGTTGCCTCTGCTACCACACTGAAATCCACGGTCTGGAATCGAAACGTCAATGTGATGGAACGGCCGTTGACTTGGTACCTATTTGTTACTATTTTTTTCCCAGTCGGAAGTGGCTTTAAAAAAAAAAAAATGTTGATAGCAAAAGTCTCTTCATCGATTCATTTTCATTTGGGGAGGCATAAGCATTAATTTGGATGTTTAGGATATCCACTTGAGGAGAGGAGCAGGGGTCGTTTTTGGGAAACGGTACGCTTTATTCTCTACTCTATTTATTTAAAAAAAAGTATTTCCCCCCCACACGGAAGTTTAAAATGGTTGTCGGTTTTTATTCTGACAGCCAGCGCAGTCATGCCATCATTTTTCAGTCACACCGTACGGCGCGGGCTCCGAAACCGTCCACGCCGCTGACATTAATACGGCCCTTGCGTCAATTTCAGGAGGATGCGTGGGCAGAGGCAGCTCCGCGTCGAAAAACGGAAGCTCCGCCACCGAAAAGTTTCAGTTCCCTCCGAGTTACGGCTCGAGAGACGGCTTTTACGGAAAAAAACGGGCCGCCGCCGGGCGGCACGACGCGGGGGAGGGAGACGATGAGCGCAGGTGTACGCTTTCAGACGTCGCGACGAAATTGCGTTCGCGAAACGGACGGACGAACGATCGAACGAACTAATACGAACGAATTAATTGAAATCCCCCGCCGTGGCGTTGAGGCCCTCCGATCCGCCCCGGCCGAACGTCAGCGCGCGGCGGTTTCGGGGGGGGGGGGGCGTCGGGGGCTTCGGTATCTCAGTGGCGTAATCCCCCTCTCGGTGTCGGGCGCGTCGGCGCGATACGGATCTGCTTTGAGTTTCCTGTCTGTTTCGTACGAGCCGAAGATCCTTTTTTTTTCTCTCTCTCTCCGCTGTGTGGGTGTCGAGTAGGCGGCTGCTTGCTGATAAGGCATTTTGCATGGGGCTTGCGGGTGAGTGTTTTTAGGGGGCTGACAGGCTAATTGAAACGCTTTGTTCCTGGTTTGTTTGACATCCTGGCGTTGGTTTTTTTACGGACCCTGTGCAGTCGACGTCGGTAGTAATGGTTGTGCGTAAAGAGCCGGAGAAAACGAAGACTGTGCTATTTCAATCAAGGCTGTTTCACTCTGAGACGTTTAACGGCTTTTAATCTTGATGGCAGGAGAGTCCTCGTACTGCTTACTACAGGAGGACGCAGATACCGTGTCATTCATAGACCGTGTTTATTGCATAGTGACCGTAACACTTTGCATGTTGGTACACAAGTGGTGGAGCTGTTCAGCCGGCAGCCAATCAGAAGTGAGCTCGATGCGAATGTCTGTACACAACGGACATGCCAGCACACCTCTCCTGTTTAGAAATGACATGCTTAACTACAAAACAAAATGTAATTGTTTTGCTGTTGTTAAAGTAAGTAAACATGGCTTGGTTAACACTTGACAGGGCTGTGACAGTGCTTAGGAGCAGTGTGCCAACTGGAAAAATAATTCAGGAGAACAGCTACTAATTGGGATGCATTAGTGTGCTCCTAAACATAGCTCCTTGGAAAAGTGTTAGTGTAGAGCCCTGCTTGAAATACAAGAAAAAAAAAGGGCTCTGGGCCTCTATCCAGTCTGTGTACTGTGTTCAGTTCTATCTTTCCTTGGCCCAACTATCTGTTGAATTGGTGCCAAACCTCACCCTGTGAGAATTTGCTGTGTGTTCAGAATGTTACGAGCACATCGATAGTAAATTTGGGAACTCTGGTCGCGAATGTTGACTCTCATTCCAGAAAAAAAACAGAGCAACAAGGCAGTTTGAAGGTAGCCGCTCAATATTGATTAGGAATTGTTTTGTCCAATCCATTGCCGTCCATGAAATAGAGATGAGAATTTTGAGTAATATGAGTGTATCCACTCTGTGGAAAAAAACTGGGCAGGTTATATTCCAGGAACTGAGTAGGCATATTTTGAAGGCTGTTGTGGTATTGAGTAGGGGTGGAACCGTTTACTGAACTAAATGAGTACTCAAGGGCAAATTCTTAATCGCTTAGAAAAAAATATATAATTGGAAAATGATTTCTTCTTTTTTTTTTGTCTAATGAAAACAAGACTCAACCAATATACAAAAATAACTGTTAAGGTTGTGTACGTGTGTATGTGTTTGCGCGCGCGCGCGTGTGTGTGGCACAGGTTTCTATGTATACTTGCCCGCTCATATCACTCATATGTGGTATATTTACATTTTAGACAAGTAATAGCTTTATTTTCTATTTCTGTCAGCCTGGCTAATTTAATGTGAGCTAACTAGTGACAGGTTGATTACTGTTACAAGAAAAACTCTATAAACAGTTTATACATGGTTTTGTTATTTTCTTGGCCTAAAATAAAATGGTACTACTGCTTTTTCAGCGAATGTTTTAATTTTAAAAGCACTTTAACATTTTAGAGTTTTCCTTATGATTAGTAAATATATTTCCTTTAAAGTAATTGCCTTGAATTACAGTACAAACATCGTCTAGACTGCTATCTTTATGCTAAATCGGCTTGGTGTTAACATGCTGGTCTTAATTCTAGGCTATTCAAGCAGTAGTCTTATAGTTGTGAAAGTGTTTCACAAAAATGTCACACTGATGTAAGAATATGATGGCCTACAAATCATCAAGTAACCTATCTCGTGCAGCACACGTTTATCGTTTGTAGACCAAAGAAAGTTGAATATGCAGGTGTAGCTTACGAGATAAGATCGTGCATATTGTGGGAGACTCGCACTTTCCTCCTGTGAGCATCAAGCATTTGTGTTCCTAATTGTCATCCTCTCTCATGGTTTTGGTTTGGAACCACCGTCAAGTGTCAGAGGTCGTTGGCTTCATTTAGCACGCTCATTTTCCATTTATGTTTCTGCTGCATATTTTATCATTGTTGTCCTTTGTCTCCTTGAGTGCAGAGCGATACAGAACTATAGGCTTAGGCCTAAATGTTTTGCAGTCTTAACTCGTGATTTCATAGATGTAGCCTAGCTTCATATCCATTTTTATGTCTTTGTTTCCCAGAAGGGTTAAATAAAATGTTTAACATTGTCTTTAGCCTTTCAATCTACTGAAGCACTCTGGTTTATTGTTCTGGCTACAGCTGTGTTCTGTGTGAAGCAAAGCTGGAGAAAGCGCTTTAAGATGCCTGTAAGTCAGTCTGCTGCTGTAAAACAGGCTTTAGTCACCCCAAAAAAGGGAGAAAGTACTTGAGTGATCGCCAGGATAAATCAACTTGTCATCGTGTAGTGGAAATCGTAAATTGTCCCACCTCTGGTGTTCAGTTGGTGTACCGAGTCCATACCACAATGCCATGGGGCCTTCCCGTTGCCGCTGGTGCTGTTGAACGCGCTATGGCCGGTAGACATGTTCCTGAAATTGATTTAAATTGAGGTCCCATAGCTAAATTCTCCTGAGTATGTAGAGTCGCTATCATGAGTCCCAAAACAACTTAGCCTATATTTTGATCGTAGATCGCAAGCTGCTGAGGTTTTAAATTTGCTGGCACGGTCCTGTTCTAAGCCAGTAACAATTCTGGTCTTTTTTTATTTATTTTATTTGTTTAAAGCTGCTGCATGTTTCAAGTAAGTGGAAATAAGTTGCATTACTTTTGAGAGCTGCAGTATTTGTCTGTTTTTATTTGAAGTAACTCATCCAGTGCAGCAATTAAGATGTAGTGACAATACCCCTTGGCTGAAAGAGCAAGCATCCGAGCAGGAGCAGTTGGCTCCCTTTTGAGTTGCACGTCCAAACCGTTGAAAATGTAGACTTCCTCTGTTTATTTGAATCGTTGTGACAGCGCTAACGCTGCTCAAGTTGTTTGTGAACTCCTGAACTCGATGTGAAAGACGTGGTTGAATGTAAAATCGAAAATGAATTCCCTCAAAGAGCTGGTAATACGGGGATGTCACTTTGCCCTGTGACTGACTTTGTGAAGGGACTCCTCACTCTGGCTGGATTTTAGGATCATATGGTCCAATATGTCTGTTTTGTCACACTCTACTGGCTACAAGATGGTTCAGTGGCATTCCAACTCAATTGTCATCATCCCTGGAACAATATTCAAAGCGGCAGGTTTTGTGTTGTAGTGCGACCACGCTTGTTGCGGAAAATCCGCTACCGCCTTAGCACTTCCACCTGCGCCTCGAGCTAAAAAGCGTAACCGTTCAGTTTGGAGGCAACGGTGCCCTGGCGCTTCATGGCAACCGTTACTGAGAGGGCGTATTGGTCAGAGGAAACGTGAGTGAGCTTTGCCGGTGTTCCCCACGGGCCTAACCGCGGCCCCGCTTGTTTTCTCTCTGCCCCCCCTCACCCCCAGGCGAAGAGGACGGCGTGTGGGAGAGCGGCCTCTCCTACGAGTGCCGCACGCTGCTCTTCAAGGCCATCCACAACCTGCTGGAGCGCTGTCTGATGAACCGCGGCTTCGTCCGCATCGGCAAGTGGTTCGTCAAGCCCTACGAGAAGGACGAGAAGCCAATCAACAAGAGGTAAGGTGCCCCCCCCCGCCCGCCCGCCCAGGGCCCTGAACACTGAGCTCTGCCCGGCTCTAGTTTCTACAACGCTTGGAAGATACGTTTCCTGCAGTCTGATTGGTTCGACCTTATTTTATCCCAGCGTCTTCTTATTGGTCGATGGTTGAGCTGTCTTGAATCGCTGGGTCTGGTTGGGAGGTCCGCCTACTCCATATCGTGATGGTCTCGCAGTACAGTGTGGACTTAGCGTTATGAGCCTGACTACTGAGGCTAGTAAAACTCAGATCAGTGAATTTGGCTGCTTCTTAATTATGTGCCCTTTGACATTTTTATGATGTGATCAGAATGGTGGTCAGTATTCATAGTTTGTTCTCATGCAGTAAAACTGTCCTTGATATAAATCATTAAGCTTGATGAAAGATCAAATTGCCCTCATGGGATTTTAAAAAATGTAAATAAATTTAATGGCAGTCTTTACCAGTCTTGGTAAGGAGGAGCGTTTTTAAGGACAGTGCTGTGTCCCTCCAATACACACACACAGCCACAAACACACACGCACACAGAAATCTTGCTTTTCAAATATTTTACTACTAAATACTGATTTATCCACACACACACACACACGCGCGCGCGCACATACTCAGAAATCTTGCTTTTCAAATATTTTACTACTAAATACTGATTTATCCACACACACACACACACGCACGCACGCACGCACATACTCAGAAATCTTGCTAAATACTGCTCTATTCACACGCATGCGCGCACACACACACACACACATACACACACACACACACGTGCGCGCCCTTAATCCTGCACTTCAGTCCTCGACTTGACCTCCCACCTCGATGGCACAGCACTTGCTGATACACTTTGTTTTCTTCGTATGGCGACCTCACTCAGCCGTCTCTGGCAAATACTAGCCAGGGCTGAACAGTTTTTAATAAGCTGCACACTGTGACAGCCGCAATGCTAACCGTTTGAGCAGTCCTTCCCAGCTGTTTGGTAATTGCATTTGCAAACCTGAATCCTTGTACCCCATTTTTACGTGCTGCCCTACCACAACACTCATGTGATCAAACCTATTTAAAACATTTAACAAATAAGTATAATAAGAATTGTTCAGCTATACATTTTCATCACTTTTTAGGCGGTGTTTAAGATTCTAAACAAAAAAGTGCTTTCCCCAATGGGAGGTTAAGTGAATATGTAGGCAATGATTCTTAATGCTCTTAAGTACTTTCGCCCTCCTTGTAAAATAAGCTTTTAATTCCCCTCTCCTTAGCCAGTGTGTTAATGTGAATAATTTACTTTCCTCACACCAGTGAAACATTTCCCAGTTAACAGAATAGACCCCCACAAAATACAATGTGATACTTTTATTTTGAACCGTAGAATTATGTACACAAGTGTATACAAAACAAATATTTGGCTGTAAGAAATGCTACTTTACGTCTTGTGGTGCTAATGCCGGTTTTGTGTTTTTTATCTTTGCAATACAGTCAAATGGCATCCGTTTGATTCCCTTAAAAATGAAACAAACAAAAAAAACACCCCACTGTGTAGAAGAAGTGGGCTTTATGCCAGTGTATGAGCGTAATTTTGGTTCAAGAAAAACAAGCGGCTAGCAGAACGCCGATGCTAATTTGGCAGCCGCGGCGCTGAGCTTTGGACGGCTCTTGTGACGAAACGCTCGTGTTGAAACGAGGCTGTTGTTCGGAGGGGTAGTGTTTCGCCGCTGCAGAAAAAAAATGCTCGTGCAAGTACGCGGCGGGTGGAATTTTAATCCGGGAGCTCGGGAGGTGTGTGCGTGAACGCATGCGCGGTCCAGTCCTTGGCCTTGTCTTATTAACAGAACCTGAGGTTTGCCTCCCAAGTTCACCTCCTGGGGCCAGTTCCTAATTCAAGGGAAATTTTTACTGCGTTGTGAATCGAGTCGGACCAAAACATTGGGCTGTTTTAAAAAGCAATGCCTTATGCACAGTTACTTCCCGTTCTCAGATTAGAAGAACGTGTCTAATTTTCAGCATGGAGGACTCCGATAGGCCTAATTGTCTAGAATGTTTGATCGATCGTTTGTTTGGTTTTGTTTTTTCACGGGTTCCCCTCCCCCCCGATGAAGTCTGCCTGCTATTTAATCACTTGTTACATTAGAGAGCTGTTGGCTCAGCAAATATTTTTTTTCCGGAGAGAGAGAGAGAGAGAGAGCTGTGCACCGGTACCTTAGCACGAGGAGAACGTTTTGGCAGGGCGGGCTCCGAAAAGGAGGGCCGATTTGCGCCCGCTCCCGCCCGGCCCCCCCTTTTCTCGGATGTTTATTACCGAGGAGCTTCCTATCTGGCGGGCAGGATTTACTCGCCCGCGCCTGTGCGCCTTCGATAAGAGAGCGAGGCTCGGGCAGGAAGAGGACGCGCTAGCACGGCGCTAGCACGACGCGCTAGCACGACGCTAACCCGGCGCTAGCGCGGCTTACGCCGCTCCGCTTCGTTTCTTATCGCCGTCCGGATGTGCGTTTCGCCGCACCGATCGAGACTGAAACCGCCCCCCCCCCCCCGCCCCCCCTTTTTCTTTTTTTAATGCTTTGCAGACTCAAGTGAACCCATTAATGGCAGAGGCGCGCTCGGTGGCAGACAGCACCGCGTAGCACCTTGTTCTCGGGGCGAGCGCACCAATAGCGCCTCTCCTCTAACGGGGAGATGGGAGCCGGGGGAGAGGGGGGTTGCGTTCTGGTTCGCGGGGCGTCTGGAACGCGATACGCGGGCCTCGCTTAAGAGAAAGGCGGGGAAAATGAGGCAGGGACCGAAGGTGTCTCCCCGGCGTCTCCCGGTGCGCGCAGGTGGGGCCTCCCTGAGGCTGTGGCCTCGGGTGCGAGCTGCCGGCGATTAACCCCACCTGGGCTCCGCTGGTTTGGCCTGGGTTCCGCTCGTTGGCCTGGGCTTTGCTCGTTTGACCTGGGCTCCGCTTGCTTGGCCTGGGCGCCGATCTGAAGCGCGATTGTGCGGTCTGCGTTTGGCATCGCCGGGAGGTCTGGGTCAGGTGGCGAGGAGCGGGGGGCGGGTCTGCTTTTTCGCTCGCGCTCCCACAACCCTCCCCACCCCGAGCGGAATGCGGAAAGCGTTTTCAAACGGTCGACACGACGACCACAGTGTCAGACCTCTTTGTTCTTTTTTTTTTTTTTCTTTTTTCTCAGCTGCTTTCAGTGGCGAGCTTCAAACGACTGAAAAGCCCTCTGGGACATTGCTGCGTGATGACAAAGCGCTCGTGTCCGCGGCACTCGTTCTCTCTCTCTCTCTCTCTCTTTTTTTCTCTCTCCCTCGATCTCTCTCTCTCTAGCACACGCTCTTGTTTCCCTCTCTCTTACTGTCTCTGTCTCTCCCACTCTCTCCATCTTCCTCTCTCTGTTCCTCCCTCACTGTCTCCCTCTCTCTTGCCCTCACTCTCTCTTCCTCTCTCTCTCCCCCTCTCATTCTCCGTCTCTCCCTCTACTTCTCTCTCTCTCTCTCTCTCTGTCTCTCCCTTTCCCTCTCTCCCGCTCTCATGCTGTTTCTGTCCCTCTCTCACTCCCCCTCTGCTATCGGTGCCCCGCATTCCTCTTTGCCAGTGTGCCTGAGCTGTCGCGGCACAGGGTTCCGTTAGCAGCGCGGACGTAGCGGTGCTAGCAGGACGTACCTCTCTCTCTCTCTCTCTCCCCCTCTCTCTCTCTCTCTCTCTCTCTCTCTCTCTCTCTCTCTCTGTCTGTCTGTCTGTCTGTCTGTCTCTCTCTCTCTCTCATGCTCTCTCTCTCTCTCTCTCTCTCTCTCTCTCTCAATCTCTCTCTCTCTCTCTCTCTCTCTCTCTGTCTCTCTCTCTCTCTCTCTCTCTCTCTCTCTCTCTCTCTCTCTCTCTCTCTCTCTCTCTCGCTCGCCGTGAGAACGGAGCCGGCCGTGACACCGCGCTGCGCCGTCGGAGTCACGCATGAGGAACAATGGCATTTCCTGCTTCCTGGAACCCAGTCCTCCGAGCCTCTCTAGGGTTATAAATAGCCTCGCAGCCGATAAGACGCCGCGGGATGTTATCGTACCTGCACTCGTTCGTCTATTCCGCGGCCCACGCGGTCCGCGTGTCGTCCCGGCGCGCGGTCGCCGCGCGGCGCCTTCTCGTTTCGTCTTTCCGCGCGGCGAGTTTCGAAATCGCGAAGCCTTTCGTCGCTTCGCGCTTCTTGGAGTTTTGACGGGCTCTGTGTTCTGCTAAGGAAGCGGGAGTAACGCGCCTGTACAGTCGATGCTCAGCTTGCGTGAGATTGTCTTTATTGGATGCTTCTGTAACCCGCTCAGTCTGTCAGTGACAGGACTGTGTTTCCAGTTGTAGCCGTAAAAAGGAGGCATGGAAGATCTCTGAGACATAAAGAATACGCAGGGATCTTATGTGACACTGCCTCGCTGCACGCTGACCAAACCCGGTAATTTTAGGTGAAAGTAAAGGAGACGAAGCTCCTGCCAACTTGCCAAACTGGGCTTTAGCCGTTTCCAGACTTATTAGCATTCCTGTCTGACATCATTGGGATTGCCTTTGAGCGTCTGCCATTCGGGGACGCAGTGCACCTCGTACACGCTTTATTTCAGGCTGTGAAAGTGACCTGTTTGTAAGAGGAATCAGCAGCGGCGTGCAGATTAATGCTGTTCACTTCTGCAGAATGAACGCTGTGACACAAAGTAAGAAACTGCCACCAGGTTGAAATAAAAGCGGTTTGTAATAAATGTTATGGATGGCATTAAATAAGACTACAGACTTGAATTTTTCCCCCTTCAGGTAAATCTTAAACATTGCTTCCCTCAGCGGGTACAAAATATGCATAAATGATTTAAAATGTGCAACATCTAAAGAAGTTACAGTGTATTTTGGGTAGAACTTGGCTTGCAGGCGTTTTCGGCTACAAGAAAGAATACTTTGATATTTAATTTCCACGCCGAACATCCGGCTATCCGAGCAGCCAAGCCTTTCATGTGGTGGGAGGCGGCTGGTCCCGCGCCATTCATATTTCAGCCGCTAAAAACTTCAAGCGCGTCGCGTTTTAGTCGAGACTTCTGCTCCGGAATGTTCCGTGGCTCCCTCATTCTGGGAAAACCCCCTCTTAAAAAAAAAAAAAAAAAACAGTTTGGTTGCCCAGAGACATACTTTAAAAAATATGTATATGCGCGGGTTACAGTTGTAGAAATCGTGAATGAACCAGCAGCCTGGAGATTTCTGGTTCTTTTGTAGCTCGCTCAGACGACGGTCGGATTTATAACGTCTCTCTCTCTCTCAGCCGCCCCGCCTGCGTCTAAACCCAGCCTTCTGGAGGTGGCGGGGTCTAGCTCTCCGACAAAACCCTTTTACGGCGGTATAAAGATGTTCAGAGCTGCGGAACTGGAAAAATGAGAAATCTTCGGCCTTCTGCGGGCGAACGCGCCGGCCTTGACGGGATCTTTTCTTAGTCTAGCACTTCGCTGTAAATCTGTGGCAGCGCATCAATCAGAAATCTCTTTAAATGTGGGTGGGGGGGCAGGGGGGGGGGATGAAAAGACCAAAATAGTTACGGCAAAAAATAAAAAAGCTAAACGGTAACCTCATTTAACCTCGTAGCGCAGCGCTTGAGGACGCGCTCGGTCATAACTGAGCCACCGCTCTGTACTGCAGGGGATGCACGTGTGCCACAGGTACCGCCTGTGAGTGTGAGTGTGTGTGTGTGTGTGTGTGTGTGTGTGTGTGAGTGAGTGTGTGCGCGACTGTGTGAGTGTGCGTGTTAGTGCGAGTGTGTGTGCGCGTGCGTGCTCTGTACTGCACTGGACAGCGGCGTCTGCCCCTGCGTGCAAAGCGGATGATGTGGCAGTGGATCATTGGCCGTGTCGTGTGGGAGTTCCTCTTTCCCTCCTGTCACAGCAGCGCGGCCTGCAGAGAGAGTATCAGACGCAGTGCATTTGCAGCCCGCACACGCGCGCTGGGCATCTCACACACGCGCAGGGCATCACGCACACGCGCAGCGTGTCACACACACGCGCAGGGCGTGGCGCACAGCCGCGCGCCCCATTGGTCGACAGCCGTCAGAAACCGAAAGTGCAGCGGGCCCCCGAGGGAGCACCGGTGCACAGCTCATCTCTCTCGACGTTCGACTTTTTTATCGTCCTCTTCCTCCTCCTCCTCTTCATCCGCTGGGCTGAGGCGGCAGCTGTCGTGTCGCGTCTCACCTGAGCGCAAAGCCGTCTGAGTTTTTCCCCCGGCTCCCTGGTCTCCCAGCGGCCCGCACCCCGCCACCTGGTCCCCCCCCCCCCCTCGTTCCTCCCTCGTGAGGCTCTGCGTTCTCATCCGTTAAGGTCCCGGCTCTGGAAAAAGTTTTAACGCGCTTCCCGTTCGCCCCGAAAGGTCTCCTCTGAAGTTTGAAACCCCCTGGAGCGTAGTCCTCAGACAGCTGGAGCCTGGTCTCCGGACGTTTCCGGTATCGACCGGTTTTTGAGACGTTCAGATGTCATGTGCCGTTGCCTTTTCTCAGTTGTTCGTGGCTCGGTTAAAAGTTGACTCAAAATTTTAGTACGTAACCAGCCTTACATAGCTGTCAATAAACGGTGTAATGCATTTGATAGATGGGCTTATGTTAGTCTTGTATCATTAAAGTAACCGATGAGCGGTTTACTTGCGTTGTGGAATCTTAGAGACGTGCGTGTTCTACGGCTGCTTTATTAGGACACACCACTGTGCAGGTGGGCTGGGTGGCAAAAGGAGTCGGGGACCAGGAGAAGGACAGGAAGTTCTGTCTCATAAATGTGCTTTCACTCGGTCTCCCACTCAGGTACTCTCTTAGGCCTGACCTCAGATAAGCCGCCGTTGATGGCGAACTGTAAAATGGTGGCTCCTGTGTCGCACGCTATGAATGTGAATCACCCTCAGAGACACTTAAACGTAAAAAGAAGACGCTGTAAAATTCTGCAGCTCGGGGGTCGTTGGCAGTTAATATTTGTAGGGAATCGTCGGCAGTCAAGCGGCTTTGCTGTGGACGGGTGTCTGCCCCTCGTACCCAGACTGCGATCAGCGGCCGTTTTCATTGGCTGCGTGCGAGATTGCGCAGGTGTGCCCACGGCCGTGATCTTCATCCCTGGTCCTGGAGAGCCACAGGGCGTCTTGGTTTTTTTGTTTTCGCCTTAATATTCACAACCAGTTCAGACCCTAGAAACCAGGTGAGGTGAGTTAACTGCCTAATCGACTGCTTTAATTGATTCATTAAGTGCTGAGTAACAGCAGAAACCAGCAGACCCTGTAGACCGCCAGAACCGGGAGTGAAGATCACTGGCCTATATCATGAATCCAGGCCTCAGGCTCTTATTGATACCCTCACCCTCATTTCCACCTGCTCTGCAGGCTGTGTACTGATGCCCATTCCACGGTTCAGCCCTATGTGTTCGGATCCCTTTGCACACCGGGTGTGTGGATTAGAGCTTGAGGAAATTGATAATGGCTAAAGCTTGGATTTAAAATGGCCACCAGTGCAAAACTGCAAGTGCTGCCCGTATACCGGAATACCCTTGACGTGACCCCGAAATACCCCTGATGTGAACCTGAAATACCCCTGATGTGAACCTGAAATACCCCCAGTGCCAGCCATCGGCGAGTTGGTCACACTCTGCAAACTTTGGGTGACAAACGCAGCAGCACTGGGAATGTCTGCTCCGTTATTATACAAGCAACCGGCGTATTATTTGATTGGACGGTCCCGTCTCGGTTCACTTCCTGTTTGTCTCGTGGTGCGTTTCCTGGTGGTCGGGACTGCGGCTACGTCCGGGTCGAATGTCGAGCGCTAACTTCCTGAAGGGCTGAGAGCCACGTCATAGCCGCGCGCTAGACGCGTTGTTGAGTGTTTGCGTGTTACGCGCTGTCCGTCCTGCTGGTGTTGTTTTAAGAGCGTTCTCCCTCTCGTCATCGCCGCTTCCTCCTGTCTTCACGGGGGGGCGTCCCGCGCCCGCGAGGCGCCCTGACCGGCGTTCGCCGAGCGCGGGCCTCTCCGACGCCGAGTCCTCGTCACAGGAGGCGGGAGGCGGTTACGGTGTGAGCGGGACGCTTTACAGGCGCAATGAAGCTTCAGGGTGTCGTTTCGGCGTCCGCGCTAAAGGCCTTTATAGAATTACACGCCGCTGTAATCCTGCCTGAGGGAGAGCCGCTCGCCCCTGAAAGCGGGACTGGGGGGGCGAGCGGGGCCCGAACGCGTCCCGAATGATTCCAGCGGGGCGTCAGGCGTGGGACAGCCACACCCCCCCCCCCCCCCCACCCCCCACCCCCCTGTGATACTGTATGGACACAGTAACTGCAGCTCAGTGTAACAGTGCCCTGCTAGTCAAGCAAACACTCTCTCCCAGAATGCATTTCTCAGGGACCATGACATACGGGTGGTGTCATGGCAATTACATGTTTATGTATTTATTTATTTTAAACAAAAAATTCTTATTTTTTTGGTGGATATTTCACACAAGTCTCACTGATTTGAAAGGACCAGCAGTGAAACTCCTCGGTGTGCTCAGGGTTCTATGGTGGCTCGAGCGCACTGTGCTGGTGTGAAGCGCAGTACTGGACGTCAGGCGCTCGCAGGTAGGAGAAAGGGGGCGGCGTTGTGTGAGGGAGTAATTAAGAGAGCGTCGAAGCAGCATTGCGCGCGTGCACCCCCCCTCCCCTGGGCTCCTCCCCCCGCGTCCCTCCCCAGCGGTGGCCCGTGGCGTTCCTCTCCCGCGCTGGGGGGAAGAGGAGAGGGCGGGTCTGTAAAGTAGGACAGCGCGGGATAAACAGCCGGAGCTGTGAGTCTGGGGCTAAAGCGCTAATTTTATCCCCCCTCACCACCGCCGCCACCACCGCCGGTCTCTCTAGCAACGCAAATTCCAAAGAGACCAGCGCGTCATGTGACCGTCTCTTTGGAATATCGTGTTGCCGTAGAGACGCGAGGGGGATGAGTGTGCGGGCTTACGGCATCACTGAGTCACCTTTCCTCTCACCTGGCACCCGGCTCCCCGCGTGTGCTCCTGGGCCCCTCCCTCTGCGTTCACAGAGTGGAAAAGCCCCCCCCCCCCCCCCCCCCCCACCGCTGGAACGAGCTGTTCCTCTCATCCCGAGCAGCTCGGAGTCATTTAACCCCCCCCCCCCCCC
Organism: Anguilla pacifica; assembly: GCA_039654925.1. NCBI lineage: Eukaryota > Metazoa > Chordata > Actinopteri > Anguilliformes > Anguillidae > Anguilla > Anguilla pacifica. The sequence goes on from CM077292.1 coordinate 48,240,070, forward strand.
CGGCCAGGCGCTGAGTCTCTGAGCCCACAGGAAGTTGTCACCGTTAATCCCATCAGCCCCCGGGGCACGGTTAAACAGCGCCTGCAGACGGGAGGTCACCGCCCCGGGCTCTCCCTCGCCACCCCCCCCCCCCCCCCTCCTCGTTTCGCGGCGCGGAAAGCGCCAGACTAAAGGGGCGGTCACGATTCCCAGCCAGTTTGGCCGCCGCCCAGGGGAACGCTGGGGAATTAGGAGCTTTACCTGCGGCCTGGTTTCGCGCACCCGCCCCACCCCCGCCGTTTGAGGATAACCTGTGCAAGCCGAGCCTCGAACACCTGGCAACCCTTCTCATCTCTCCCTTTAGAGCTCTCAGCTCCAGAGCTCACTGCTGTTGGGCTGGTTTGTGAAATGACTGTGGTCTAAACCAAGGCTGCCCAGCCCTGTTCCTGGCAGCCTGCCGTCCCGTAAGTATTAATTCCAACCCTAACAAAGCGCACCTTATTCGACAGCTTAGAGATCTTGTCGCGCTGCTCATTAGTTAGAATCAGGTGTGGCAAATTAGAATTGAGATGAAAACCTACAAGGACGGTAGATCTCCAGGAGCGTGGTCGGGCTGCCCCGGTCTAAGTCTCTATGCACGTTAAAAGTTAAATTTGTATTTGAGCCGCTGTAGGGAAGTGTGTTGGCAGGTTGCTGTGATTTCTCGCTTGTTAGCGCTGGTGATGCTGATCTGCAGTAGGCTCCAGGCTCGAGGTCTGCTGCTTGCACTTCCTCACGGCTGGTCCACAGCGCCGCGCGGATGAGTCGTTGCTAAACGGCTGCCTTTTTTTTCCCCGCCGGAGCAGTTGTATCCGCAGTGGGGTCTCCGGTGAAAAATGCGTCGCAGGTGGCGAATTTGCATCGCCAGGTAGGGGGTGTTAATCAGAGACATTTAAATCATGAATTTGGTGAGGTGATTTCCTCCCCCCCAGCCCACCCCACCCCTGTCCCGAAATGTTTTTGTGCTACAGTAAATTTCTGTTATGTTTGTGCCCCCCCCCCCACCCCCTCCCCTCAAGCTTTTTTCTCCAGTTTACACGGGAATTGTAGGCCGGTCTGTGAGCCAGTGGCATAGCGGCTATAGCTGAAAGGTCAGCATCTGCTTTGATCAGGCTTTGAATCATGTTTCCCTGTCATTGCCGTGTCTCGTATAAATAAACCTTTGCTGTATCGCCGTTTTGGGCATGTGACGGCGATAATTAAGATTTATTTTGTGTGCGCGTGCAGCAGTTAATTGTGTTTTAATTACGCTTAAATTGCTACATTTCCCTGTGCGACGGGGAATTTGGGATTGAATAGTTTTTGGTTGTTTTGTGCGACCATTTGCGGAATTTAACAATTCAAATATGGTTACAAGTCTTCAAATATCTGGACTTCAAATGATTGCTTTAACTGTTTTACTAGCCCTTTTAACCTCCTGACCACCCAGCAACATCTGTGCACTGACAGTTTCATAGTTCCATTTTTAGGGCTGACATGACTGCCCTTTCTTGTGGAATGTTTCAGGAAATCAAACTCACCTCGACTTTGATTTTTAAAAGATACGGTTCTCATTATGCAGTGTTCCCACACACCCACTTTACCACTCTACCTTGGTCACCTTGGCTACAAGCCCCGCCCTCATGGAGTTTTACGTGAATGGCTTCCGTGTGTATAGACAGGATGCCGGTTGACACCTTTTAAACAAGGTGATTGCAGCATATCAGTGTTGCAGTAATATTGTTGCTTTCATTTATTTATTCATCTAAATCTCATCATGGCTGCCTGGAGGTGGACAAAGTCCCCACTGATTGTTTTATTTTGAATTGCATTTTGACCTCATTTTGGTCTTCAGCATATTCAACTCTTCTTTTTCAAGTGTTGGGCATTTTCTTGATGCACCAAAACAAAGTGTTTATTCTTCCTCGATAGTATTCCTTCTCTTTAGTATAAACTTGTCAGGCAAATGTATGCAACTAGTGATAACTTGGCAAAAGTCAACACAGTTGTGTTGCAAAGCAAAGACCTGTGAATTTTGCAGGGGATTCGTTGCCGATTGCAGGGGTGAGATGGTAAAAATAGCTCGTTTGTTTCTGTGCTTGTGAATCCACCACCTGCGAAACCCACCGTTTTGGGATAAATTGGTCAGGTTAACAAGAAATGTGCTCTTGGGCTCTTGAACCCTCTACTAGTTAGATTCTTCATCTCCTGTGCACGTTGGCTCAGAAGTTGTGCCTATGAGCGTTTGCTAGCTGGTTCTCTGTGTTTTCTGCTGTCTTTCCCCTCCAGGGATGTCTGTAGCTCGGCTGAGAGAAGGTGCTCTTTGTCTGGTTCGCTCACTCTAATCCCTGTTCTTTGTGGACTTTTCCCATAATATCCCTGGGCGAAATAATAACTTATTTTTTTGTTTTTGCTGTCACTGCAAAACTGCTAGGTCGCCAAAATGTTTTCCCGCAATTGAAATAACTACCGCGGCACCTTCAGAGACACATTCTGTCTTGCTATATTTTTTGCCCCTGACAACGGAGAACAAATATCGTTAGACTGTCAAATCCCTTTCCCTTCCTGAAGGTACCGTGTCTTTTTAAGGTTTTTTTTTTTCCTCAGCTGGCTAGCTCTGTAGCGGCGCTGCCTTCGCCTGTCTGGCGAGCGAGTCGGACGGCCTGCCCTTTGCTCGTCCCTCGAAGACCCGCGTACGTTTCTGTCAGCGTCTTTTTCGGTTCCGAAGGGGCAGAACGCGCGCGGGCGCTAATTAGCTTGTCACGTCGAACGATTCGGCGGTTTTTTTACCGAACCTTTTTGCGGAGGAGTCTGCTCCTGTCGCCGGCGCCGTCTTTTTTGTCCCTCCGCGACGTCAGGGCCGAGCTACCTTCAGCCCGTCTGACAGTCGCGGCGTCGGTTGCCGGGCCGACGGTCCCGCCGCCTCCCACGGGCCGCGCGGGGCCGACGGGCGCCGGCTCCCGCCGTTTCGCAGGAAGGGTGACGCCGACGCCGCCGCATCGCGGCCGCCGCGGCCCCGCCCCGCATCAGAGCCGTGAAAAGTATTCGGCTTCGCGCGACGTGTCCACGGACGCCCCTCTGGCCAGAGACGGTTTGCCGTGGGAATGTGGAGACGGCCCTGAGGAATTGTGGGATGCTTTTCTCCGCCGCGGAGATCTGCCTGGAGTGCGCGCACTGACACCTTACCGTTTTAGGAATTTGCACGGTTGAAATTTCAGGTCTAACGGGCCTGAAGTGCAGTTGCATTTTTTTATTTTTGGTAAGCCTCGCTACCTTTTAAGCATGAACTTTTGGCCGCTGGCATTCTTGTTCTGTATTTATTGAATGGTCTCTTCCATGGCTAGAACTGAATTAAAGCATTCTCGTTTTGCAGTAGTTTCACTCCTCCTTTCAGGTTTGTCCTGTAGGTGTATGCTGGAGGTGGAACAGGTGAGTTTCTTTCAGATTGCAATAGCATTCATAGCATAGACTTGCCAAAGCGGGACAGTAGGTTATTGAGGCTGTTTAAACAGTGGCTGTTCTCAAATATATGGACAGAATATGGAGTGTATAATAATTTGTGAGATTGGTATTTAAAGCTGGGGAGCCCGGGTTCAAATCCACAATGGGACGCTGCCCCACATTTACGAGACACTTGACCACAGCAGCTTCTGTTTTCACACAGCTATATGAATACAAGACCGCTGTCTGGGTGAAGGTGTTTGCTAAAAATGAAATGATTTAATTTTTTTTCCCTCCGTTACATTAGTCTGAGTCTTTTGTTGAAGATCGTCCTTGGCTTGTAAAAATTGCGCAAGGCGGTTATTTTCTTTCTGTGCGGGGAAAGCGGAGGCTCTGGGTCATTATGTGAACTGAGAGGCAATGAAAGGGCTTGATTTAGAAGCTGTGAACGTCGACGGAAGAACTCGGCCGATAGTGAACGTCTTAAAGAAGTGTCCGCGGTTCACGGCCTTCTTCTCGCCCGTCTCGCCACGGCGTAGTGGCGTGACAGTCCTGACGCTAACGCGAGCTTACCAGCTAACGCAAAAAAATGTTCACGTAACGTTACTGGAACGTTTTGCCAACGTTATAACGTTGCAGCTACGCGGCAGCAACGTTGTGAGAGCGTTTCGCGCTGGCTGGGCTCGACCTCGGCTCCCTGCCGCTCCGCCTCTCTCCGCCTCTCAATCCTGGCAGCCGGCCAGCCCGTTAGGGAACCCCGCTCCGGACCGGCCCTTACGGTCCCCCCCCCCCCCCCCAGGAAAGGGGAGTCCCATGGAGAGGGGCAGAGGGTAGGACCTGCTAAACCGGCGCGTTCAGGAGAAGCGAAACCTCCGTAATTAGGATTGCGGAAGGTAACCGTCAGCGCCGCGGCGTCGCCGTCATCAGAACGGCCCTGCGGGACAGAGGGCTCCCTGGGAAGGAGCGCGTTTACCATCACCCCCGTCCTGATCTCCGCAGAACCGGGCGTCGTCGGGACCGCGCAGCCTGCCGACCGGGGGCCTCCCGGGCTGGCGGCTTCAATCCCACGCCAATGAAGCGGCTTTCAAGATGGCCGCTTAGGACGGGGCGAGACCACTGCAGAGTAGCCCGCTCAATCAACCCAGTTTCTGCCCGCAACCGTCGGCTGTGCGTAGTGCTTATGCACGCGTGTGAGTGGAGTGTCTGTCCCTGTGTGAGTGTGTGTGTGCTTGGTGTATTTGTGGTGTTTGTGTGTGCTTGGTGTATTGTGTGCGTGTGCGTGTGCGTGTGCGTGTGCGCTTGGTGTATTTATGAGTGGTGTGTATGTGTGTTTGTGTGCTTGGTGTCTTTGTGTGTGTGTGTGTGTGTGTGTGTGTGTGTGTGTGTGTGTGTGTGTGTGTGTGTGTTTGTGTGCTTGGTGTATTTATGAGTGGTGTGTTTGTGTGCTTGGTGTCTTTGTGTGTGTGGTGTGTGGTGTGTGGTGTGTGGTGTGTGTGTGTGTGTACGTACACTAGCCTGCCAGTTGTTGCACTCGGTGTGACGGTATGTTCCAGAGCTGGGTCTCCTGATCGTAGCGGGTGGGGTGGGGTGGGGTGGGGTGGGGGTGGGGAGGGGAGGGGGGGTGCAGCAGGTGGTCACACGGTCACACGGTACCCCCTCTCTGTCACGCGGGCCGGCGCGGGGGGGGAGGGGGAAGTGACATCACTCCGCAGGCATCCCGCTGGCCCGGCAGAAGAGCCCCTGACAGGGGAGCGGGGAAATCCTGGGCCCCTCACCGCCCCTCGCCTGCCCCTCGGCCTAATTTAAGCCGCTCTCGTCAGCGCCGGGCCGAGCGGCGGGGGCGCGGGACCCGGCTGCGCCGCGCGCTAACGCTCGTTAGGAGCAGCCCTGCTCCGTCTCTGCGTGCAGACGCTGCGCTAAATCCACCTGGTCGGGGGTAAGAGGGGAGAGGCGGGGGGGGGGGGGAGAACCCCCCCTGCCTGGGTCTGATGAGCAAGGCTGGCTGGGCATTAGTGCTCTCCCTCCATGTGCTGTCAGTGGGAGCCGGCCTGGCTTCTGAGCACATTTAGCACAGGACTGCAGCCCAGCTCATTAAATACCATACAGCCACACTGAAGGGTTTACCTCACAGAGGGGAAACCAATGAGAGAAATGAAGCCTTTGGGTTTGCAGATCTAAAAATAATGTAATCTAAAAATAAATAAATAAATAAATGATTAAGGTTAAAGCAGTAATAGATTTTTTTTGTTTTAGTAATTATTATTTAGTGGACACAACCACTGTTAAAAAGGAGAGTGTGATGCCTGACTGTGCTAGGACAGCAGCCCTGATTGGATGTGCTGGTTTTAAGTCGGGGGCAGTTAATTGGCTGGCCGCCGTTGTGCAGTAATCCTGATGTGAGCGGCTGATTGGAAGTCAGTGGGGTTACTGGGACAGGTTAGCACGCTCTCCGAATAGTCGCTTGTTTTCTGGTGTAATACAGCGCTGCGACTATCTATAGAAGTGTGTGGTGCGTGTGTGTGTGTGCTTGGTGTATTTGTGTATGTGGTGTGTGGTGTCTGCTGTGTGTGTGTGTGTGTGCGCTAGCCTGCCAGTTGCTGTAGCGATGACCCGGAAGTGCTTTCTTTATTCCTCAACCTGCTCGCGGAGCAGTGTGAGTATCTGTAAAACGCGGCGTCCTGCCCTCGTGTGCTCTACATCACTTCCTGTGCGGGCTGTTTTATTCCCTCTGCTATGTCTGTACTCGCAAGCAGATGCTGTCTTCTTCCAGAGCCGTACTGCTGGACTACATTTGGAGACCCAGTAGCCCGCTGGACGTACCGGTCAGGTGACGGGCGCTGGCGGAGGTGGTGACGGCGCTGGCGGTGCCCCCTGGCCCGTCCGGCTCGACTTTTTGCACCTTGTTTGCATGGCGAGCCAACAAACGCAAATCTCCCCCTCCCTGCCATTTAAAGGACGGCCCCGAGACGTCTGTAATGCCCCCCCCCCCCCCCACGGCCTTATCCGCCAACGAACGGGGAGCCGCGGGGTCGCCGCCCGTGCAGGCGCCCCACCCCGGGGCGTGGGAAGCCTGCATCTGGGACGGGCGCGGAGCTGCCCCCCTGTCCTGCCCTGCTCTGTGTACCACGGGGAGCTGTTTGTGAGAGGGTCGGGAGCTTTAGGAGTCTGAGCTGACCGCGTGCGCTCGGCACGCACAACGGCAGCCGTGCACCCCAACGCTGGGGGGGTGGGGGTGTGGGGGGGGTGAATGCGATTGTGCTGCAGTTTCCTCTCTGGTGTTGAGTGCAAACTCTCTCTGGGCCTCCGAGTAAGTCTGTGTGTGTGTGTGTGTGTTTGTGTGTGCGTGTCAATGTGTGTGCGTGCGTGCGTGCGTGTGTGTGAGTGAGAGAGAGGTGAGGCAGACAGCAGGTCTCCTCATTTTGTAGTGAATCGGTGGGTTCAGGGTTTTCGGGGTGCTGCTTAGGTGGTCAGAAAGCTCACCTGTCGGTCCGTTATGAACTTGTTTTTGGGCCATTTTCGTTCAAATTTGTGGGTCCGTAGCGCTCGCCTCCGCGTGGAACAGCGAGCACTTACCTGAGGTTCAAAGTTTTAAAAGGAACGGATAAAGATATTAATGTTTAACCTATTGTGGTGATAAACCTAATTTATTTTTCTACTTGGAGGGGTCATTGAGCTTTCCTTTCCATGCTTTTCAAATGCAAATAGAACATGAGTACCTAGCAGCCTAACTGCTTTCGTAAATCATTGGAAATTAGCGGCCCGTTGTTTATATGCAAAAACAATGGGCAGCCTTTGGACTGTGGCGCTGCAGTTCTCTGTTCTGGGCTGTAGGTGGCAGCGATCCGTTTATCCAAGGCTCTCAGAGGAGGTCCAGCTGTTGAGCACGGGGTGGTGCAGCGAGTGTGGAGATGGGCAGAGAGGTGTGAGCGTGTGCGTCTGTGTGTGTGTGTGAGCATGTGTCTGTCTGTGTGTGTGTGTGTGTGTGTGTGTGTTTCTGTCCATGTCCATGTGTCCGTGCGTGTATGTGTATGTGTGCACTCGTGTGTGTGTGTGTGTGTGTGTGTGTGTGTGTGTGTCCGTGCGTGTATGTGTATGTGTGCACTCGTATGTGTGTGTGTGTGTGGGAGCAGGAGCTGGTTGGCACTGGAGAGTTGGCTCTGTTTGCCGTTTTGTTCCCCCCCCCCCCGGTGGAGCTTCCACGGGCAGCTCGTTCCAGCACGTCAGACGCTGCCTCTCTCAGCGGCCGCTCCCCTCCGCAGCCCTCCTGCCGCCTGGAGCCAGTCACAGCAGCTCCCCTCCGCAGCCCTCCTGCCGCCTGGAGCCAGTCACAGCAGCTCCCCTCCGCAGCCCTCCTGCCGCCTGGAGCCAGTCACAGCAGCTCCTCCCCGCCCACTTTTTTCCTTTTTTTTCCTCCGTGCGGGATCCGATTGGCCGGCGGCCGACCGGCGTGGGCGTGGCCGAGGAAGCGGGGACGGGGAGTTTGGTTCAGGCGCCTCGGCGGACGGCTGTGGCGGGGGCCCTTCCCACGGAGCTTGACCTGCCAGGAACCCTCCCTGTTTTCACCGCAGAAGGGAATGCGTGTTTACATCCTGCAGCAAGGCCCCGACTTCCTGTCCTCGTTCGAGCGCCCGTCCCATGTGAGCGTGCCGGGCCCGGGCTCGTGCGGGGCAGGATGGGGGTGCGACTCGCCCCGTCCCGTTCCCAAAACCGGTCTCAGTGCAGTTCCTGTGGAGTATTCTGGGCAGCACGCAGGGCTACACTTTGCCTTGTTATGCAACCTTGCCCCCACACGCAGACCTTGGTTCCCCTCTAATGGAGTCTGTGAACTACTTAAGCAGTTCGCTCCGAGGTAAAACGAGCTTTTAAGTGGGTGGCACTGTTACTGATTTAAGTTACAGTGGAGGAAAGGTAGCCAATGTGGAGCTGGACCGCAGGGTGAGACCACACACACACACACACACACTCTCTCACAGAGACACACACACACACACACACATTCACAGACACACACACACACACACACACACACACACAAACACACACAGACACACAGGCACACACACACACACACAGACAGACACAGACACACACACACACACAGAGGAAATCTAGCTTTGAAATTGGCATAGGAACAGATAGACATAGGGCTTTGCAATAGCTTCATCAGCATATGAACAGAAATATATTGCAAAAGCTTTATCAGCATATGAACAGAAATATATTGCAAAAGCTTCATCAGCATATGAACAGAAATATATTGCAATAGCTTTATCAGCATATGAACAGAAATATATTGCAAAAGCTTCATCAGCATATGAACAGAAATATATTGCAAAAGCTTTATCAGCATATGAACAGAAATATATTGCGATGCCTTTATTGGCATATGAACTGTAACATATTGACATATTGACTGAGGCTACTTTGTGTGCAGATACACTTGCCCAGCGTGGCTTTTTCCCCAGACACCTTTCTGCTTACAAACTGTAAAGGGCACATAGTTGGCATGTCTAACGTCTTGTCCCGAACGTTTGTCGATGACGCATTTGGGGGGCGTGTCCCGCCCGCGGGCGTTGGGCTCGCGCCCTTGCGTGCGGCCGCGGCGGCGCTCGGCGGCCTGGCCCGCGCTCCGGACGCGGCGACGAGCGACACCGGGTCCTCGTCCTGCCGAGGGACCGAGCGTACGGAACGCACGGCGCGCCGGCGGCGCGGGTTCCAGGCCGGCGCGGGTTCCAGGCCGGCGCGGGTTCCAGGCCGGCGCGGATCAGTCCCGTTTGCTCTTCTTCTTGCGAGAGGGCGAGCTCTCGTTTATTCTTGCTGAGTTAGAGCCGCGTTTGTTTTTGCTAGTCTTTTAAATGCAAAAAAATTTTTTGCTCATTTTGCATATTAATCTGATTATTAATTTCCTAAATTTTATCCGGCCATCCATCTTCTCTGTCAGATGGAGGAGGGTGCGGTGTTTTTTTTGGACAGAGCACATTTTTTTTTTTTTTGTTTGTTGTTTTTAAAGCAGGAATTTCTGCAAGCTGTGCGGCATGATTTTTTTTCCTCCGCTCCCTTGCCTTTTCATAATATTTGCACGACGCAGACTGGCGGGATCGGGGTTCTGGGAGCGACGTTTCGATGTCGTCTGCTGCCCCCGCGGACCCTCCGGCGCGGGCCCTGCTCGGGAGAGGACCTCGTGAGGTCGCCGCCTGACGGACTTTTTCGACGACGCGCTCGACTTTGGGTTCCTGGCACGCGCGGCTGAGCGCTTGGCACCGGCCCCTCGCCGGCCGCGGTCCCGCCTCTCGGTGTTTGCGAAGCGTGCGTCTGCCTGCGTGTGTGTGTGTGTGTGTGTGCGTGCGTGCGTGTGTGTGTGTGTGTGTCTGTTTGTCTGTTTGTCTGTGCGTGTTTACAGACGGGGGAAAAACCCGCGCTCGTTGATGCCGCCGCCATGGCGGTTAGCGCTTTGATGTTGCGAGCGCGGGGGGGGGGTCAGTGAGCGCACCCGCGGGGGGGGGGGTCAGTGAGCGCACCCGCGGGGGGAGTCAGTGAGCGCGCCCGCGGCGGCCTGGCTGGAGGTCCAGAGCCGAGCAGCGTCCCCGCCGCTAGCCCCAGATGGCTAGCCGTACGCTAACGGTGCTGCCAGGTCAGCGGACGCCGTGGCTCCCCATTAGGGATGGGTATCGTTTAGATTTTGCTGGCACTCCACTCTAGTCTCAATCCCATGAAGTCACCCCCTCAAATCTGCCCCCCTCGAAAGCAGCGCACTTAACCTTTATAAGTCTCCCTGGCGATGGATTTGGGACGGTCCTCCCCCGAGCTGCACGAGTCACAGTCCTGCGCCTCGAAAGGCTGGGTTTTAAAAAAAAAATGTATTCTCTGTGTGTTATTTCAACTTTTTTTTTTCTCACGAGACATGGCTGCTTGAAGCCAAGGCGGGCGGTCGCTGAAAGATTTCATTGTGGCTCTTGGACAATGGCTGCAGGTCTTCATTCTTCTTTGTCTCTCTTTCTCTTTCCCTCTCCCTCTCCCTCTCCCTCTCTCTCTCTCTCTCTCTCCCTCTCTTATTAGCGCTGGGTGGGATCTGGTGTTACACACAGGCTCTCCTTTAACGCACCGCTGCCGTGAGCCGCCTCCACCGCAGCGCTACAAAAGGAGAGCCGTAACCATAGACGCTCGTAACACGCGCCGTTCAAAAGGCTCGTTAGCACCTCTCGCTCACACCCCCAACCCCCCCGCCCCCCCCAACCCCCCCGCCCCCCAGCCCCAGATTCGCGCTTTGTCACCTGCTCCCGACTGTCACTTTGATCCCCGGGCCGGCCGCCCCCCCCCGCTCTCCCCGCGCCGCCAGCCCGCTCGCACCCGTCCTCGCGGCGGTCGTCCGCGGCGACGGCGCGGCTCCCGCGCTCCGGTGTTGAGACTGACGGGTCGCTTCCGCGGTTCGGTCGCTGCAACGCGCGCGCGTCTGAGAGGGAAGGGGAGGCGAGGGCCGCCGTGGCGGGGGGCTTCTTTCCGTCGGGTTCCGCGAAGGTTCGCGTCCCGCTTGTTCCCGTCGAAACCGTGGCCCCGGAGAGCTGCAGTGCTGGGATTGCTTATTTAATCCATGGTTTGAGTTCTACACCTCAAGCAACGGTGTGGAAAGCAGGTACCCAGCTAGCACAAAAACAGTGTTTCTGTCCTGTTGTGGCAGTTATAACGTTGACAGAGCATTCCAGTAACGTTGTGAGAACCTTTCAAACATTTTGTGTTAGCCCAGTAGGCTATTTAAGGGTCAGATTGGTCCTCACAGTATGAACGTGGGTGTGATTTGGTAGCTCAGGGTGGAAATTTGGTTGATCCTGTGAAATGGCTGACCCCCTGACGTCCCCACCCCCTTGTCTCCACAGCGAACACCTGTCCTGCTCCTTCTCCTTCTTCCTGCACGGAGACAGCAACGTGTGCACCAGCGTGGAGATCAACCAGCACCAGCCCGTCTACCACCTGAGCGAGGAGCACCTGACGCTGGCCCAGCAGTCCAACAGCCCCTTCCAAGGTGAGCGCGCCCCGCTCCTCTGTCACTGTGGGCCCCTGCTGCTGCCGTAGGGCTCCTGTACCCTCCATAGGGCTCCTGTAACCTCCACAGGGCTCCTGTACCCTCCATAGGGCTCCTGAAACCTCCACAGGGCTCCTGTACCCTCCATAGGGCTCCTGTACCCTCCATAGGGCTCCTGAAACCTCCACAGGGCTCCTGTACCCTCCATAGGGCTCCTGAAACCTCCATAGGGCATCCTTACCTCCACAGGGCTCCTGTAACCTCCATAGGCATCCTGAAACCTCCATAGGACCTCCTTACCGCCATAGGGCTCCTGTAACATCCATAGAGCCTGATCTGTACTGTAGGGCTCCTGTGGGGTTCACTTCCAGGTCAGCGATGGCCACTGACCACCGCCTTCCCATGCTGCTTTGCTTTGGTACAGCCTTCTCTGTAATTCATTCGAACAGTAACGGTTTGGTTAGGGATTCTCTCAGATCTCCTTGAGTTGATGGGTAAAGTCAG